>OV049924.1:148412998-148946156 GCA_920104205.1 Eupeodes latifasciatus
ATAGTTCTAGCTTACGTAAAAGGATGGAGTAGTTCACAGAGTCAAAAGCCTTGCTAAAGTCTGTGTAAATAACATCAACTTGACTCTTTTTCTCAATTGATTTTATGATGTAAGATGAAAATAAAGCCATTTTTGTTGTGGTTGAGCGCCCAGACACAAAGCCATGCTGCAGTTCAGATATATGTAGATTCCTTAGTTAAGAATTCTAATTTGTCCTTAACGATGCTTTCAAATAACTTAGGAATTGCTGATAGTTTGGAAATACCTCTATAATTTTCTATCAGATTCTTAGACCCAGATTTATGTATAGGCACAAGATAAGAAATTTTCCATTCATTAAGAAACTTTCCTTCAGAAAGGGATTTATTGAATAAGCAAAGCAAAGGAAAACAAAGCGATGATGAGCAATTTTTGAGAAATATAGCTGGTATACCGTCAGCTCCTGGGGTTGGTTTAGGCTTTAATGATTGAAGTTTCAGCAGTAACTCGTTACTACTTAACTGTAATGCACCAATATCAACCTTACTTGGTATATTGAACATATACGTACTTGTTATATTATTGTTACTAGGAATTGAATAAACAGATTGAAAGAAATCAGCGAATAAGTCAAGTATCGAGTGAGTGTTCGAAGCAAAAACACTCCATTACCAAGACCGGAATATTTCGTACGTTTCACTCTCCAAAACCCGTTTGTTTACATTGTTGTATTTGTAATTTTGACAATTAATCCATGAATAGATGTGAGCACAAACAAAAAAAAACGATGCCGTGGGCTAGCGGCATTTTGCACAGCAAAAACAAAATGGAGGGGTTAATCTTTTTACTTTTTTTCGATGAAGAAGTCAGTTTTAAGCTTTAATTTTGCAGTCATTTTGTTGATAGCGAACCAATGTACATTTTTGTCTTCAAAAAAGCATGTTCACCATCAGTTTATTATAATTAATTCACTAATTTACAAAAATCACTACGAAATTCTTCAAATTTCAAAATTAACCTCGGATTTTTGTATCAAAGATGCGTTCGAAGAACCATCAAGTTAAGGGTGCGAGC
This sequence comes from Eupeodes latifasciatus, assembly GCA_920104205.1. Lineage (NCBI taxonomy): Eukaryota > Metazoa > Arthropoda > Insecta > Diptera > Syrphidae > Eupeodes > Eupeodes latifasciatus. The sequence goes on from OV049924.1 coordinate 148,414,052, forward strand.
GCAATTTTTGTATTGAATTCTAATAAATTTTCGTTAATGAACGGCCCATATATTTTTTTGCAAGTAATTAAAATCTGTATCAATTTAATTAATCCAAATGTATTTGTAGTTTGTTTTTAATGATTTAAGCTTGCAACTATTTTTGCATTCCATTTTGAATAATAAATATTATATTTAAAAAAATAGTTATAATCGAAAAATATCTTATCCATAACATTCTTGATTGATGGAAGCATACATGTATTTGCTATCAAATAAAACTATGCATCAAAGGAACACCAATGTTTTAAAAAAGTAATCAGAACGATTAAATGCAGAGCAAATAAAATACAAATTTTGACATATATCACAAAATGAAAACGTCTTAAAATCGTTCTGAATTCATGCACAACTAATTCAATAGAACATGTAATCGTCATGAATGTTTATTGTTGACGTACAGAAGTTTTTTTTAGTGAGTTTCCACAGTTTAACGCAAAATTTAAGTTTCATTCATTTCTTAAAAATGTTTAGTTACCAAAGTTCAAGTTTACTTATTATTGTTTGAAGGGTATGTTTAGTAAAAGTGCTGCTAAAAATGAAACAAATGAATGAGTTTTACGTACATGTTTTTCTTAATATAGTAAATACTTCCATAGATTACATTTTATAAATGCAGAACATAGAAGAAAATATACATAAACAATAGTTTTCAGGTATAAAGCAGAGGTTAGCGTTAGTGTAGAAAAATATTTTTGAGAAAGCCAATAATATTTTAGGTATGTTCATTAAAGAAATTTCCGCTTCGGCTAACTTTCATCAACTTTTTAGAAAAAAAAATTAGCATTAATAGCAGCCAATTATTTCATAGCATAATTAATTTTTCAGATTGTAAAATGTCTAGAAATTTTCGTACGCTACAAAATTCGTAATTTTATGCGTAAACATAGAAGATAACATTATTTAGTTACGAAGTATGGATTTTGGCGCGTATACCGGTTTTTTTCTATTGGGTGTTCGGTTTCCCCATACTGGAATAAAAAAAAGTTACTTAAATCTATTTATTGCACTCATTTAGTTGGTATTGTGTGTAAACATATTGCCTATTTCTATTCCTTAAAGATGCTTTACACAAAGCAACTTATTTTTAAAACATGGTTCCCTCAAATTTGTATTTCAAAATCTAACTACAAACAAAATCCTAACTCTAACAAAGTCCCTTAAAAAGAAATTTTCAGGAATATTTCTGCAACAAACAAAACTAAAATTTGGTCTTGCAACTACCAAACTGCTTAAATGATGAAAATACTAATCTAATTGAGGAATCTGAACTAGCTAAAGTTGACAATGGAACTTCACAAGTATGTTTCTCGAAGCATTGTCTATACAAAAAAAAAAAAAAATACGGAGACACTCGTCTATTGTTTCCACCTGAACTTCTTACGTCGCCAAAAAAATGCTCTAAGCAAACTACAGCTGAAAAAATTGTGTGTTTTCTAGTTTTACAAAGTATTGAGTTACACTTTGTCCATTTCCAATTTTACTTAACCAGGTGCAGCGCATATTGCGTTCGCAAATAATTTAAGTAAACAAAATACAGCACTAATAAATCATTAAATATGTATTTGGTCAATTTTATTTTATTTAATATACATTAACAACATTTATTTGGATTGAAATTAAAAAGCTATACAAATCTTCCAATTTAAGACCATGTCAGCACTTCAGATTCTGTTGGTTAGGATTGTTTAGTTTTTGAACGAGGCCATGAAACATTCAAAATGAAGCATTTAGATGGGGCTGATTACTATAATGAAGCATTTTGATGGGCCTGAGGACTAAATGTGAGAATGTGTTTGGTTTTTTGCATCATTTCACGCACACTTTCTCACATTTAGTCCTCAGTAGCTTGTAGGCAAACTGAAATGTCAGTCTGAGATTCCGGTCTTGGTGATGGAGTGTTTTTGGTTCGAAGCTTCAATATTCCCAAACGACATGTTTTTAGGATAACCAGTAGATTTTCTCTTCGTATTTACAAACGACCAAAATGAATTACTGTTAGACCTGATGTTATTTTCAATATTCATTATAGATACTTTGAATCTGAAGTAAGAAAGGTTAGTCGAGCGAAGAGCTCTTCTGAATTTTGGAATCTAGCTCGGATTTTAAATGGTAAAAAGTATATTGTTGATGTCAGATTAAAACCTGAAATTTTACGTAACCATTTTCTACAACTCTTGAACCCTACTTCAAGGAATCTTGAATCTTTCACTATGCTCCACCTAGCTTCTACGAATCTGTCGTGGACTCACCGCTTTCGGAAGAAGAGGTTTCACTAGCTACAGCTGGACTCGAAAATGGCAAAGCAGTAGTTGTTGACCGAATACCAGTAGAATTTTATAAGTACGGGACAAATAACCCTTATAAAGGAACTTATTAAGAGTAAACAAGTCTTTTCGCAATTTTTTAAAGTAAGCATAGTCTGAATCATTATTTGATTGTTTATATTTATTAAAAGCTTTACGTTTGTTTATCTTAATTTGTTTTTATTTAATTTTTAGAAAATTATGTACTTAAATGCACCTATTTCCTTAAATTCAAGAACCAAACATTTTTCTTTCTATAATTTTTAAGTTTTGTGGGCTCTTTTAAGATCAAAATGTTTTCTAGCATCAGCTCCAATCTACGAGTAAGCTGACTGATAGCGATAGAAATATGTAATAGACTTCCGAAAATTGAGTCCGAAAAAACTACGTCAAAAAAAGCCAGACAATTCTTAATATCAGATTCTTTCTCATTTTTTTTTTTTTTTTGAATATAACAAAAAAAACCTCTAAGCTTTACCCCTTGAAGTATGTAAATGTAAGGTTAACATGCACATTATGTTTTTTTAAATATTGTCAGCCTCCTTTAGAGAAAATCAAAGAACATTTTAAAGCGGTGAGTAAAAACTCGTCTATATGTTAAGTGTGTGACCCCCCCCCCTGATTAAAAGTCTTGATCCGACCTTGTATGTTACTGTCGCCTTTTATAACACTTTGGCTTCACCCCATTTTGAGTAGACTTCCCAAATACAATTAATGCATGTTTCCGAACACCGCACTAATTTTGGCATGTTTTAGCTATTTACTCGAAAGTTTTTGAATTTGAAGTCAAACATCTTTGATTTTAGCATGAGTAAGAATATTATTAAGAATACATTAAATACCACTGTACCACGCCCTTAAATGTTGTATTAATTTGTTTTAAATTTAATTTGTATTTAATTATGTTTTATTCTACATTTTTTAGCTTGTATTTAGCTTTCTTACGCAAAGTGTTCAAACAAATGATATTTTTTTATATGTAGATTTAACAACAAAAATCGTATGCAGTTTATTTGATAAAATTTACAATTGTCTTATTTGAGGCTTTAAAATCAATAAGTCAAGTTAATTATGAGGTTTCGCTCATTTTCACACGAAAATCTTTTGAATTCTTTAAGTTAAATTTAAACATGTTTACACTTTTCAAATAAATATTTTTAAATTTCACTTGTCTTTAGCTTGTCTGTCTAAGTCTATGGCTATGGCAAACGAGCTGATAACCCAAAACAACAAAGACCTTGTTGCTTAACCTTTTGCCAAAAAATAATAAAATTGTTACTCTTATCAGTGTTATCTTTTTGAAGTACTCAGAAGAATATTGGACCTTGTCTCCTTTATGTTGTACATTGTGCAAGGTTCATCTACAAGTGAAGATGATTATAGTAAAAACAATAATAAAAACATTAACTGGACTGCTTTACAGCCTCTAGACTAGATCCGAAGATGTGTCATTGATATGTAATTCTTAGACATAATTATGGTAGTTTTTTAAATATCTATCTTTATACTATTTGTACCTATTTAAGTAGATAACACACAAAAACCAGAACTTACGAATTCACCGCTTTATTAGCCTTGAACTTCCACATATGTATAGTATCAAAAGAGGTACAATAAACTTTAAACTATCTTTCGATTATTTTGTTGACTTACCTTGGATGTTATAAATTAAATATATTAAAACAAACAAACAAATCTATTAAAATTTGTGATACTATTCTGTTAATATGAAACAAATAAATAAATAAAATGTTGATAGATAGGTTCTTGAGAGCAAGTAGGTATATATTCTAAATAAAATCAGTCTTAGCAGATTGAATATACTCAACAGACTAAATAAAACATTGAATGAAGTTAATTTTATTTTGGTGAATTTTCGAAAATACAAAAATGTGGAAATGGAAACAAGAAAATTATCTGTCCCACATAAACGCTCAACGGTATATACTCGTATTAGTACTAGCCTAGCGAAAAATTGTGTTGTGTATTTGCTTTGATTTTATTTTCAAGCGTTTATTCTGGTTTTTGAGAAGATATGTATGTTTTTGTTGTATTTTTGTTGTTGCTGATCGAAAATACAGGGTGATTGGTGTAAGATTTGAAGATGTTAACAATTCCATTCAAGGAGTTCAAAGTTCTAAGTGAAGTATTTTGGAAAACAATTTAACTATGTATATAAGAAGTAGTTTTTATGACTTTTAAGTCTTAACTTGATTTTTAATTGAATATTGACCAAACTTCCGCTTCTCATTATATCATAGTTGAGTTTTATTTAAATTATGCAGTTTTAATGGGTGTCTCAAAATTAATTTAAGATTCACTCGTACATTTGTCAATTTTGTTTGAGATTTTAATAAATACTTTATCAAAAAGAAAATGTAAAAGCTGGTAGTAAGGGTTTTGAAAAATAATGGTTCTTCGCTAGAGAACAACGTGTGCTCATTTTTAACATAGAATTATAATTGTTGACATTTTTCGACGTTTCTAGGTCCCTAGAATCTAAACCAAAGACTTTTAGAGAAATGTCTGAGAGTGCGTGTGTACATACATACGTTCTTCCGTCTGTACGCTGGGGAGTAGTAGAGATTTTTACTTAAAATTATTTTTTTTTTCAGACAATAACATCGAAAGATGCAGAAGGAACTTCCACTTTAGTGGATGGTTTTGTTACTAAAGTAAATTTAAATAAAAGGTGGAAATTTTGGTTCACCTCAGATGTCACACGAAACAAAAACGTTAGCAACTTTTAACAAATAAACTGTGCAGAAAATAAATAAATCCCCAGAGTCGTAAAGTTAAGCTTTCAGTTAATTGAAAAATCATGATTAGCTGTCATTTTGAAATAAGTGAAATTGAATTGATAGTTAAGAAGATTTTTCTTGACTTACTTTCCAATGAACTTTCGAATGACGTTGCCTTGATTGGATGGCAATTTTTTGGCAGCTAACCAATCAAATGCTAGAAACTTGACTTACTTTCAATCCCTTATGTTATCTAAACCTGCCTAATTGGCTGCGTTCAATCTCAGACAGATGGGGTATCCGGATACCTTTTTGTTAGTTTTTTACGTGTAAAATAACAGCTGATCAAAAACAGCTGAGATGTCAAACAAGGAATCCAAAGGTATCCAAGAATTTCTGGGGTATGTAGGCATCTGACAGAACAGCTGATTCAACACATTGTTGAATTTCAAGAAACTTGAAAATTGATTTCAGCTTTTTGTATTTGTTGTTAAACAAAAGGATACAAAATGTTAGTTGAAGTTGTATTTGAGGATGTTTTGTACATAATAGACGATGAAGAAGCTATTTGCCTCTGAATTCTAGAAGGTAATTATCCATTAAATGTTTTATCTTACAACAAGTTTGTCTTAGAAGCTTAATTGTTTCTCTGTCTTTTGTGAACAGCTGAAAGTTGTTTTTAAATTTTGACAGCTATCTCAATACAGCTATCCAACTCGTTCAACAAAGGTATATAAAAATCCACCTATCCAAGATACCCTATCCAACACGAAATTGAACGCAGCCATTGAAGTCCATTTATGTCAAAATGACAGCTGATCGTGTTTTTTTTCATTTGACGGAAAGCTGATCTTCATAACTCTGTGAATTATTTATTAAGTGCACAATTGTACTTAAAGTTTTATGTAAAAGACCTTCTTGTTATATCGGGCAAAGGAATAAGGACTTTTTCTTTAACTTATAAAACTTAACTTATGTTGGTTTTGTAACCTGTAACCTGCTTTTTGGTGCATTTTGCACGATCTACTGAAAGTAAAAGTTAGTGAAGTTAAGTTCCAAGTTTGAAATTAATGACATCTAAAAAATTAACAATACCAATTTAAAGGACTTCATTTGCAGTCAACTGGATACACATCGATTTCGTTGTTGTTCAGGTGTCATAAATTTAAAAGTTGGAACTTTACTTGAGTTGTTAGCACGGACATTTCATAACATTGTTATCTTAAAAATAGTTTCCTCCACAAGCTGTAAATCTATTATTTTGAATGGTATTGAAATAATATATTTTTTTTTCATTTCGACAAGGAATCTTTCTTTAAAAAAATTTAATTGAAATTATTAAAAAAATAATTATATCCCTAGTTGAGCTTTTAGTTAAATAGAAAAACCATCTGATATTTTGATGCAAAGTATATTTAACTTAAAAGTAAGGGAAATGTTGATTGTCTAACTTCCAGTCAACTTTTCAACAAAGTTGCCTCAATGTGAAGACAAGTTTTGCCTTACCTTACCTTGAAGTTGATTATGTTGTCTGCATTTGCCCATTTATGTTCAATAAAGTTTTGACATTTATTTTGAATCGTTTAAGGCGAGAACAAAGCTCAAAAATTGTGTAAATTTACTTTGAAAAATACGAAGTTCATAGAGCATGTTGTTACTATTCGAAAATTTCAGTACATGGAGCGAAGACAATATTCAAATCAATAATAAAAATAATAAATCATCACCTAGGAGTCAGGACTTTTGGTATGTTAACAACCTAAGCCCCCTGAACAAGTTTCTGAAGGAATCGCTTAGTTACCTGCTCACGCACTCTACACCTCATTTTGGGTCATTTATTGACTGGACTAATAATAAATGCGGTTCATACAATAGCGAAGTCCACATTTGAAATGAGGAAGGACCTACTGTTAAGATAAATGGCAAGCGCTATCGATCCATGCTGACTGATTTCTTGATTCGGCGGAACTTGTCATGACGATCGATTTATTGCAAAATCAATTTTGTGACAATTTTGTTTGCAGAAGGGGTTTTCTTTACTGTTTCCCTCGTTTCTGCAAATGCCGGAAATCATATTTACAAAATGATTGCCATGAAATTATTATCCTGCCAGATTATAATAAAAAAAGAGGCTGGGATGCGACCCACAATGATAACTTTTCATTCGTACCCGTGTCTGTCGATATTTCTAAAAGTTTTACAAAATATTTATAACAACAAGTCAATATTCTTTTTTGTTCTCAAGATACTTGAGTCAAAAACAATTTCAGTCTTTAGTTGTTGTTTTTATTGGTTTTAAGTTATGTTTTGTAAAAAAGTTGTTAATTGGATTTTCTAAAAATTAACTAAACAATAATAGTTTTATACATGATAAATTAAGTTCGATTTCAATATCTGTTTTTTTTTCTCTAAATATTTTTGTGAAAAACGATTTTTTTAAAGGTTTTTATTTCTTATTTGCGATATACGAGTATTAACAACACCTAACGAAATAATTTTAAAGTCAATACCTTCATTTATTGTCGATATTTTCGAGTCAAAAATCAATTACTACTGTCAATCAGGGTTTTTACAAACATTTTGCCAAATTTTAAAAATAATGTTTTTATAAGATTAAAGTAGTTTTTGTTTGATTTATAACAAACTGTTAGTTGAAATTTTTACGAATTTAATAAGAACGTACATAAGCTAAACACAAACAAAAATCTCTCTAAGAATCCTTGATTTGGATTCTAAGGACTCTGAAAATTTGTGAGAAATGTCGAAATTTTTAATTTAACAAATTTAATTGCCAAAAGTATTTCTGTCTTGTATTATTATTACAAGTTTTTAAGCTCTTAATAAAACATTGAGTAAATTCAAAAACTCAGGAAAATTACTTATTGGATTTCAATGTGGGACGGTTGAGAAATTATTTGAAAAATGCAAACAAATTAATAAACTGCTTTTACAACACAGTAGTGCATTTAACCTAACTAATTAATTGTTGTTTTAAAAATAAAACACCCTATATTAAGATTTATTATAGAAGAGGAGGACAAAATGTTAACATACTGGAATCCAGTTACCTTTACGCAAATTGTGTTTTGACTGGTTTTTGTTTTTGTTGCTTTCCTCAAGGTACTTGTTCTTGTTTAATTTCGGCAAAAAGTTAACAAAATTGTGAAAAAAGATAAAACAAAATTGTCAATTAGATAACACTGGCTATACAATACATACATTTATTAGATTAGTAGGTGTTTTTATAATTAATTTATAGTTGAATTATTGGTAAAACAAATTAATCAAATGTAGGGAATACTGATTAGTAAAAGATAAGAATAATTATTTTTCACTCACATCAAGGAGAGTTGCTTTTTTATATTGTAAATAATCTTTATGGCGCGTGCATAAATAATATAATGGTATGTACTCGTATTACTAATCGGTCGAGCCCCTCTTGAAGTGAATCAGTAGAGGACTTTTAATTTAATAGTCAGGCGCTATATTGAACAAAATTTAAAGTATGTAGTTAAAATTTCGATTTTGTAAAAAAGTAAAACCACAAATCAAAAACATAAAAATGTAAACCTAAGAAATAAGACTGCCCTGAAAAAATATAAAGGGAAGGTTCAATACAGACTTATTTTTAGAAAACTGATCATGATTAGGTACTGAATAATATTGTAAGAATTTACTTGGAAAAAGTTTTTGTCACTTAATTATTATTAGTTTCCAAAAACTTGTCCATTTCAACGAATTTAACAAATTTTCGCAATTAAATCGTATGGTAAGTATAAAATGTCAAACACGCTAGATGACAACTATTTTTTCTGGTAAATTTTATAAATTACTAGCTGACCCGACAAACGTTGTGTTGTCATATAAATAATTTCTAGAGAATGTTTTGCTAGAAATAAATAACTTATTGTAAGTGTGTAAGGATGTGGTATATAAGTGGGAGAGGTAAAAAATCACTAAACAAATTTTTTTAATTTATAAAAATTAATTCTTTAAAATTATATACATATCGCTAATTATGACTGTACTACAAAAGAACAATATCAATCCCACTTGAGAGCACGCCACGTATAATTGTCCGTGTAAAAAACATGAAGTGCTAAAATGTAAGCAGCATCAGACAATCATCGTTTGGCCTAGAGACTTATTGATAGTTATTGCAAATGCCAATAATTGGAAATTGAAGGCGTTTGAATTGAATTGGCACATCTGTGGGCATAATAGGGATTCACGGTAATAATATATTTTCACCACCGAACTTGCCATTTAGAATTATGGCTTGGATAACATTTTTAATTACTAAACGCGTACCGTTGCACAACCGTAATGGGTTCAAATGACGAAAAAAAATTACCGGAGATCCAACCTTCAGTTGTAAATTATGCGGTGGCATGCCTGGTAAATCTAATGAGTTCAAAAACTCAGCTATATAATTTACAGCTTCGGTAGCATCACAAACTGTGTCAATAGATTTGTATGATCCCAAGTCTCCTGGTAACAAATGTTGTATCTTGAGATTTAATTCGTTGACTTCCACATTTTTTGCTGCTAAAATTGCTCTTTCTGCTGCCACTCATGATTTATATATTTTCTCTGTACATCGGGAAATATCTGGTCAATGAGAGCATCTTGTGAATCAATAATCTTGCAGAAATCGACCGGTAATTTTATGGATCCAGTTTCATCTGTAGTAACATTTCCGTCGCCTATATCTAACAGTTGTTTTGAGAATGTTTCAGCGGATGGATCTTGAAGCATTTGAACACGCATATTTACTTTCATTTGTACTTTTTCAACATTACGCCACAGTGGCGATGATTTTAAGCATGCGTTGATCTCATCAGCGTACGTTGAACGCGGAATAATGGGAAGTGTTTGTCTGAAATCAACTGATAGGAGTAACAGAGTGCCGCCAAATAGTCTGTCGTTGTTTTTTATATCTTTCAATGTCCTGTTCAACGCCTCAAGCGAATGTTTGTGTGCCATAGTGCATTCATCCCAAATGATAATTTTACACTGTTTCAGCACTGTGGCCATGGATGATTGTTTCTTATATTGCACACCACGTCTGGGTTATTTTGAATATTTAGTGGCAGTTTAAATGCTGAATGAGCTGTTCTGCCTCCATTCAATAAAGTTGCCGCATTGCCAGAAGATGCAACAGTCAATGCGAAACCATTATTTGATCGCATTTTAGCAAGAATTAGCAAAATAAGGAACGTTTTGCCAGTTCCACCTGGTGCCTCCAAAAAAATGAATCCACCTTTCCCTGCCGAAACTAGGAGCATGATGTGGTCAAAAATGGTTCTTTGTTCTTCATTCATCAGTGGGACATTTCAAGCAACAATCTCTGGAATTTCTACAGTATTGTATTGTATTTCACGATTGAATTCAGTGTCTATTAAATCAGATGCATTTCGATTTGTTGAATGCATACCGAAATGACTGATTGGTAAGTTGGCAATTATAATGCAAAGATCCTCAATAGCAATCAATGCTTCATTGTACATAGCGTCAATAAATAATATCGTAAGATCGTTGCACCGTGTACGATGTTAATGCAATTAAACCATAATACTTAGGAATATAAAAAATAGATAAAAACATTTTCTCAGACCTACCGAATATATATGCAAAATTTCATTAAAATTGGTTTAGTCGTTTCGGAGGAGTATGGCAACTAACACTGTGACAGGAATATTTTATATATTAGATGTTTCTCGGAAAATTCTTGCACAGAAATTGTGTCTCGTATATTGAACTTATTCTGAAGAGTAATCCGAAATAATTCTGGAGTTTTATCGATTCTAAAAAAAAAAATCAATGGGTATTCCAACTTTATTGAACTTTAAAGTCGATACTTTTAATGATGTTAATAAAACTGATGAGCTTTTTGCTAAATGTTTTGAATCAGTTTACAGAACTTCACTTGGAAAACCTGTTTTTCTTACAGATATTGCCCATAAACTGGATATTGGTTTAGTAAACTTAAATTTCTCTGATGTATTAAATGGTTCGGTATTTCTGATTTTGTCTTAAAAAATACTAAATTTCATTGCTATTTATTTTTAAGTTATCTTAATCGTCCGTGTTATTTTTGGATGAATGGAATTCTTCTATTTTGATCCCCATTTATAAGTCTGCTTCGAAAAACAATGTTGAAAATTACAGAGGCGTTTGTAAGATGTCCGCAATTCCTAACCTGCTCGGAAGTTGGAATTCAGTTGCGATTGCATGTCCTTCATGTCCATAACTTCCTAACATCCATCTTTAAGGTCAAATGAATCAAATACTGACCATTGGCATAGACCTAATCATTGACGTAGTCTCAGAATTCCGTTGGCCAATTGTGATCACCTCTTTAAAAAATAAAACAAACGTTTTCTTGTTATTTTGTGGCTCGAAACACCATTGAAATTTAATAATTTAAGCGCGTTGTAGTAGCGTGTATCGTTGCGTTTTTAGTAATGGCGTAGTATTTGCTTGTCATTAATTACTTGTCAAAAGATGACAGGTAAGAATCATATCAAGTTTGACTTCAAAAAAATGTATGGATTGGTTAAAATTCAATCAATCGAAGAGTGATGACACTTTTAAAGTTGACCAAGAACTGCAATACGACTTTGTGACCTATTCAAACTTTTTTAAGATACGTTAATAGTAAACGTAAATTTGACGGATATGCAGCTATTATGATTCTTCAAGCCATCTTCCAGATCTCGCAGATTTTTTTAAGACTGTCTCTGGAAATTTAACTCTTGCAAGCAACTATTTCTCCTTACACACAAGAATACATTCATCTAACATCAATCAATTTTTCGATTTCTGATGCCTCTATACGTGACAATATTTCAAAGCTAAATTAATGTTTCAGTTCTTGTCCTAATGAAATACCATAATTTATGTTGAAAAAGTGTGTGTCTTATGATATACATTTATCCATTGTTTCTTCTTTGCAAAGAGTCTCTGCAATGTACTCAGTTCCCAGATCTTTGGAATACTGATACCTAACCTAACTATTTCATGAAGAAATTTCGTAAATAAAACACATATAAAATATTTTTTTTTATAAAGGGTGATTTTTTAAAAGCTATAGGAAAATTAAAAAAAAAAGAACATAAAATTCAGAAAAATGCATGAAACCTTTATTTGAATCGATAGTACCATGCAAATGTTGACCTTGACTGCGCCTAAAATGGTCCATCCGCTTAGTCCAATTTTGGCATACTCTTTCCAACATTTCGGCCGGTCAATTGAAGCGGGCTTGTCTGTATAGACATGAGGTTTAACATCGCCCCACAAAAAATAGTCTAAAGGCGTTAAATCGGACGATTTAGGCAGTCAATTGACCGGCCCCGAACGTGAAATAAAATTTTCACCGAACTCGCCTCTCAATAAGTCCATTTTTGCGCGTGCTCTGCGGCATGTGGCACCGTCTTGTTGAAACCACATGTCATGCAAGTCAAGCTCTTGCATTTTGGGCAAAAAAAAGTTGGATATCATCTCACGGTAGCGCTCACCATTCCATTCACAGTTACGTTACGATTCGCATCATCTTTGAAGAAGTACGGTCCAATGATGCCACCAGCTTATAAACCGCACCAAACTGTGACTTTTTCTGGGTGCATTGGTAGCTCTTGCAATGCTTCTGGCTGATATTCACTCCAAAATCGACAATTCTGCTTATTTACGTAAAAATGAGCTTCGCTGAACACAATTTTTCGGTAAGAAAATTGGATCTTCGGCCGACTTTCCAAGAGCCCATTCACTAAAAATTTTACGATGCAGTAGGTCGTTCGGCTTCAATTCTTGCAACAGCTATATTTTGAAAGGCATCACACGTTCACACCTAAATCCTTCCGCAAAATTTGCCACGTTGTTGAGTAACAGAGGCCCAATTGTTGCGAACGGCGACGAATCGATAATTGATGTTCATTATATTTTTATATTTTCTTCAGTTCGCACTCTCGTAAGCGTGTTGGTACAGGGTGGGCCGTAAATAAGTGCACTTAAAAAAAATTATATTAATACAACTGTAGCGCTTTTAAATGAAATATTTATTTTAAATTATACAAAACGAAATGAATTTTTATTTTTTAAAAATTAAATCATCCAAATATTGTCCATTTCGCCTACAGCACTCTTCCAATCTGACTCTGAGATTTTGGAACACTTTTGTCAAAAGTTGCGGAGTGATTAAGCGGATTTCTTCTTCAATGTTCGCTTTTAATTCAGCCGTCGTTGAAGGATTATTAGAGTACACCTTACTCTTGAGGTAGCCCCATAAAAAGAAATCCGGTGGCCTTAAGTCAGGGCTCCTGGGTGGCCAAGCAATATCACCCCTCCTCGATATCAACCTTCGAGGAAACATTTCTCTAACGACCTCCAGAGAGTCGTTACTTGTATGGCAGGTAGCGCCATCTTGCTGGAACCAGGTGTGAATAGTGTAACCACTCGATTCTTGCAGTTTTGGAGCTAAAAAATCTCTAAGCATCGAAACATAACGCTCTGAATTAACAGTAACAATACGCCCGTATCGATCTTCATAAAAATACGGCCCTATGATCCCCTACTTGGCTATTCCGGCCCAAACGGTCACTTTCGGAGAGTGTAACGGTCGTCCATGTTTTAAGCGTGGATTTTCTGTTCCCCAGTATCGACAATTTTGTCGATTAACAAATCCGTTGACATGAAAATGAGCTTCGTCTGAGAAGATAATGTTATTGAAGTGAGGGAATCTCCGTAACATTTCTGTTGCGAAATTGAACCGTGAAACAAAATCGGATTCTTTCAAATCTTGGACAATCTGAATTTTGTAAGGGTATAACTTCAAATCATCCCGTAAAATGCGACGTAAAGTCGTTCTGGGTACTCCCAGGGCCGCAGCGCGTTTCCGTGTAGAGCTTCTTGGATCCTCGCGCACAGAAGCTTGTACGCGTTCAATTGTTTATGCAGTCCGCCTGGAACGTGGGCGTCCTGTAGGTCGAAGTTTTTGCGTTGATCCCTATGCCTCGAATGTTACGATCCATTTTTTGATTACATTCGTACTTGGACACTCGGTGATGTTGCGTAATCCAAACTTTACCCGAAAAAGCCGACGAACAGTCACGTATGAGCGATTGTTTTCATAAAAGGCGCGAACGCAGAAAGCGCGCTGCTCTCCCGTGAACGGACTCATTGCGACTAAAAATTTAGATCTCGAGCTGCAAGGAGATACCATCCCCGCGCGTCTCGGTTATTTCGTTCGGGAGTTAGAGCGAGACAAAAAGTGCACTTATTAACGGCGCACCCTGTAGTTTAATGTTCAACAATGTAAATTTGGTGCGAAATTTAGTCACAAAAGCCCGAATAGCCGCTTCAATGGGTCGATTAAACTAACCATAAAATGGAAGAGCACGCATTTTGATAATAAAATTCAATAACTTGCAAGCGTTGTTCGTTTGTAAGACAATTCGTGGTTGAATTATAGATCAAACTGAAGATGTTTGACAGTGGAACAAAACACGAAACATACGTCAGCTGTTTAAAACAGTGTTGCCAAAAAGATAATAGCTAAAAAATCGCCTTTTATTAGTAATAGCTATTGATTTTATTAATAATATTTGTTCTATATCTGATAACCTGTGTGTCTAAGGTGATTTCAATCTATCTAATATACATTGGAACTGGTAGGAAAGGGATAAAATGTTATTTCCATTTTATATCAAACAAGGTCTAGAAGTAACATTTATTGATTTTTTATATTCTTTAAACTTAGTGCAAGTTAATCACTTCGAAAATTCTTTAGGAAAAATATTGGATTTGATTTTTAGTTTGTGTACGAGTATGTTGGGATGAGTTCAAAGCTAATTTATGCACCTATTGCTATTTATGCACCTTTTTCTCTTTTTAATGCATCTATTCATCAAAAGGCATTATTCTTTGAAATAGTGACTTACACTTATTCGTTAAATGATGTTAACAAAACTGTTAGTTCGTATAATTTTTCTAAAAATAATTTGGTTCAACTAAATAATTATTTTTCAGATATTGATTGCTTAGATGAATTTATATTTCTTAATTTGAAAAATATCTATAACAGCTTTATTGAAATTTTATTAATAGATTTTGAAAGATTCGTTCCTTGTTCGTTAAAAAAACAACAGATTCACCTTGAATTAACAAGCAGCTTCGTGATTTAAAGAGAGAGAAACGTAATGCATATCTACGTGAAAAAAAAAATAAATCTAAAAATCAATTGGATTATGATAATTTTTGTAAACTACGTAAAGATTTTGTAGTTCTTAGTAAGTTTAAGTCGTAAAAGCCCTATAAGGTGTTCACTAAGTAGTTCAACCTTACTGGAACTGTAGACGCCACCGTTGATTCCATCTCGGGAATTCCTCCGCTGCCGTCTGGATAAGGAGAGGTGCCTTAGTGGAAACACCTCTCCCCTCCTCTCTCGTTTGCTACCCCCAACAACTTTCGGGTTGGAACCAAATCTCAAGTTGAGGTACTAGGCACCCGATGTTCACCACGGAGAGGTGAGAGTAGGAGTTGATAGACAGTGGTGAGTTTTGAGAAAAACCTGTGGACGCTTGTGTCCTCTTGAATGCACATGTCTACCATTTGAACATCAGGCGCTATATTTAACAAAATAAATACATTCAAAAGTATGTGGTTGAAATTTTGATTTTCTAAATAAAATCACACACTCAAAATATAACAAATGTAAACCTAAGAAACCTATGTAAAAGTAAAGAAAAGGTTCAATACAAACATATGTGATCTTGAAACAATTCTAGTGAAAGATATTTCTTATTAAATGTTTACTGAATAATATTTTAAGACAAAAATAATAAATTGAAAAAAAAAGAGGCTGGGATGCGACCCACACTGATAACTTCCCATCCCGTCTGTCGATTTGTCTTGCTTAAAAGTTTGTCTATATGTATCAATTTTTACCAAATTTGCGTACTATATTTTGCATATTTTATTTTTTTTATGAAAAAACGGACTGTTGGATTTTTATATCGAATGATACATATATGAATATTGAAAACAATATTTTCTGTGAAATAAAATAAGTTTGAAGCCAATATTTGTAATTTTTGAAAAGCTATTTGAGTCAAAAGTACATTTTTTTGTGTTTTTTTTAGGTTTTTATTTTTTGTAAAAAAAACTGTCAATTCGATTTTTCTCAAAATTGTATCGAATGTTGAAAACAATATTTCTTATAAGTTAAAATTAGTTAGAAGCCATTATCTCAATTTGAAAAGATTTGAGTCGAAAATCAATTTTTACCAACTTTTGTTAAATTTTTTTTTAGGTTTTTAATTTTTTGTACAAAAGCTGTCAATTCGATTTTTTTTTAAATTTTACTGAATGTTGACAACAATATTTTTTTCAAGATTAAAGTAGTTTAAGGCCAATATCTCCAAGTTTTGAAAAGATATTTTAATCGAAAATCAATTTTTACCACCTTTTATAATTTTTTTAGGTTTTTATTTTTTGTAAAAAAAACTGTCAATTCGATTTTTCTCAAAATTGTTCCTAATGTTGAAAACAATATTTCTTATAAGTTAAAATTAGTTAGAAGCTATTATCTCAAAGTTTTCAAAAGATATTTAAGTTTTTATTCTTTTTTTTAAACTGTCTATTCGATTATTCTCAACATTTTTCAGAATGTTGAAAACAATATTTCTTATAAGATAAAAAAAGTTTGAAGCCTTAATCTCAAGTTTTTGAAAAGATATTTGAGTCGAAATTCATTTTTTACCAACTTTGAGTACTGTTTTTTTTTAGGTTTTTATTTTTTATAAAAAAACTGTCAATTAGATTTTTCTAAAAATTTTATCAGATGTCAAAAACATTTATTCTTCGTTGCACAAAATTGTTTTGGAGATGAAATCATATTTTAGTGGTAAAATTTTTGAGATGACAATTTTTTTTTTCAGTTTTTTTAATTTCAGTTTTTTAAAAACCGTTCATTGGATTTTTTTCAAAAAATATACTTGTTTTGTATCACGGTAAAATATATAATATAAAATTTAATTCGAGTCTCAAGCGTTATTGGTTCGTGAGATATTTTGGGTTAACCAAAATCTTCACCTTTTTTTATTTTGCTATGGTATAAAAAACCACCCACAAAATTTGTTTGAGAGTCCTTTCTGCATTTTCCTGCATTATTATCTGTATAACAAAATTTATTTGAAGTCGATATCTCTACTGATTCTTGAGCTTTGGACGACGAAAAAAAACTCGCGAACGTACGGACGTACGAACGTACGTACACACGCACGCACAGACATCTGTCTAAAAATATTTTATTTCGACTCTAGGGACCTTAAAACATAAAGAAATGTCAAACTCAAAAAAAACCATCAGCCGTCTTAAGTATACATGTTATAAATATTATACAATATTTTTAGTATTTGAATTATTAAATATTTATTAAATTTTGTTTAATAAATTAGATCTTTTTAGAAATTCTAATATATTAACGCAGTTAACTTCGTTGGGTTATTTTATTATGTCTGTACGATTGATCCTGTAGTTAAGTGTTTGGAAGTTAGGACAGAAGTTTAACAGATGGTTAAGTTTTTGTCTGGTTGGTTGCAGAATAAGCAGGAATAATTATTATAGGTTGCGTTTTTGTCAATAAGTGCATTTTTCATTTACAATCACAAGTAATTGAATTTTTTTTTTGTTTTAATAATAATTACAAGTAATTAAAATTAATTTGTGTTCAATTACAATAACGTTCAATTGTAATGGAAAACAGATCAATTGTTAATTACTTGTAATTGAAATGTAAGTTGAAATTAAATACGAAAAGTTCTCGTTATTTTCCAACTTAGCTCTGAATGACATTCCATATTACATCCGACTGCATATCCTCAATGTGCATATCCTCATAGAATCCATCTCTAAGGTCTTGAATTAAATAAAGACCATTTTAATAAACCTTATCATTAACGTGGTCCCACAGAAAAATGTATGTATGTGTTAAATTACAGAATTCCGTTGGCCAATTGCATTTTGCTATTTTGTGGAATTTTAACAATTTTACAGCAGGTTGTAGTAACGTGTGCCGTTGCGATTTTAATAATGGCTTAGTTTTTAATTGTAAAATGTCAAAATATGACAGCAGGTTATACCTCTATGGCAGCCATACTCAACCTTTTTTTCTAATGGGCCACATTGATAATTTTGTAACTGTTTTTTTTTTATCGTAAATAATAATACTCATTTTAATGTGCATACATACATACATTATGTATTTATTTATTTATTGAAAATATTTTAATGTGATTTTTGAAATTGAGAACACATTTTCAAAACTTTATTTAGATCTGGCTTGTTGCTTCATGCCAACCTAATGACATCATCTAGGTGGGAGTCCGTAAGTTTGCTTCGGTAAATATTGGTTGCATATTTCATTCTCGAAAACGAAGATTCGCAAACAAATGTAGATCCAAATAATGTCAGCAAAATCTGTGAACTTCTTTTGACGATTGCATATTTTTCGGGGACGATGCTCCAAAATTCTAAGTATTCCCCTTTTCCCCTTTTTCCTTAAACAGAGCTTCAAGATTTGAATCGTTTTTAAAATCGATGAACTCATCAAAAAACTTTGCCTGATCTTGATTTAAAACAGAAGCCACCCGTGAGATAGTCGTTGTTTCCAGATGCCATGGATTTTCTACAAGCGTTAAGCATTTTTTTATTTTTCTGATATCATGAAACCTTTTTTCAAATTCTTTTGACAGTGATGTTAAGTACGAGTAATTCAATATTGTTGAGTAGTTTTCTTCAGAGATGTTGATGAGGTTCTTTGTAGCTATTACCATTGTTGGAAAATTTTGTAGCTGTTTACTTCTTATTTCTTCATGAAAAATATTAAGCTTTTCTTCAAAAGCAAATATTTTACTTGTCATCTGTGAAATAATGTTATTTTGTCCTTGTAAATTTCGATTGAGGCTATTTAGTTTTACTGTGATATCGCATAAAAATGCTAAAAGACACCACCATTGATCATCTTGCAATTCTGGGTAAACTTTTTTATTTTGTTGTAAGAAGAGGATTATTTCGTGGCGCAAGGAAAAAAACCTTTCCAAAACCCTTCCCCTACTAAGCCATCGCACAAAGGTATGCAAAAGAATGTCACCATACTTACTTCCCAATTCTTCCAAAAGGCTTTTAAATTTTATGTGGTTTAATTCTCTCGCTCGAATATAATTCACAATATCAATTACAATCTTCATCACAGCATCGATTTTTAAATTGTTAATCCGTGCAGCAAAGTTTTCTTGATGAATAATGCAATGAAATGTAATTAAATTTGTCAAATTATATTTTTTTTAAACAAGATTATACATCAATTTTCAGATCCAGTCATGGATGGACAGCCATCTGTACATACACCCACGATTTTTTTAATATCAATATAATTCTACTTTAGAAAATTTGAAATTGTATCAAGATAATCTATTCCCCGGGTCTCACCTTTCATCGGAAGGAGTTTGAAAAATTCTTCGAAGATTAAATTCTGTTCTGGGCAATATCTAAAAAACACCGAGCATTGAGATGTTGCTGAAATATCAGTGCTGGAATCGAAAGCCAAGCTAAAAAACATACAGTTCCTTAAGTTTTCTATTAAATTGTCACGAATATATTTGGAAATGTCTTCAATACGTCTCACACATGTTGAATCAGACAGCTGTAGTTTTTTTATTCCAGACAATATTTGTTTTTTGTTTGCTAAATTTTATCAAACAGTATGTATATCGGCAGCACTTACGAAACATTCTTTGACAATTTCTGCATCGGTGAACGGTTTCATGTGCTTACCAAGAGTATAGCAAATTTCGTAAATTTCGTAGTTACCACAGAGTCTTGAGATAAAACCACGGACATCAAATTTTGTTGCTGTTGTTATGACCTCTTTAAAAAAGTCAATTTCTCACTTCTTAATTGTGTTCCAGAAGGATAAGTTTCGTTGAAAGATTTGTGTTTTGTGTTAAAATGACGACCAATATTATACTTTTTTAAAATAACTTTTTCACGGCATATTAAACAAGTAGCCGCGTTGTTTTTGCTTGGCACAACAAAAATATTCTGTTACTGTTTCCCATTCGTCTTGAAATGATCTATTTTCATCAGATAAATTTCGTTTTAGTTTCGAAGAAATTCCTGCCATTATTCTTTATTTACAAAAATTCACTGCAACCGCACAAACTGAAATTCAAAATGTAAGTACCTAATCATCAAAACGAGGTATGTCGGCAAAATAGTTTCCTTGACTTATTATGCCTGGACTGCTGTGTTTATGAATTTTCTATTCAAAATTTAATAAAATGATTCCAATTCCATTTCGCAATGGCAAGAAAAGTAAGGAATACTCAGCAACATCTGTTTTTCATTTAGTTGTGCAAACTTTTCCTGGCGTTGAAAGGAGTGACATCTAGAATATTTTTTGAAATCACACGATGTCCACTTTTCCGCTGATGTACGTTCTAGTGTTGCTTCCATTTTGAAAACTCAAAAGGATATATTTTTCTCACGTTTTTCTGCAGTCACTCGATATTTTAAGAATTTATTAAACTATGCTGCGGGCCAACTTTTATAAACTCGAGGGCCGCAAGCGGCCCGCGGGCCGCAGGTTGAGTATAGCTGCTCTATGGAATGGGAAACCTTATGTGAGTCTGAAAAAGTATTTCTACGAGTATTTCCTTAAAAACACCCAACTGATATAAAATCCATCAATGGGCAATAAAACACAAAATTGTTTTTTTTTTTTTGTTAAATTTTTGATAAATTTTATTTCTCAATAAATTTTTCCTCATTTTTATTTTTGTTTTGTTTTTATATTAAACAATCTCTAACATAGAATTGAATTTATTGATGGTGGCATAGGAAAAATAAAGAAATTATTCTCATTCTCATTTTTGTTTACATTTGCTTTAAATCTTTCTTTCTTTCATTTTGTTTGTTTGTTTATATTCTTCTTGGTATTCTCTTTTGTGTGTTTTTGTTTTTTATTTTAATTTTTGTCAATCATAGTTTTTGTGTGTTTTTGTTTTTGTTTTCTTTTTCATTTTAGTTCGTTTAATTTTATTTTATTTTTTGTTTTCTCTTTAGCAAAGGATTGTGGGCGTTATTATTATGCTTTATATATATATATATTTTACATATTACAATTTAAGCACTTTTCAAAGCTTGATTTTTATGTTTTTTAATCAGTTTTTTCTTTTGGTTATGTAATTTCTTTCAATAATGAAAATATTGAGCTCCGTTCTTGTTCTTCTTTGAAATATCTTGTTTTTTTTATTTTTTAATTTTTTTTTGGTGGATTTAATTTGTTTTTTAAATTTTATTACTTACATAGTTTAAAAAAGAAAAAAATCCAAAGAATATTAACAAGAAGAAGAAGAAGAAAGAGAAATGCAAAAAAAGCTGCGGTGATTTTTTTTTTCGATTTATTAAAGTTTAATCTTTTGTGAAATAAATTTTATTAGTTTAATTAAAAATTATTTAAGAATAAAATAAAACGAAAAAATAAATAAAACAATTTATTTTTTAATTTAACTACAGCGGTTGATGTTGTTGGTTTTTTGTTTGGCTCTGTTATTATTATTTAATTTATAGTTTTTTATTTTGCTCTTTCGCTTATATAATAATTAATATTGGATAAAATTTTTTAAACTACTAATTTTTATGTTATTCTTCGGCTCTTATTTAATTTTGTTTTGTATTTTTAAACTTAACATGTACATATACATATGAATACATATATTTTCATTATTTATATATTTATATAAGTTGTTTTTGTTGTTGTTGTTGATATATGTAGGTATGAAAATAAAAAAGTTTTTATTTCTTTAACGAATTTGAAACTAAACATAAAAATTCATTAATTTATTTTTGCAGATAATTTATGATTTAAATTAATAAAAATATTTATATAGTTTTTAATAATAAAAAAATAAACAAAACAACGTTTTTATTTTTCGTTTCTTTAGGATGCAGAATTTGATTTTGTTTTTTTTTTTTTTCTTAAAAAGTTTTATCTAAATGAATTTATCAATTTTAGAAAATTGTTGTTGCCCGTTTTGTATTTTTTAATTTATTAAATTTAATTATATAAAATTAAGTGAGGAGGATAATTAAAAAATGTATACGAATTATACAAAGAATTAGGTAACTATATTAAATTGATTATTTTTTGTTTGGTTTGTTTCAAAATAGAAAAGTTTCTCGAGAACGCATATCATATAATAAATATTAAAATGTAGGTTGTTGTTGTTTTGTAATAGTTTTTTTTTTTCAATTATAAACTGGCGAAAGTAGCTGTATTTTGTATTTTGTGATTTTTATTTTTTGTTTGTATTTAAATACATTTTCATTTTCATTTTCTTGTGTTTTTAATTAATTATATTTTTGTTTTCTTTTATTTATTCTGGGCAGTGAATGGAATATACACATTATTTTTTTTTGTTATTCATTTTAATTATATTTCTTTTAATTTAATGTTTGTTTTAATTCTTAAATTAAAAGAAGTTTTATATTTATTTTTGTTTGTTTCGTTTAAATAAAAAATCTATATATCCGCCATTCTCATAATTTGTTAAGTTTTAAAAGCCATTCAAAACAATCGAACGTAGAGCAATTTTATCTTTTCTTCTTTCTGTGTTTGAATCCGTTTCGATGAATCTTAAAAAATACGTATAATGTATTTGTTTGTATTTTTTAAAGTTTTCTAAAAAGTTTTGGTTGATGAAAAAATTTAAAATAAAAAAAAAATGGAAATTCACTTTTAAAAAGGGTATAATATTAATTAAGTTTTCTTCCATCGCCGTTTTGTTGTTTTTTTTTTTTAATTAAATATTTATTTAATATTATAATAATAAAATTTGCCAGTACCTACTTAACAACACTAATTAGGCATGTCTCTTCTAGGTACTATAAAAATTATTCAAGTAAATTTTTTGTTTTGTTTTATTTTTTCCATTCTCAGTTTATTTGAAACTATTTGTATTATATTTTATTTTTTAGTTTAATTTTTAATGAAAAAAAACATACACAGTTTTATTTTATTTATTTTTTTGTTTATATTTATATTAAATATAATTACATCAATTTATCAGCATAGCGATCGCGTTGTTTTATTTTTTGTATTATTTTGTAATTTTTAATTCAATTTTAAATTAATAATACTAAATTTTTCTAAATTAAGATTTCTTTATTTTTTAAATATATAATCATCAACAATAATACACTTGCAATACTTTTTTTTAATACTTGATTGTGTTTAGTATAATTAATTTAATTTAAAGCAAAATTTTCAATTTTCAAATTTATTACACATCACATACAATATACAAACATATTTTAAACTCCCCCAGAAAAATAAATTAAAACAAAATACAAAAATTAGGAAGGTGTGTAATGTATATAAAGAAAAAAGGCTTAACGTTGATGCAGGTACATGATTTATTTTTAGGAATAGGTGTTAGGTTAGGTAGGTAATCCCTTTTCCGCAAGAACGCACTGCGCAAGGAGTATAAATGAACACAACAAAATCATTTTCAGCAGCAGACTATGTGTATAAAAACAAAATGGGGTCAAGGTCATTTGAGGGTTGCATTGTTGGGGTTTTTGCTTCTTTATTTTGTCAACAATTTTAAATAGATGTTTTTATTTTTCGATTTAAAATCGTAGGAAAGAAAATGAGGTCACAAATTGCTATAAATGAACTTTACATTTGTTTTTGTGGCATGATAAATCTGGACCATCTTAACCCGTCAATAAAAAGATTGGAAGTTGTAGTTTCATAGGAGAGTGTTTTTCCTCTAAAAGCACGACATATGCAGCAATTTGCTTACCATTAAGAGCCCTTCAGGATAGGTTTCTTATTTGTAGGTATGGTGAATTCGACAAAGAAGGATCTTGTCGAAAATTTTTATTTTAGGTCCGATTAAAACTTCTTTATTTTATTTAATGAAAAATGTCATCAAGTGTTTTAGTAGAGCAATTATCGAGACACGGCTTAATTTAAGACTAGAAGGTTTTTTTAATGAGGCTTACTTTTAAGCAATGCCTTAATTAGGATATAAGACAGCAATAAATTCGTTGGCAGCCTAAATGAGAGTCTGAGGTTTCTTCATTGACAAGAGTTTCACTTTGAAAAATGATTTAAATCTAAAAGCCACAACAGATTTCTCCTACACCAATAAAAAGATTTGCATTAGATCCTTATTGTGAGCGGTTTAAACAAAGATACCAGTTGTAACTTTGTTATCAAAATGTACAACTACTTTTTTGCGGGTTAAGGTTAGAGGTTCGAAATCTTTTTCAAAACCTTGTTAATGGTCCAACTTTATTGAGGATTTTTAACTCTGTTTATTTAATTTGCTTGTGATTTCGACACAAAGGATGTCTTAATAGTTGCCTGAAACCAAGACAACTAATGAATTCTTAAAGAACAACATTTTAAACACTATTCAAAGGTTTGTGTCAAACAATACTAATTTGACACAGAAGATAATCATATTATGTTCGACATAGAAATTGTTGATACTCTTCAATCTTTTTGTAATTAGAATCATCATTTAAAGATAAATTGTTAGAAAACCAAACAGCTGAAGAATTCATAACTTCTTCTATTTTTGTTGTATTAAAACTTCTGATTTCTTGTTCGATTTGATTAAGAGTTGTTATTAAAAGTTCCGACACTAACGCTTCTTGAATAATTTAATTCAAAATGACAGTTTTTGTCTATAATGAGCTCTTTTCGAAACGAAATATTATTGAATATTTGAAATATTTCGTCAATTTCTCATGAAATAAACAGCAATAAGAGCTCAACAGATGAAAAGCTAAGCTCAACGGCTGAACGTATTCTGTATTTAAAAGAGAATTTTGAGTTTATGGTCATTGTAAACTCATTAAATTCTTTTTTTTTTTTAATTTAAATTTTAACTTTGAAAAGTTAATAATTTTTCACTAGAACTATTATAAGTTGCGTGCAACTTATTTTTTAAATTTAAATTTTAATTTTATAAAATTAAATTCTTAAAACTATTCCTTATCCTAAGGTTTATACTTCCAAAAATTTGATTCTTATGTATATGAACTGTAGCCTGCTAACGCTCTTATATATTTTTCTACATAAATAAATGTTTTTAGAGCCATTTATTTACATAAAGAAAAATAATAACAATTTTGTCAAATAAACTACTCTCATATAAATAAGATCAGATTTTATACTTCTTTTCATGTTTTATTTACTATAAATTTTACTGTATATATATAAAAAAATTCCTTTTATAAAAAATTTCTTTTGAGCTGAGAAACAAGAGTTGTGAAATAAATTCTATATTTATTTAAAGATGTTATGATGTTAGGTTTAAATAATTTTTATAAAAGATTTTTTTTTTTTAAATATTTTTAAGTATTATTCATAAAAACTTGAAAACAGTTTTGTACTGAATTTTTGATGTTGACAAAAAAATCCTAAGCCATTTTCATTTGAGTTGATAACATGAGTTGTGAGTTGTGAGATGTTTAATTTTTTGTTTTTATTAAGATGTTATTTAATAAAAAAATGTTAAAAATTCTAAATTTAGGTTATGATTTTTTTGACAGAACTTTTTTTAAAGAGTTGTTGTTTCTTTAAGTATTTAACTGTTGATGTTTTTCTTGATATTATTTTCAAGTACAAAACTAAAAAGTTGCTAAAGGAAATGAGAATTCAAAAAAGTTATGTTTATTTCTGTTAGCAAACATAGCTACCTTAAATTTACATTTCCTTTAGCTTTATCGATAAAAAATAAAACCGAATCTTTGCCATTTTTATTTTGGCTAAAGATTCGGTTTTGTATGCATTCAAATGAAAAAGAGAATTAAATCAATTTTTCTGAAAGAGCTCTAGGTAGGAGTTGATTTTAATATTGCCTTAGTTCAATCAGATACTTCCTACTACAGTTTTGTATCTATATACAAGTTAGAAACTAGAGTTGTGAAAGATGTTAAGTTTGAAAGTTTAAAAATTATCTATAGATACAAATACGATTTAGGAGATGCTAAGTTCATAGCAACAATGGATCTGAACGAAGTCAAACTTATAAGTACTAAGTTTAACAAGGCTACGCGACTTTTTCCCTTTATTAATTGTTATTTTTGAGCTTTTTGATTTTAACATGAGTTGTGAAATTTTGTACGAGATGTTACATATCGAATGCCAAAAAAAACATTCCATTTTATGAAATGTTTGACTATTTTGAAAGCTATTAACGACGATAAGTTGTACAATGTAGGTTAAGATTTTGTTGTTGGTGCTTTTCGTTGTTGTTGTTGTTGTTTCTTCGAATTTTCGAGTACTAATCACGTAAACTTTCTAATTACAAAATTTATCCGGCTTTAAAAGCAGCAGAAATTAACTTTACGGGTCTGTCCCTATATTCGGATTTCTATGATTTTCAGTGAAATGTATTGCAAAGCCTTATATAAACTTAAGCCGCCCATACACGGCACAATCCTTGTATAAAAATAACTGCACAAATTCGGGTTAGCACAATTAACTCAAATGTTTTGAATAGGGCTGTTTTTGCTGTTTGCACATTTATCTGTGTATTGTGCCGTGGATGGCCGGCCTTAGACTAAATACTCACAAGACCAAAGAAATTTAAAGTAAATGAATAGACCTTTGTATTCAGAAATATTTAAGAAAGTTTCCCTTTTAGCTTGTTATCAGCAAGACTGTCATCGAAGTGGTGTTGTTTAAAAAAAAAACCTACTAAATGGCTCCTCAAAAATTTGATTTAAATTCTATTTTGAATGCATTCAAACAATTAAAGATATATTTATTTACCTATTCCTAAAAGGAACTTAAAACTTTTCAAGTCCATAGAGGATATTGACAGGTATACAATTTTTCATTCAATCAATGGGAATGTTTAGACAACATAATGGACTTTATTTGCAATCAATTTCATTCTTTGAACGTACATTTTAACCAAGGCAGCTAAATCATAGATCAACTGTCATTTTGACTGAAATAGCCTTCACTTGAAAGTTTGGGAGATTTTTCTTGACTAACTTTCCAGTCAACTTTTCATTAAAGTAGCCTTAATTGGAAGGTAATTTTTTGGCAGCTGGCCAAACAGATACTAGAAACTTGACTTACTTTCAAGTCCCTTATGTCGGGTGAACCTGCTCAATGTCCGTAGATCTCGACGATCTATTTTCTCACATCTTTAGTGAAATTCTTACGAGCTTTAAAGCTTTTCATTATTGAAGTGACATCTACCGGCCGGAACTTATGGTTTTCTATTCGTGTTGTAACCATCGAAAAACTTAAAGTCTCAAACAACTTTCAATCAAACTTTCTATCCCCTTTACCATCGAACCTTCATAAATCACAGAACGATCAAGAAAATTTAAATTATTGAAGCGCAGCATTCTACAGCAGCGAAAAGCATAACTTTTGCTTACTAAAATTATCTTAACTTTCAAAGAATCAACATAACTGTTTTGGTTTTTTTTGTTTTTATGTTAATTTTTTTTAATTTTTTGTTTGTAATTTAAAATTGTTTTTTTATTGTTAAATCTATGAACACTAAAAGCTAACAAAAAAATGTTAACATAAATTAAATTTATTTAGTTTTTAAAATTTTATTTATTTTTAAAACCTAAACAAAAAAGCTACATTTTTGTTTTCTTGTATAAGAAATTTGTTTTTTAGTTTTCTATTTTTGTTTTAAAAAGTTTTTAACTTAGCCACTTATGTAGTTTTTATTTTTTATTTCATTTGTTGTTTGTTTTAAATTATTTTTTTATAAACAATGCATTTTTCTCGTTTGAAAAAAGGGGAGCGGATGGAGGGGGGGGGTAAACATATTCAAGTGATTTTTATTCACTTTAAATACGCAAATATATATTTTTTCTTTAACAATCAAAAATAAAATAAAATCTCTTAAACAAATCAAAACAAAAAATTATTTGTGTAAGAAAACCAAATTAACAATAATAATAAATATTTTTTGTTTAACAACAAATGAGAAAATGAATATATTTTCTTATAATCTGCCTCTTAAATAGTATTTTTTTTATTTTTCATTATTTTTTATCTAAAAGTTGATTAAAATTGTTTTTTGTTTTGTTTTCATTTTAATTA
Organism: Eupeodes latifasciatus; assembly: GCA_920104205.1. Taxonomy (NCBI): domain Eukaryota; kingdom Metazoa; phylum Arthropoda; class Insecta; order Diptera; family Syrphidae; genus Eupeodes; species Eupeodes latifasciatus. Next base: position 148,442,296 of record OV049924.1, read on the forward strand.
TTTAATAAATAACCTGCTCTACAGATTTTATTTTTGTTTTCTTTTTTTATTTAAATTTAATAACTATATTTAGTACTATATTTCTTTTTGTTTTTTCATTTTGTAATGTACGAAGAATTTTTTCTTTAATTTTCCTATAGAACATGCTGCGTTTTTTTTTTAATGTTGTATAATATTTAAATTAATTTTAAAATACAAAAGAAAACAAAGAGTTTGCGGGCATTATGGAGTGTTTTTAATTTAATTTTATTTATAATACAAAAATAAAATGGGATTTTGTTTTAATGATAAAAATTAAATTATTTAATTAAGAAACAACTCATTAAAGCAGTTTGGGGTTTTATTGTTATTATTTTATTTTTTGTTTTGGTAAAATTGTTTAAGTTTATAATTTTTTAATCTAGATCAAAGCAGTATCTTGTTATTTAATCAGTTTTTTGGATTTTTATATATGGGAAATTAAAAATAATTAATATTTATTCATTTTTTCTCAAAACACTTATTCGGTGTAATTTGTTTAATGTTTTTTTTTGTTTTTCTGTTTTACTATAATTTATATGAATTTTATGTATATGTCTGTTTTTTTTTTGTTTTTTAATTTGTTTTATTTTTCTAATTTTTTTTTATATATTTACTTAAACTTAATTTTACAAGTTTTTTTTTAATATTATTTTATTCTCTCTTAAAAGCTAACTGCTTAAAAATTAAAGTGTAATTTATTTTTCTTGTTTTTTGTTTTGGTTTATTTACTAAGTGGATGGAAAAAAAAGAGGCGAGGGGAGGGGCTAGGTTTATAGTTTTTTTTTGTTTTTTTTTAATTTTTAATATAATATAATTTTATTATTATTTATACCTATGTATATATTTTTTGTTGGTGGTGGTAGTTTTTGTTTGCATTTTTATGGTGGAAGCGGTGTGCTGAACAGTTAATTTTCGTTTTAAATATTTTATTCTTTGGTTTCATTTCAACATTCAGGGAGGGAATTTTTAATAGGGAAGAGGTGAAAATTTGGGAAATGGAAATAAAACAAAATTAACAAAAAATTTAAAATAATATATTTTGTTTTTAATTTTATTTATATATTTTTTTTCTTTGCTTATATTTTTAATTGTTTTGTTTTTTTTTTTTTGTTTTTAAGAAAGGTGAGTACAATTTCATTATAATTTTTTGTTTTTTTATTTTTTAATTTTATTTTAAAATTTATTCCGCTCGTTCATGTTCTGTGTGTTTATGTTCTCTAATAAAATGGATCAAACTAGTTAGGTAAGAAAATAATCATATACATGTATTTATATATTTATTAATTAATAAAAATATAAAGTTAATTTAAAAATTAAAAAGAAAAAAATAAATTGCAGAATCACTATGCTTGCTGTTTATATTTTATGATGCTGTTTTTGTTTTTTTATTTTCTGTCCTTGTTTTTATTTTGTTTTGTTTTTCTTTAAGTACAATGGTATTTTTTTTGTTTTTAATTAAAAATTGTAATTTTTGTTTTCTTCGCTGCGCTGATTTTCGATTTTATTATTTTTTATATATTTTATATAAATATTTCATTTTTTCTTCTATTATTTCTCATTTTTGTTTTATTTATTTTCGGGCTTATTAGTGATTTTTGTCTGTTTTTTAAAGTTTTTATCATCATTTTCTCCGTATGCTGCAGTATAGTACTTATGTATATTTTCAATTTTCTTTATTTATATTCAAATAATTTTTTGTTGTTTTTTTATGGTATGGTTTTTGAAAATTTAACTTTAAATTAAAATTATTTTTTTTTTCAGTTTTTAAATTTATTGTGATTTTTTAATTTTAAAAATAAATGGGGGTTATTTTGTTTGTTTTTTTTTCCTTTTATTGGTAATGTGTCTGTGTGTTGTGTTTATTTTTTTTAATATATTTTTTTTTATTTATATTCTTTTTTTATTTAAAAACTGTGTTTTATTTTTTTAAATTAATTTTTAATATGTTTTTTTTTTGTTTATTAGACTGCCATTTCTTAATCAACCATTAATTCGAAATGGACGGATCCTCTCCTCTCCGAACGGTCGTGATAGATATTCTTTGCCCATGCTTTGCACTCGATGTTGATAAGGACTCCAGCTAAAAGTATAGACAATAATATAAATTAGTTTTATGATTTTAGGAAGAAGATACATATGTATGGAGTTATTTAGAAATCATTCGTATTTGTTTGTAAATGACAAAATTTGATTAAGAGAAAGGGCTAAAATTACAGAACTGTCAGTTAATTTGACATTTAGTGTAGGTTTGTGCTGATAGTGACATTAATTTCACTTGACTTGTTTTTCGTTAGTGATATAGACGATGTAGCCTTGTATGATCAACTTTCCGCACCTGCTTTTTTAAAATATGACTTAATTATTTTGCCGATCAAATTTAATTTTGAATATTCTGACAAAAGCATACCATACCGTGATTTTAAAAATATTAATGGTCAGTTTCAGTCCAGTCAAAATGCGTTTAGTAAAAATCCAAGATTTTGTCTAATTAACTGAGTTCTTCATTGAATGGACGCAAAACTGTGGAGGAACCTGCGTAACGTTGGTATTGGTAAGGCAATATAATATGCCTGCTAACAATGTTGATGTTAACTTACCTAATAAATCATTTATCTCAGTCCCATCAACCATGCCTTTGCATTGCCTTTGAACTTAATAAAGACCTATCTCAATTCTACCATATTTTTCTAAAGTCTGAGAGAATTTTGGAGAAACAAATCAACGCTTATCTCACAGCAAACTCTTTGCTTACTCCAAAACAATTTGGCTTTTGGAAAAAGCACAGCTGTAAAACAGCACTCCTTTGCGTGACTGAAGAGATAAAACAAGCGCTGTATAAGGACGATGTAACTTTCTTAGCCTTGCTTGATTTTTCTAAGGCTTTTGACACTGTCAAAAATGCCATTATGTGTGAAAAACTTAATTATCCGCAGCCACTTTAACCTAACCTAACCTAACATTAAAGAAGAAGTTCAAATTGGTGACTGTTTGTCCAGTTTTTTACCTACTTCGTCCGGTGTTCCTCAGGGGTCGATATTGGGTCCTCTACTATTCTGTATTTATGTCAAGTTTGATCAAAAACTGTTCCTGTTTGTATGCCGACAACTTTCAACTTTACTTCAATTGTCCTCTCGGACTCATTGAGCATGGTGTCTCTAATATCAATGAAGACCTTGACCCTAAAGCTCTCTGCAAGCTCTGCTATTCGTTTCAAAGCTTCGTCGCAGTGGACTAACAACAACATTGGCCACTCCGTAATTTTTAGGTAATTAGAATCAATTCCAAAGCACAAAGACTACACCATCCCCCAAGTGCAATTCGACAGAAATTTACAGATTTCTATACCTCCCAGATCTTTTTGGGAGGATATGAAATTCTTGGAGGATGAGTCAATCCATTTTTATACAGATGGGTCAAAAACAAAAGAAGGGGTTGGTGGAAGTGTGTATTCTGAACGACTGAAATTAAGTCTCTCATTCCGCCTTCCCAATCATTGTAGCGTGTTCCAGGCGGAACTTTTGGCGATAAAGGAAGTCTTGTCCTGGCTTAAAGAAAACGTGATATGAACATCTGATATCCGTATTTTCTCAGATAGCCAGGCCGCTATCAAATCTCTGGACTCTGTCTCTTCAAACTCTATAACAGTCCATAACTGTCGATCATCTCTAATGGAGATGGCACAACAGTTTAATATTCACCTTTGCTGGGTGCTGGGTCATAGAGACATTCCAGGTAACTGTAAGGCAGATGAACTCGCCAGGAACGGTACAGTAGAGCCCATCCTACCACGTTTGGCAGGTACCGGCATACCAATCGCTACTTGTAAACTGTTGCTTATGCAAGACGCTGTGAGGAGGGCAGGCACCAGGTGGAACAACATCACCACGTGTCAAGTCACAAAAAACATCTGGCCAACACTGGATTTAAAACGTTCAAGGTGCTTGCTCTCTCTAAGCAGATCGCATATAAGCTCGATAATAGGTGTCATAACCGGACACTGTCTAATAGGAAAGCACGCCACGAGATTAGGCGTATTCTCAAATGACTTTTGCAGAAGCTGTATGGACGAGGAAGAGGAAGAAACAGTTCTTCATCTTCTCTGCACATGCCCTGCTCTGGCTCGAAAACGCAAGAATTACCTAGGAGAATTCTTTTTTAACGATGTAAATCTAAACGATGTAAATCATATCACTATAATCAGCCTCTCACGTTTCGTAAGAGATTCAAACTGGTTCCATTGAGCTTAGGAGGAAGCCTCAAGATTCATGTGGTATCACAATGGGCCATTAAACTGGCCTAAGTGTTTCCGTTTCCACCTTGGACAGCCACTATAACCTAACCTAACCTGAACCCTAAAAATCAAAATGTGTAGTGATTTCTGACTTGTTTAACATCCGAACTTTATTTTTTTATAAACTCAGTCCGACTTTGGAACTCTCTCCCACGCGCTATTAAGGACATCCAAAACGCAACAAGAATTAAAAAGGCTCTAAAAGATTGTTTTTCAAGTAGCATTTAAATATTTTAAATTAATCAATTTATTTATGTACAAATGTCACTTAACAAGAATCTCTGTTTTTCCTAAATTTCAAATGGAGTTGAATTGTAGGGATGAAATCAGCTTATGTGATAACTGATGCTAACATTTTTGATAGTCAAATGTAACTCAATTGAATTCAATAGCTGCCAACGTAAAGTTGTTCAGTGGTTTCAATAAATACATATATCGAAATAAATTGTACCGAATTGTCTGTCATTTTATGATATTGCTACTTTTTATATTTTTTCTAAAGTCGAGCTATTTTGATCAATCATTTTTTAAAGAAACAAAAATCTGACAGCTCTAATCTTATTGCGACAGAAAAGTTATATTCCTTCAAAAAATAACATTCAAAGTTTTGTGAATATCGCCATACATAGAAAGAAACAAAAAATTTAAACTCTTCCGATTTCCAGTACACTTTAAAATTCGTTGTTTTCATTTTCATACTTTTTGAACACTGTCATGAATCTCTAATAAATTCGTGGAAAATTGATGTTAGCTGTCAATGTGTGCAGTAAATTGACTTTAGCATTAGATGTGTGATGTGTGAAAATTGAAGTTTCAGCTTGTGGGCAAACGAGAATGACAGCTAGATTTCCAGTCTTCATATTATGTATGTACAAAAAAGAAAAAACGGAATGACTGATTTTAGTACTTATGACTTGTCTACTCGTCAGAGTTTATGAAAATGTAATTTTCCTTTAGATCCAGAACCCCTTACGTTTTAATTTTATTCACATTTAAAAATTGACTTTCTATTTAAAAATAAATTACTTTCCTGTCAGTGGTCATTGCATTTTAGCTTTCTCTAACTAAAATAATAAAACACAGCCAGACACACAAATTTTAAAAGCCATTTAATGCATTTCCGTGTCTCCTAATGGTTTTCCGGATACATCAAGTATTTATTTTTATTTGAAAAAAAAAAGAAAACAAACGTAAAAATAAATAAAAGTTGACATTAAATATTATTTTAAGCAAATTGTTTTATTATTTTTTTTTTTTTTACCACTATAATGCTGTGCATCTGCGTCTGTCAACTGCATATATTTTGTTAACTAAACAATAAATAAATTCATGCTGCTTCACTTTTCCATGTTATTTTGATGAGGTTGTAGTTGAAAAAACTAAAATATTTTCATTTGCGTGATGGACATGAACTTATTAGTATTTCTTCATGCATATGTTTTTCTAGGAGTCCATGGTATTTAAATTCTGAGGTTTTTATTTGATTATGACAAAATCATATTTAGATTCAAAATTTGACTTTTTTACGTCTAATGGACTAACTTTCTAGATCAATAATCAATTTAGTTAAAAATGACATTAATGAAGCTAAAAACCGAACTTGACAGATGGGAAACCTACTTTTTGTTCGATTAAAGCAAAATGTGAGTGTTGTTCAACGCTTTGCCTCTCTGTCATAATACATCTAAGCGTTGACATTAGTTTAAGTATGGATTAATTGAAAATTTAGTTGACATTTTAGTCACTGGCAAAGTGACGTCAAAAGATATTAATCTTGGAGTTGTTAAAAAAAACCTGAGACAAGAAATTAATTATAGAAAAATGTAAATTTGTGTCTAATAATTAAGGCCATCTTGGCAATATTTTTGAGGAGTTAACCATCCTCTAAAAAATATATCTATGATAAATTTCGCAAGCCTCAAGACTCCATGTAACATACATGCATTTACTGTAGCGTAAGAAACTCTGACGCAAAATTGTAAACGATTTAGTAAAATGTATTAACCTTAAAAGATGATTTATCTAATTTTAAACGACTTTAACATCTTACTAACTTGACAAAGATAAAATTATGGAATGGCTACTTAAACTTTTAGCAATTCGACATCTGTACAATGGAATGTTCCAGTCTACAGTTGGGAATTCCAATTAATAGCTTCGTTGTTTTTTTGTCACTTTTTAGACGTGTTCGAATGTCAGTTTTTTAATAAAAGGGAATAAGCAATTTACTTGTTAGAAAAAGGAAAAGAAATGTTTAAAATTTGGAATCGCTTAGTAAATTGCTAAATATTTAAAAAAGTTGGTACTTAGTAGTACCCGTAGCGTGATGGTTAGTGCGTTGGACTGTCATGCAAGGGGTCTTGGGTTCAATCCCTGCCTGTGCCATCTAACTTTTTTCACGGGTACTGCCTCTTGCGAGGAATTGACAAATCCTCCAAGAGTAATTCTTGTCATGAAAAGTGCTTTCTCAAATTAGCCGTTCGGATTCGGCATATAAACTGTAGGTCCCTTCCATCCCTGACAACATTACTCGCACACAGGAATGTTTGAGTGTTGTAAGTCACTAGGCCTTGGTTCTCTACGGACTGTTGCGCCACCTAATTTATTTTATTTATTTATTTACTTAGTAAAATGTTAAGCTTTTAACAATAGGTCCTTTAAAATTTTGTGCGTCTGATTTTAGACCCCAAGTCAGTATAAAAATTGGATCTTTGGTTTCTTGGATGTTTCAAGAAAGTCTTCATGTTTCACAAAATAATTGCAGTCTTTTAATTTGTAACTGCAGCATAATTAAATTGCCTGTATGTAATAAAACTTTTACCAATGAAAAACGCAAAGAGTAATGGACTAAGTATACATCCCTGAGGAACAACTGATGTGATTTCAAACCTATAAGAAAACTCCCAGACTCTTTTTATTAGTCGACGATATAAAATTTAAGTTAGTTTGAAGAAACTTTCGCAAAAGACCTAAAACAGCAATTTAAAAATTATGGTATGTCTGCTAACCTTTTCAAACGCGGTCTTAATAACATACGAAGCAACAGTAAAACTTTTTCTTCTTTTCAATAAATCTTTTGGTTATAATAATTGATAGACTTAAAATGTGATCCATGGTCGAAAATCCTGAACGAAAGCTAGCTTGAAAATCACTCAGAAGATAATTGCTTCATTAAAATGACGCAGGGACGCAACTATCATCATAAAGCTTATTGAAAAAGTAGACAATGGAATTCTTTAGTTGCACTGTTCAATTTTGTTTGAAAAAGTTTCAAATGAAATGCTGTCCGCCCCTGGTGCCTTATTTTTGATATAACTCTGTCTATCAGCTTAAGTAAGTTCTTTCTTTTACCACCTCTTCAAGTATTTTGTCTTAATAAAGAAATCGCATAGAAAACAAAATAATGTTCATAAAATATTTATAAAGCAGGGCAACATGGCACGAGAACTATCTTTCAAATTTGTTTTCTTTTCTTTTCCTTCCCCCAACCTATGCAATAAAGAAATCCTGTGTGATATATTTTTGGATTTTTCTGCTAGAAGTAAGCCTAAATTATCTTACCAAAAAAAGTTCTATAAGTTCAAATAGAGATAAGTTGATGACTAATTTTGTGCGCTTCTATGTGGAAGGTACACCTCTAAGCTCGCACAATACAAAATATTGGAGTCTGTCCTATACTGTGGTTGCATAATAGGATATTTTATGTTCGTATACCCATATCTTGTATTTTATTGCTCATTTTCAGGACATCCGTACACCATCACCACCGACCGCATCACTATACAACTTTTGTACATCCACAAAATGGGGGAATCTATAGGTACCTAATACCTACATATATATGACTATAACTAAAGGTATAAGTAAAAAAAGGTTATAAAGAACACTTTAAACGAGCTTTCTTGATTCTTGAAGTTGTATTGGGTAAACAAAAACCATCATCATGAAGGAAGCTTTTCCTTTTAGTTTGTTATGTTGACTCAATCGTTAAATCCTTAACATAATCCCTTCGAAAGGATTTTAAGGGATTTACTTGTATGTTTTGCTTTTATAAGGATGTATATTTGTATTTTAGTTTTAAAGAATATAATCGATAAATAAAACAAAATTATTTAAGAAATATTCCCCCTTTAACACGAGTAAACACGGTGCTTTGATTTTTCATGACATTTTCTTTAAATTTCCTTAAAATTGTTTTGAATACAGTGAGTGAACGAGATTGGTAATGGTATTTTCTAAGTTTGCTTTTTAAATATTTTTGGAGTGAAAGAAAAAAAGACTTCGTGAATATCTTCAAATCTTCGAAAGAATCGATTTTTTTACATCTCTTAACTGTTTTTTTTAAACATATCACCTAATTAAAATAGCTGGGAACTCAATTTTCTCTTATGCAGGGTGACCGCAAAAAGATGCACACATTTCCTTTTTGTCTAACTACGGTGGTAACACATCTAAAGAGTCGAGTGCGTTTTCTAGCGGATGTACAGGCCCGACAAATTTGTTTTTATTTGTTATCAGTCGTACCGATAAAGAACGAACGTTTTCGTAGAGATATTTTTTTGCAAAAATCCTACTAAAAATGGGCGACGTGCTGAAGCCGGAACTTTCAGTTTAAAGTTCCTCGTCAAAAACCCGTACCTTAGGAAAACTTTAAACAAATGTGTTCAAAATGTTCGTGAATCCGCCAAAGCAACGTATAAGAAGCGTCCAGGCCACCGAAAATGCCGAAAACAACTGAAAACATCAGGAGAGTCTTTGAAACGATTCAGGTTAGTTCACGGCCGCCGGCGGCGTTCAGCGCGGCGACACCCGTCTTCTGAGGACCTAAAAAGGGTACCAGTGCATAAAATTTCAATCCGCTCAAGCATGATGAATAAAAGATATTGACTACCGAATTCAAAAATAGGTAGACGGCCAAACTACCGGCGAAACAATCGCGCTGTTTAAAAAAGCGTTCGGTACTCGTTGACTTTCTCGTTGAAAAAAGTTTGCTTGGCCGCCCAGTTCCCCTGATATGTCAGTTCCCGATTTCTTCCTCTGGAGATGACTGAAAGGGCATGTCTACAAGAGTCGTATAAATTATTTGGAGGATTTAAAAGTCGGAATTCGACAAGAAATTTCGGAGACTACGCCGAAAATGTTGCGACAAGTGTCAATAGATTCAAAGAATGTGTAAGACAAACGGGCATTTTTTAATGGATGTAATATTTGATAAATAATTTGCCTGATTTATATAAAATCTATATCGTTATCCATCCGGGAGTTATTTTAAAAAGAAATATGGGCATATTTGTGTAGTCATCCTTTACAAAGGTAAATTTACCACATTTTCGATTCTTTTGACAACTAATCTAAATCTTAAAATGTTTTTATCCAAAAATGTACAGGTTTTTTGAATTGTTGTTGTCTAAAGTAAGACAAGTTTTATAAACATTCTACTGACAGTATTTAAGATCTTGACCAAATAATTAATAATATTAAGTAAGAGTTTCTATCAATAACTTATAGATTTTTCAAAAAATAAGTGTGAATAAAAATGTAAAAACATTTCGTCAATGATAATTGAAAACGATATTAGCCAAATGGCCACCACGGTTACGGTTGTAGCACGGTTTTTTTCATGAAATTTTCCATGGCTAATATCACATTATCGGCAGTATGTGATTGATAATTTCCTGAATTTCAACTTTATAGTTTTGAATCGATTTTGGAGAATGGACATAGACTTTTAGACCTTATACCGAAGCTCCGATACTGATACCGCACATATACCACACAAATCAGTAAATGTTCATTGACGCAATCCATTTACTATATCAGTTGCACTAGCCTCATTTAATAAAATAATTAAGGTCCATTAACACCGCTAACACAAAAATTGTTTTAAACAGTGACAAGTTGAGAATAGAGTGGCTTTTCAATAATTATTCTAAGATTTTGCGAGTCGCAAATGCGAAAATTCTACTTATTAACCTAGCCTCCGAGATGAAAATGAGTAAAGTCGTTTCTAGCGATCGACCGATTTCAGTTCTTGTGTTAACTGAACTATAAAAGCCTCGAACCTCAAGTATTTATGCAAAACACGTTTAATATCGTCTTGTGGAATGCTTTACTCTAAATACCGATAAACCTGTTTTTTTTTCAACACTGTATACTGGCTACAGAAGCAATATTTTTAATTTTTTCTTAGCGACGAAGACGGTTTTATTCCTTACATCATAAACATGTTCCAACAGCTCAATTTCTCCACTGGTTTCACTATTGCTGACGATACCGAAAAGGTGCTTCACGATGACCCAACATTTTCACCATTTTTCACAACTTTAATGACTGGCAATTTTCAAAAGTAAGATCGAAACATTTCACTTTGTTATAGGAAATTATTACACACACAAAAGTAACTGGTGTTTTTATTGAACGTGTGGTTTTCAATCTGACAGTAGTTTTTTAGGAGTTGGTTTTTTTGACAGCTGTCACTTGGTTTGTGCTTAGTCTGGTTTGCCATTTCGTAACTATTAATATAATTACTATTGAACAACGTTTGCAAATTGTGCAAATTTTTTACCAAAATATTGGCGCATAAATTTATTGAATGAAAATTTTGTTGAGCGAATTATATGTAGCGTCAGGAACCTGTGACGATGACGTGCTCCCCAAGATCGTGCCATTTAACATCGCTGAACTAATTTGTATGGGGTTATGTCTGGTCGCTTGTCTAAGCAGAAAAGCCCGAGACGATTAACGCCTTGGAAGAGAACATTTTTCGTCTTATTGCTGACCACAAAAAGTAGAACTTTGAAACAAACTAATACTTTTTGATTAAATTTTCGAAATAAATGCAACAACGATAAAATAAAAACTTATTTGGGTAGAAATATAAAATGCAAGTCTTTTAACTTTAACCAAGGCCCTCCTCCAGATGCTTAAATGCAAAAGAAACTTGGCACCTCAACCTCAACGTAGTCCTCTTCCATTAAAATTGATTACGTTCCAATTATGTAAGCACTCCATGAGTAAACTTACATTCCTAGGACTTAGTTCCTTGAATTCCACATGATTTCTTATCACTTCATATGCACTAAATTATATCAATTTATTTGTCAAACTTTAACAAAAACATATTTTAAAATGTATAAATTATGGTTTGTTATTTTTAATCCCAAATCTAATCTCTCTTTCCTATCTGAACTTTTCAATATGAGTTTTGTTTTCCGTTCGTATATCTTCTGGGTAGCGTATAAAAACCAATCCCTAATGAATTCATAAGAATTCATCTCGAATTCATAGAATTTGTATTTTTGTCTTCTTTTTTTTGTATATCCTTCCATCCATAACCTCAATTCAATAAAAATGAAGAAAAATCCAATTTTCCAAATGCAATCTGAAGAATTTGTTCCTTTTCTTTTCTTTTTTTATATTCATCATCATCATCATCTGTGGTTTTCAATTTTCAATTTAGAGACAGAAATGAAGGAAAATAATATAAAAGTATCAATAATGCATGTAAAAGTATATAAAAGTATAATATATGTATATGGATATTGAATATGCGTGATGTGACATATAAAATAGAAGAAATAGGACAGAGGAAGAAAAAAGACACAAATAAGTATAATAATATATAATAAGTAGGTATAGTATAAAATCAATCAATGATTGAAAAGTAAAAATAAATATGTGTTTAGTCTCCTTTCAATGAACTGCACGATTTCGGTATTTTAAATGTTTTGAAATGAGTTTAAATTTTGATGAATTTATAAAATTTATCAAAATTTAAATTCTTGAAAATAAGATCCCATAATAATTACCTCCGAAAGTGGATGTAGCTGTCAATGTTGACAGATGACAATTTTTCGATTGTAACAAAATGGTCGCCAATTTTATTATGACATTACTTTTGCTTCCTTTTTGTAATTTTGTAATCATCTAACACCAATTTTTTAACATTATTGTATTTGTTATTTAATTAGGTACTACAAGAAGCAACAACAATACAACAGGTTATATTGTTTTGTTTTGACAGCTAATCTAACAAATTGAACTAAAATTTAGTTGCTATTTTACCCAAATAACAAACCACTTCAAAAATATAATTTTAGTTAAGCGTTCACAATTTATATTTAATATGATTAATTCATTATCAAAAAAGGTGCTGGTATGCGACCCACACTGATAACTTCCAATCTTCACTAGATATCGAGAACCGAACATCAATTTTTAACAATTTTGCGTAGTACTATTTTTTGTAGATTTTAATTTTTTATGAAAAAAAACGAACTGTTGGATTTTAATAAAAACAATATTTTCTGTTAGATAAAATTAGTTGGAAGCCAATATTTTTAATTTTTGAAAAGATATTTGAGTCGAAAGTAAATTTTTACCAAGTTTTATTATTGTTTTTTTTGTTTAGGCTTATATTTTTTGTAAGAAAACTTTCAGTTCAATTTTTGTGAAAATTTTGTTGAAAACAGTATTTCTAATAGGACAAAATTAGTTTAAAGCCATAATCTTAAATTTTTGAAAAGATATTTCAGTCGAAAATTAATGTTTACCAACTTTTATTAAAATTAGTTTAAAATTAGTTTGAAGCCATAATCTCAAATTTTTGAACAGATATTGGAGTCGAAAATCAATTTTTACCAATTTTTAGTAATGTTTTTTTTTTTGGTTTTTATTTTTTGTGAAAAAAAAACTGTTAATTCGATTTTTCTCAAAATTTTACCTGATATCAAAAACGTTATTTCTCGTTGCATACAATTATTTTGGAGACAAAATTATTTTTTGTTCGTAAAATATTCGAGGTGACAAACATTTGTTTTTTAATTTTTAAAAAAACCGTTAATTGGGTTTTTTTCTAAGAATATATTTGTTTGGTATCACGTTACAATATATAAAATACAATTTAATTCAAGTCCCTAGCGTAATTGGTTTGTGAGATATTTAGGGATAACCAACATTTTCATATTTTTTTTAAATTGCTGTGGTAAAAAACCACCCATGCAATTTTTTCGAAAGTCCTTTCTTTATCTTTCTGCATTATTATCTGTATAACAAAATTTATTTGAAGTCGATATCTCTACTGGTTCTTGAGCTTTGGACGACGAAAAAAACCTCGCGAACGTACAGACCTACGAACGTATTTACGTACACACGCACGCACAGACATCTCTCTAAAAATATTTTATTTCGACTCTAGGGGCCTTGAAACGTCGAGAAATGTCAAGATTTTCAATTCGACAAATCGGACCGATTACAATTACTTTCTTGAATTCTAAGCATTGACATTAAAATAAATGCATGAGGGATGTGTTCTAAAACATTTGCTTGTTATGGTGTAGACATACTTTATGAATAATTAAGTTCAATTTAATTTTTGAATTAATTTCATGAAAACCTTAGGTAATACGAATTTGTGACGAAAACAAAAAAGGCGTAACTACGGACAGTAATTTTAGCAAACACAATGCTAGTGTTTCTAAAAAAGTGACACATTCAATCACTCTATAAAAAGTAACAAGCTTCATGTATGTATGTCTCTTCACAAGAAGCTCCTTTTTTCACAAGCATTTAAGCTTTTAATTAACTTTCAAAAATTGTTCTTTTAAACTTTTTTGAATTACAGATTTGAAGTCAGCTAATGTCATAACTGTTTTGTTTTGACAGCTATTACTTGTGCTTCCCGCCATAGATCAAATTGGTCAGTCAAAAGTAAATCAACATATAAACGTTCCAGATAAACAAAGGTTCAAACCAATTGAAAATCATTTCGATAAAAATGAGTACGATACAAATGAACACTCTTACTTCCTAGTGATTGCAACGGGTTATCCATTTTGCGGTTTCAAAACTATAGGGCTGGAATTCAACATCTGTCGAACTAAGTTGTTAAAACAATTTTTTTTTCAGTTAAAAGTCTGACATACCTAACTATCGCACAACGCATCCAAATTGTTAAAACCTACTACGAAAATGGTGATTCTGCCACAGCCACATATCGTACTTTAAGAGGAGATTATAGTTTACATAATCCTCAAAGCAAAAAATTGCAAATTGTGAAGAAATTTGAAGAGATTAGATTAGTTACAGCTATTGTAAGACGTGTGCATATCCTTTCGCTCATACCATTTAAAATATCGCTTCTGTGAGTGAAAGTGTTGCCGAAGACCAATGTGTCGATTTTTCGTTATTCTCAGAAATTAGGACAGTCTTACGGCACATTATGACGTAATTTGCATTTCAATCTACACCTATATACATCCATATAAAGTCCAGCTCACACAACAACTGAAGCCAGCTGGTCATTTAAAACGTCGCGTCGTCGCAGAAACGTCGAATGGGTCCTCGAACAACAGGCGGTGGACGGCGATTTTTCAAACAAAATTTTCTTCAGCGACGAAGCACATTTCTCACTGGGTCGGTATGTTAATAAACAAAATTGTCGTATTTGGGGTTCTGAGAATCCTCAAGTAATTTAAGAGAGGCCATTACATCCACAAAAAGTCACTGTTTGGTGCGCTCTTTGGTCCAGGGGTATGATTGGACCTTACTTCTTCGAAAACGACGATGGTACGACTATGCGGAGCGTTATGATAACCGATCTTTTTTTGCCTGCTATTGAAAAATACGACTTGGAGAATAGTTTGTTTCAACAAGACGATGCCACATGCAACACTACTCGAGGGAATATGGCTTTATTGCAAGAGACATTTCCTGACCGCGTAGTTTCTAGTCGTAGCGATATCAACTGGCCACCAAGATCATGCGATTTGACAATGCTGGACTTTTTTTTGTGAGACTGGCAACGCGAAAGACCGTATTTATACAGATAAACCTTTAACTCGTTGATCACTTAAAAGCTCACATTCGTCAAGTTATGGCTGAGATACCATCCAATATGTGTCAAAAAGTTGCCGAAAATTACCTCAAAAGAATCGACGCTTGCAACAATTCGCGTGGCGGCCAATTAAATGATGTAGTGTTTCACACATAATGTTAACGTTCAAACTTTATAATAAAAAACAAATGCCATGAAAAAAAGTATTTGATATGTGTTTTATTTAAGTTTACTTTTGAAACCGCAAAATGGATAACCCTTTTTTTGTTAACTAAATCACAGGCTAAAATAGCATATATAACTTTACAGTCTTATTTAAAAAATGTCTTCATTACTCTGTTACTCATTCAAAGTGTCAGATAGTCTGAGAATGAAGGAGTCAAAAAGTAACAATATGAGATAAAACTAAATTTAACTTTTTAATATGGACAATTTTAAAAAGGAATATGCGTTTAATATGTTTTATTGTTTTCCATTTTCAAACTAAATGAAATAAGAATTGTAGAAGAGGGGTTCGTTCGTAGGTTATGGTCTAACTGTCTTTTTATGGCCTATGTCTTCGAAAACTTCGATTGAAAAGATTCATTTTTGTTTCGTAATAGTCTATACATAAACTCATGAAAATATGGGTTACTAAAATTAGACAGCTAAAACACATTTTGTTTCTGCTTCAAAAAACGCGTTGCCTTAAAAGCCACATCGTTTTTAATTATGTCGCGTTTTTCTCTCGCGGTAATTAGGTTGCAGATAAAACATGAAATTTTAGAAAGTGAAAAATTCTAAACAAAAAAACTATTTCTCATACTCTACAAACATGCCTTCGAGATATACAAGATTTATCAATTGTACCAAAACTTATATTTGAAACTCTAGCATACGTCAAAATTCTATCCGCTGCTAAAGCTTACTTCTGCACGCACTTAATGTGTACTTTTCGGATTGAAGAGAAAGATATTTTCCAGGGGTAACCTACTGATGGGTATTTTCGCAACGGCACAGATTTTTAAATAATATTTTTCACTGTTTCGTAAACACTTTTCTATACATTAACAGAACAGAATTTTGTTATTTCAATAAATAAGAACAACGTTGTCGTTAAAAATCGAAATATGTCTCCAGAGTTCTGTTCCGGTTTCGATGATTTTTTAATAGTGTACTGTAAAGCTTCTCTTGACGTAAAATGTTTTTTCTTTATTTTACATTGCTATGTACAATTGTCCATATATGTATGTACCTCGAAGGAACTAAGTCATCAGAACCTCCATTTATTCAGCATTTACGTATAAGTGTGACAGTCTGTCGGTAAAATGACTGGGGTGGTTGGTAAGCTGTAGAAGGATATTGCTTTTCATCAAGTCTTGGTGGTTGCCTTCTTAATACCAACATCATATAGGTTAGTTACTTCTCAGTCATGTCATGTCATTTTCTTTTTTCTTCTTTAGCCATAATCACCGTCATCATCATCATCATTATCATTATTATATGATTTTAAGGATATAAGTGAGTTGAATAAAACTCAACCACCGTTAACCGTCAATTGTATCTCCTCTTCCATATTCCATTTTATTTTACTTTTGCTCGGCACAAAACAAAACTACAAAATATATGTACTTTAAGAACTGTTGAGTTTTCTTCTTCTGTCTTCTTGTCAAGACAAAATAAAATCAGCAGAAATACCAACAACAACAACAAACAAAAGAAAAATGGTTGATATTTACACTTTACGAGTGTTTTCAGTCATTTTTGTAAAGTAGAATAAACACAATAGTACAGTAGATGGAAATATTAGTAAGCTTATGCTTGCTTGTTCAGACTTCTTGAAGCTTCTTTTTTTTTGTAGAAAAGCCAATTTATGACATTGCCAGTATAAATGTGTGGGCAGATATTTAGGATGATTATAACAAGCTGTATCAATCAGAAATCACAATTGGTATAGATGGAAGGGAACATTTTTCCCTTTGTAGGCAATTTGGTGTATTGATTTCAATTCTAAGAATTATTACAAATATCAAATTTATAGACAATGTCTTTTGGGTAGTAAATTAACAACTATCCTTAGACTGCACAACAACAAATTGGTCCTTTCAATGAAAAATAATAAACGTGCGTTATAAATTAGGATTGTAGTTGCAGGTTTCATGTTGGGCGCCAGTTAAAATAACGAAATTGCTCTTTTACAAAATGCGATATAATATCTTATTTACGATATCATATTTTTTTTCACAATATGCATACACTGAAGGGTACTTTTGATTTTTAAATTCCTGAATATTGCAATGACTGGGAAAGATAGAGATGGGCAAAGCGTTCCACATTCTCATAGTTCGGCTGAAGAACAAATATTTGTACTTGACAGTATGACTGAAGTTGGGCTTGACGGTATACTGATAAGCATTCTTGGAGGCAAGTAATAGGTTGAATTATTTGAGTTGAGGAACGCAACTATCTATTTACCTAGAACATAATTCGTTAAAATAACGGTATTAAAGCGTGCAACGTAAATGATTCAACGATGATATCATCACCAATCAATTTGAATGCTCTGCGTTTAAAACTAAAGACTTAAGTAAGTTCCAGGATCACCAGCCTAGAGATGAGAATTATACTCAATATTTGAACGTATATATGTAAGTCTTAAGAATAATAGCTAGATCATAGAGGGAAAACAACTTTTTGCATCGCTTTAGGAAATCCGAATAACTATCTGCATTTTTGACGACATTCCGTATGTGATCCTTCCACAAGAGCTGATTAGAGATACACATTTCGAACATTTGAGGTTTTCAGTTTCCTTGATGCAAGTGCCACTCTTTTATATAGCAAAGGTGATAAATCATGTTTTAACGACAGTAGGGAGCATTAAGTTTTCCTTAAATTCTACTCGATTATTAGGTCAGAATACATTACCGTTGAAGATCCACATCCAAAGAAGAAGGCTGTGCACCTAAGAACGAATATGAAAAGCATACGACACCTTCGTCAGCAAAGCAGATAAGTTGATTAGAAGTTTCAGAAAAAGAGTGTGGGAGACAGAATAGAGCCCTGTGGTACACCAACATTTATTTTGTGGTTTTTAGACTTGAACACATGCAATACTACTACAAAGGAAGGGTTCATCTAAACCAAAGTCACGAATTTTCGATAAAAGAGCCTGACGCCAAATTTTATCAAATACTTCTCAAATATCAAGTGCCATTATCATACTTTCTCCAAAACGATGTTAAAATAAGACAAACCTTTAGATCACCAGTAGAAATATTTCTAAGAAAGCTGTACTGTCGATCATTAAAGAGCCTTTTGTCTTCAAGATATTTCTTAAGCTGAAATCAGCGTTTTCATGACCTTGGAAAATAGGGACGAAAGAGTGATAGATTGATAATTCGAGGGAACGAGACCTAAAACTAGAATAGGTAGAAATACTTATGCAGTGGTTTTGACAGCGTTACTTCTTTAGAGCAATAATGGGGATGCTAGCAGATTTGATTACATTAACATCTTTTAGGACTCTGCCAGCTGTATGTGAGTGGAAGAAGATCGGTGATATAAAATCATTTACACTCTTAAGTACATAGTTGAATCGGTGGCGAATTGCCTAGTAAAGAGACTAGTTTTCTTTATAGAGCTAACAAATGAAGCGTCATTGACAGACAACGAGCGCAGCGTAAGAACCGAGATAGAGGAAAAATTCGTTATGTTTATTTACGAAAAACCAAAAATTTATACTGGCGTTGGTTTTTTTTCTTAATTTTTGTTCATTCATAAATTTTGTCCTTCGAATAAGAAGTTGCATAAACTCTTCCCGGTTTTCCTTAGTTAGGTTGGCTTAATAATAACGGAAGCATACCCTTTTAACCCTAATAACCTTTTTGCTTTTAACTCTATTTGCAATGTAAGCTCTCAATCCCAAAAGAATCAAACTTGTATAATCTTATCTGCACGGGAATGAATGTCTCTTTCTGAAATAATTGTTGAGGCCGTCCAAGTTGACTTTCTCGTTGGCTTGCTGAACGGTTCTCTTTGGTTAAAATTTGATAAGTATCGACATTCGCAATTGAGGTAAATATTTGGCATTAAACGTCAATTCTAAGTTTCAGTACCAGTTCCTTTTAAAGAAAACCTCTATAAAACATTTTGAAAAATAGAGAAATATTCCCTTTCATCTGAACTTCAAACCAATAACTTTGGAAAATGTCAGTATCCTTTTGCTAATGTCATAAAATTGCTTTCTTTCCTCCCAATAGTTCTTTAACTTTTCATTCGGTTTTTATTCTTTCTACTTTTTAACTATGTTTTGATTAATAATTTCAATCCAGTAAAGCATTGAATGTAGGACTCTATTTTTTCTTACACTTCGAACTTCCTCGCACGTTTTCCCATTTTCTATACAAAATTAAGCCTTTTAAATAATATTTATGTAAGTGCACGATTAGGTTTAGCTACGTGTCTACAATATTTTCTTATATATGTGCTCGTACTTACCTAACTACATAAACGCTATATTTTTAGCTTACAGGCATACCACGTAGTTTTTCGTTCTTTGAATTTTGTTCAATTTTTTAAAACATAAAATCACGTACTTGCCGCCTTTTAACCTCTTTATTTCCCCAAGGCGGTTTCTATATAAAACAAAAATTTAAACCTCACTCATAGAAAACTAAGTGATGTTGGAAACTTTTTTCCCTTTTTTTTCCTATACCTAAACCTTAAATACCTCTTTAGAACTTTTTAAGGAAAGACAAAAAAAAACGTCCATTAGATTTTCCTATTATATCGATGCCATCAAAGACTTTTACATAAATCAAGTATAAGTTTAAAAGGAACATGATTGACAATATTTTGCTTGATATTCGATATCGGCAACAAAATGATTGATTCTATCAAATAAAATAAGACTATTCTTGATGGAGTCCTGCTCCAGGCGCCATCATCATCATCATCATCATTGTCATCGACCGAAAATAGGAAAAAAAAACCGAAACTTTTCTATAGCTCCTTTTTTTCTTCAGAAATAAAAGTTCCCGAAAAAATTCCATCCTTCTGCTAAACATGTTATTTTATTACATAAAAGGAGGCAAATACCAGCAGCAGAAGTTGGGACATGCGCGAACTGAAAATCGATACATAAGGGCCGAATACAAAAACAAAAACACACCTTATGCGTGAATTTATTTAAGCAAGGACATACCATATACACACATACATACATATGTACATATCTACATAAAAGGGAAATACTAAAGGCGTATATATGTAATTAAATTTTCCACCCAAACCTTATAGCAGATGCGATGAGAAAAAACATAAAAACAAAAACAAAATAGAACCAGGACCAGGACCTCGCACCGAACTCGGAATGTCCTGTTTGGCTTGTTCTCGAAATAGGCTTAGTTATGTAGGAAGGTAGGTATAATTTCAATCCATTATGATTGTTCGATTTCGTATGCATTCAATTCTCGCGTTGCTATGTCATGAATTGAGAATATTTTTAGCAAGTTATTTAGGGAGATAGAGAAAAGCACGGACTGCTGCATGGCGGCGTTCAAAGGGTGTTTCAGATTTAGAAACGGTTTTTGCATTACTTTCTTAATTTTTCAATAAGTTTACTTAACAAATTCTTATTATAAAATCTGTTAAGGATTTTATTACGATACGCATACGTAAATTTTTTGTCAACAATTATCTAAAAGTTGAAGTCAACTACACATTTTATTCTTATGCATTTCTTAGTTAAACGTTTTTTTAATTTGTAAAATCTTTTAAATGCACTTAAAAGTATAAACATTTTACGAAAAGAACTAGTCACTACCGAAAAAAATGCATTAAAATAGCCTTATACCAAAATTAAAAAACAATTGTACATCATCGCCACAGGTCAAAGAAAAAACGAGCTTTTTTCAGAGCTTTTAAGTGAAATTTGTATCGATTTAATTGCTCTCTAGGTAGTAAAAGTTTTTGGATCAATTAGAGCCTCTAGAGTAAAAGTGCCATAGTTCAAATTGAAGTCATTTTTTTTTAATACGAGTATAATCATTGAACATTTTTGAACCTTTTCTTTGGAACAAGCATCAAAATATTTGTTTGAGCTTTTTGAAATACTAGAAGATAAGGGTTTCCCAATAAAATTTTCCATTTTAAACAGCCCGCTATTTGGACAGGTGTCACTTTTTAAGCTGTCATCTTTTGACATTTGAAAAGTAAGAACTACGCTATTATTAAAATTTGTACGACTCAACAACGCCAACGCCTTGAAATTGTTAAATTTCACAATACAAATATTTAAATAATTGAAATCACAATTGAATCAAAATCTTCTCATTTAACACAACTATTGTTTTCTCTTAAGAATATACTCAAAATGACAACACTTATAAAACCTAAGGCGCTTTTGTTGTTGTTTTTGAAAAAGATATTTAAATATTGGCACACAATTTTGAACAATTTTGTAAAATGTTAAAAGCCGTTTTTAGCAATTTACTAAGCTTAAAAGATGATTTAACGTATTTTAAACGATTTTAACATCTTACTATTTCTTAACAATTTTCTAAAGTTAAAATTACGGAATGGCCATAAATCCATATAAAATCTGTACAATTAATCTTATAAGAGCAGTGTAGTGTATGGAATGGTCCAGTTTGGAATTCCAATTATTGATAGATCCATTTAAGTTTGTTTGATTTGTTTATTTTCACAAACTGTCACTATTTAGACATGTTCGGATGTCAGTTTTTTAAAGAAGGGTTAAGCAATTTACTAGTTAGAAAAATGAAAAGAAAGGTTTAAAATTTTGGAGTCTCTTATATGTACAAACCTGCTACTTAGTAAAATGCTAAGCCCTAAGCTAAGCTTGAATGTAATAGAATAGTTAAATCTCAAAAACTAAAAGCTCCTTCTGCTAATTGCGGTTTTACATTTTGAAAAGCTTTGAATTGGAAGGATTAGTTTTATTCTAACTTTGACCAAAAAAAAAAAAAAAACTTTTCAAGGCTCTTAAAGCCTAAAAACAGCTTTCAATAATTTTCAATCCTTCGGATAAAATTTAAAATTCTTTTAAGAAATTTAACACAAACAAATAAAACACCGTGTGTATGGTATACCAACAAATTCTATACGTATCTTCTTTCCCCTGACACGTATAAAAATACATCCATTTGTATTCATTATGCAGACATAGCACGCAGCAAAAATTGATTGATCCTGAATATGTAATAAGGCAATTTCGTTTGGTAAATATAGAGCATTGGGAAAATGTACGTTTTAGTCATTAGAAAACAGTTTTCTCTTAGTAGAATTCTGTTTGTTTTCGTTTTTATTTTCTCAATGTAATTTAGTTCTTTCTCCATTTTTGTCATGAATAATTAAAATATACTAATTATTTTTTGTTTGTATGTGTTTTTTTCCAAAAAAAGAAAAATGTACTTACTTTCAACTGTAAATTGAACGGCAACAATTGGTGGTATATATCCGGCGACATTTTTGTATGGGAAAAAGTATGAAGGGAAGCCCATTCGTGGGTAATAATCTCTAGCTTTAATATGTTCAAGATCAGCTGGGTTTTCACCTTCGCACGACACCCAAACAACGCTAGTCTAGAAAATTATAAAGAAAAAATATGAAAATTTAATACAAGAACAATTTTTGACTAATTTAATAATTTTAAAACTTTTTTAAATAAATTAAAACTTACTTCAAGTGGTCTCAAACTTTGTTTTTCGGTAATGTGCTGTTTCAGCTCTTCGGGCATATGAGCTGGCAGAGATTTAGAATCGTTGTAAATTTCTGGTACCCAATTATAAATCTAAAAGAAAAACAATAGTTCATTATTGTTTACATTGGAAAATATTTGTATGTTTGTTAAAAATGTCTTGGAGTATTACTTAATTTTTTGAATAACATTTTATTTCAAAGTCTAGGGATTTTTTACTTAAATTGCTCTGTCGATATATCTATGTTTCTATTTGACTAACCGGTATAAAAAAAAGTTTAATTGGCACCACTATTTGTATAGAAGAATAATTTGACAGCTGTCATAAACTTCTTCCGCCGTTTTTATTTCCCAAAATATGACCCTTTATTGAACAAAGTGCTTACACAGGTATTATTCAAAGTATTGTTCATCGTTTGTCACTACTTTCGCCCATCTTTAGGGCAGCGTACGAATGCCGAGTCGATAAAATTCTTCATCTTTGGAATTGTTCCATGAGTCGACCCACTTTTTGGCTTCTTCAAAAGATCGGAAGTATTGGTCAGCCAGGTCATGGGACATTTATCGAAGGAAGTGAAATGTCTGGATAATACGGGGGGTTGGGAAGAATTTCCCATCTTAAAGTTTCCAAATATGTACGTTTTGACAACTTTTGCAACTTATTGCAAAAAAACTTCATCACTTTATTGCGGGCGTTTCTCTTGTCAAAAGCATTAATTGCCTTCGATAACAGTCACCTGTGATTGTTTCACTTGGTTTTAAAAGCTCATAGGCTGGTCCACCAAATGCAGAGCATGATTTTGGACCCCTTAATATGCAGTTTGGCCGTCGAATTGGAAGCATGGCCGCGATATTCCCATGATTCTTGCGTTTAGGGTTAAAGTAATGAACCCATTCTGCGATGCAGTATTCCCTTCGTTTTTCGTCTATGAAGCAACTGTTCACAAATACCTAATAGCCGCTCAATGTTTCTTGGTTTCAACTCCTACGGAACTTAAGTTTCTTCTTTCTGAATCATACCCATGATATTGAGACGTTTTGAAAACGCTTGCTGTGTCACTACCAATGAACGTGCCAATTCTTCTTAGGTTTGACGCGAGTCTTCACTCAATAATGTCTCCGATTCTACAACTTCAAAAACTTTCTCTCTTCCGCCACTATGCCGGACTTCCACTAGTCACTATTCTTGAAGTATTGAGACTATACTCACACCACGTTCTTTTACTAATAGCGTCATCACCATACTCTCAAGTGAGAGCACTCGATGAGACTCAGACGGAGTTTTGGAACCTCCTGCAAATGGCAAGAATTCGGTTGTTGACTGACATTTTCAAGCGAATAATACCTAATGATGGACACAGAGATCAATGAATGTTTGAATGGCGCTGTTTTGACGAAGGTCCAAGCTAATTGTCTCGCATCTGCGATCTGTTGGTTTTTGATCGCTACTTCCCGTGGTAGCCACTTATCGGAAAACGACGCGCGGGAGCAAAGTTGTACACCTTGTATTTAAGTCTAGTCTTTAGAAAAAAATGTCCTTGATTGCGAAAAACTATCTGCTTAAAGCCTCGTCACTTCTTAATCAATTAAATAATTATGTTCAGTTGTTGCACAACTTACGGTTAGTACGAGTAAATTACTCAAAAAATTCCAATAAAAATCTAAAACCTAAAATTTATCATATAAATTAAAAACAAACTTTTTGCTTAAACGTTCACAGTTCTAAATAATAACTTTATCATATATTATAAAATACTAAAAATAAAACTTGTCGCTTCAAAAAAGAGCATCTGACAAAAATTAAGCACCAAAGTTTCTCGTTAAAAATAAAATATATACATACATAAATTTCTAACTTTTATAAAACCATGTGTAGTAGTGTATTCTATCGTATAAAGAAATAGTTTAAACGAAACTTACCTTATTTAATTTCAAAAATATGCACGGCCGGGCTTGATGGAAGCCGAATTTGTTTGATGCAGTACATGGTGCATATTCTTCAGGATCAGATGAACACACCTTGCCTTGTGGTGGTGGCTTATCGAATGAACAGCTAACTTGATTGTGTTTTGGTAAATCATCATATTCTATAAATATTTTAAAGGAGGGTGATGGGAAAAATTAAGAGATAACATAAAATTTTAACAAAACATTTGTTTATCATAGTTTGTTTGTATATTTTGGTAGCGGTGGATAGTTTTTGAATTAATCATAATAGAAACTTGAATAGAAGTGATAGCTGCTCCATTTGGGTAATTGACAGTTGTCAAACTAAATTGGAATTCATTTCAATGTGTAAATTGCATTGCATGGGTTGAAGAGTCAACTAATGGGGTTTTCCATGGGTAAATTCTGATTTTTTTTTTCGTGGCGCATGGAACACAATTGCAATTGTAATTGCAAAGAGCAGTAGATCTGCCGAAAAGTAAAGATCTGCAGATTTGATCTTAAATCAAATAAATCAATTTATTTTGACCCACGGAATGTAAATCCAGGAAAAACTTGTGTTTTGACAGATCTAGATCAAAAATAAATTGATTTATTTTACCAATAGAAAATCCCATAACGCTGCTTCAACTTTTAAGCTTGAGTCTTTATTGTATTTAACTCACATACAATTTGTTTACATTTTTTGAACGTCAAAAAATAAGTTAATGTCTCAAATTGAATTGAAAAATTAATTGAGATTTGCCGTTATGTTGCACCATCTTAATTTTTGAAAATCCACCAATGACTATCATAATATTCCCACGCTTATACTAACCTTTTAAAAACATAGCATTGTAGTCAACCCAATATTTGTAGTTATCCTCTTTCGATGCCTCATACCAGATCAAGGTACTTTCGACATTCTCCTCTGGGGGCATTGGTCGGAAACCAAGTCCTGAAAATAAGAAACAAAAAAAAAAAAAATTTTAAATTGTATCTTTGTATTCATTTGTATGTATTTTTTTGTTTTTGAAATATAGACATCTTTTTTATCAAATTAAATTCTGCGTGAAAATAATTAATTTATTCAAATGTTACACCACCCCACACAATCAACTCAATTAAAATATCTCACAGTTTCGGTTAACCATTATATTGACAAGACCTTTTATTACAAATTATAAAAGAAGGCAGCCAGGCGTAGCGCCAACAACATGGCCCTATAATATGCATCCTTTTATTTAAAAAGAGTATTTTATTGTGGTTTTTCGTGTTATAACAAAGTTAAATCCATCGAATCCAATTAGTTAATTAAATTATATCTGTTCCATACAAAAACATTCTTTCTTTCTTTGTATCTAAAATTAAAAAGGAGATGGTAGCTATTGAAATTTGAATTGGTAAAAAAAGGGAGTATATCACTATACTCCAATTTTGTATCCTTTTTAGGTTTATATTTTATTTCTTATGAATTTCTAGGCGTGGATGTAATGGTTTTAATTTTGTTCGGATTCCATTAGATATTTTAGTATATTAATGTAGTTAGGGGTTTTTGGATAACCAACAGCTTTTATTTAAAGTAAAATTATAATAAATAGGGTTGTTTAGGGGTTGTATAGACACAGGTCCAAAAATACTCCATTACCAAGATCGGAATCTCAGACTGACATTTCGGTTTGCCTACAAGCTAACTACACACTAAATGTGAGAAAGTGTGCGTGAAATGATGCAAAAAACCAAACACATTCTCACATTTAGTGTTTCGGCCCATCAAAATGCTTCATTATAGTAATCAGCCCCATCTAAATGCTTCATTTTGAATGTTTCATGGCCTCGTTCAAAAACTAAACAATCCTTACCAACAGAATCTGAAGTGCTGACATGGTCTTAAATTGGAAGATTTGTATAGCTTTTTAATTTCAATCCAAATAAATGTTGTTAATGTATATTAAATAAAATAAAATTGACCAAATACATATTTAATGATTTATTAGTGCTGTATTTTGTTTACTTAAATTATTTGCGAACGCAATATGCGCTGCAACTGGTTAAGTAAAATTGGAAATGGACAAAGTGTAACTCAATACTTTGTAAAACAACAAAACACACAATTTTTTCAGCTGTAGTTTGCTTAGAGCATTTTTTTGGCGATGTTAGAAGTTCAGGTGGAAACAATAGGCGTATTTTTTTTGTACAGACAATGCTACGAGAAGCATACTTGTGAAGTTCCATTGTCAACTTTAGCTAGTTCAGATTCCTCAATTAGAGTAGTATTTTTATCATTTAAGCAGTTCGATGATTGCAAGACCAAATTTTAGTTTTGTTTGTTGCAGAAATATTCCTGAAAATTTCTTTTTGAGGGACTATGTTAGAGTTAGAATTTTGTTTGTAGTTAGATTTTGGAATACAAATTTGAGGGAACCATGTTTTAAAAATAAGTTGCTTTGTGTAAAGCATCTTTAAGGAAGAGAAATAGGCAATATGGTTACACACAATACCAACTAAATGCTGCTATTAATGCTAATTTTGTTTCTAAAAAGTTGATGAAGGTTAGCTGATTCGGAAATTTCTTTAATAAATATTAAAAATATTATTGGCTTTCTCAAAAATATTTTTCTACACTAACTTCTGCTTTATATCTGAAAACTATTGTTTATGTATATTTTCTTCTATGTTCTGCATTTATAAAATGTAATCTATGGAAGTATTTATTATATTAAAACAAAAACATGTACGTAAAACTCATTCATTTTTTCATTATTAGCAACACTTTTACTAAACATACCCTTCAAACAATAATAAGTAAATTCGAAGAATGAATGAAAATTATATTTTTCGTTAAACTGTGGGAATTCACTAAAAAAAAACTTCTGTACGTCAACAATAAACATTAATGTCGATTACTTGATGTATTGAATGAGTTGTGCATGAATTCAGAACGATGTTTTCACGTTTTCATTTTGTGATAAACGTCAAAATTTGCATTTTATTTGCTCTGCATTAATTCGCTATAATCGTTCTGATTATTTTTTTTTAAACATTGGTGTTCCTTTGATGCATAGTTTTTTTTTGATAACAAATACATGTATGTTTCCATCAATCAAGAATGTTATGGATAAGGTATTTTTCGATTATAACTCTTTTTTTAAATTTAATATTTATTAATCAAAATGGAATTGAAAAATAGTTGAAAGCTTAAATCATTAAAAACAAACTATAAATATACTTGGATTGGTTAAATTTATACAGATTTTAATTACTTGCAAAAAAATGTTTGAGCCGTTCATTAACGAAAATTTATTAGAATTCAATAAAAAAATTGCGCTCGCACCCTTAACTTGATGGTTCTTCGAACGCATCTTTGATACAATAATTCAAGGTTAATTATGAAATTTAAAGAATTTCGTAGTGATTACTCTAAATTAGTGAATTAATTATAATAAACTGATGTTAAACATGCTTTTTTCAACACAAAAATTTACATTGGTTCACTATCCACAAAATGCCTGCAAAATTAAAGCTTTAAACTGACTTTTTCATCGAAAAAAGTAAAACGAAAAACCTGAAAAAAACTTATAACCCCTCCATTTTGTTTTTGCTATGCAAAGTGCCGCTAGCCCACGGCATCGTTTTTTTTTTGTTTGTGCTCACATCTATTCATGGACTAATTGTCAAAATTACAAATACAACAATGTAAACAAACGGGTTTTGGAGAGTGAAATGTACGAAAGATTCCGATCTTGGTAAATGGAGTATTTTTGCACAGGTCTATTAGACTAAATATAATTTTTTTAATTCCCCAGGAATAAATTTGAACGTTATAGCAACTTTTCTGTAATCTGCATTCGTCGAAGTGCCTCGTCATAAAGCGTGTTACGTTCGTGTGACGCTTGCCTATGTGAAGTGAAGCCAACGTTTATTTGAATAGATTTGTATTTCAATCTCGCTTGAACTCTTTGTAAACCCTAATGAAGTTGAAATTAGTTTGATTTAGCCCAATTGTACTTAGATATGAATCCCCAGTTCTCAATTTTTATTTGAATTCGTTTGGTTATACGTAAAATACCCTCATGAAAACGGAATATTTTGTCCGTTAAAGCAGTAATAAACGACAATTAAAATCAACTAATTATCCAAATTGCGAAAAATATTTGGGATCCTAGTTTCTTTCTGGGTTAATTCCAGAAACCTAAAAGTTAGTTTTCATTATGGCGGATAGATGGGTATTTCGTGTTATAAATGGTAAGGTAGTGTGAACTGTAGTTGTATGAAAAAGGCCGATATTGTTTGAAAAGTAAAGATGCATAAGAAAAAAAAGAGATAGCTTTATGAAAGTATTATGTCTTGGATTTTGTAGGATAACCATTTGACACATGGAGTCACGGCGGCGGCGCACCTGGCAGTCGCTCTGATTAGCCTTCAATTGGAGATAAGATTATTTTTCGATTTGACGTTCCATGTATTTCCCATTGTAGAAAAATATAAAGTGACTCGGAAAAAACATTAGTTTTACCAAATAATTTTCAACGGGTATTAATATTATGATTATAAAAGAATAATACTGTTTGTTTATTTCTAAATCAGCTGAAAAATATATCAAAAACATAATTGAAAACTGTTTAATTTGTTACTGGAATTAAAAACAGAAGTAGGATCCAACTGCGGATAGAATTTTGACGTTAGCTAGAGTCTGGAATAGAAGGTATGTTCGTAGAGTATGATAAGTAGTTTATTGTTTTAGCATTTTTTTATTTTTCAGTGTGAGCTTACGTTTTTTACTGTTTGCTGCATTTTTTGAGATTTAAAGTTTTATGAATGTTTACCAAACTAAAGCGAAGAAAAAATTCTTCACAATTAAAAAAATCTGTGGATAGCATTTTTAATAAGGGAAACGCTGTATTTTGTATATTGTAGGTGTTATCGAAAGCTGTGTAATCTCACATAAGCTGCGTTTTTTGCAGCAGCATAAGGTTTCTTAGCTGTCTGATTTTAGTAACCGATATGGTTCCATGAGTGTTCGCACGATAACGTTACAAATACACATGCTTTAAATTTTTGTATATTCCTACAGAATTTGTGGGGGACTCCGTATCAACTATAGTACTAATACCTTTCAGAAAAAAGTCTTAAAAATATCTTGGCAAGTCTTCAAAAAA
This sequence comes from Eupeodes latifasciatus, assembly GCA_920104205.1. Classification (NCBI taxonomy): domain Eukaryota; kingdom Metazoa; phylum Arthropoda; class Insecta; order Diptera; family Syrphidae; genus Eupeodes; species Eupeodes latifasciatus. The sequence continues at coordinate 148,472,229 of OV049924.1, forward strand.
AAAAAAAGAAACAAAACTCAAATCTTATTTATCATTCTGGTTTTTAATGTTGCTGACCATTAATCGATCTTTGCGTTCTCTTCGAGTTTCGTCTTTGTTATCTTTTTCATAATTAATTTTAACAATAAATGAAAATAACGTATTGTTTTTGTAAGTTAAATCGACTAAGTTGTTTTATTATTTGGAAATAGACATAAGCTGTAATATTTGTTTGTTATTTTGCAAAAAGTTATTGGCAAGAAATTAAGCGCCATCTGCTGCACGCGAACATCTACAAACAATTATACCATAATTTACGAACATATCCTTTACTTCGGTTCTTATTTCATTCAGATTCAATTTTTAAAATAAACATAATAATAAATTAAAAAAAAAAACAAATTAAGTATAAATTAATGCTGATATATTCTCTATCTTCTTTAAAAATAACCATTTTATTGAAATTAGTTCTGGTCTGAATTCACAAATTTGTTAACAATTTTGTAATAAATTTTTCTGAAAAATGCTGAGTTGTTTCAACTTTCAAATATTTATATGTAGGTAGACCAATTTCTCCTAGGTTAGGTTATGTTGGAGTGGCTGTCCAGATGTCATTGACTCACTTAGACCTCAAGGGTCCATTGTGATACCTCTAATGAGGTTACTCATGGGAGTGTAATGAACTTAAACAAACCATTTTGTACTTTTAATAAAGTTAGAGAGACATTTTGTGTCAATCGTTGCCAGTTCACTGGTATTATCGAAGAAGGGATTACCGAGAATGTTATTCCTTCTAATGGAGACTGCTGGACATGTACATAGAAGGTGTTGGACTGTTTCCTCTTCCTCCTCGTCCATGCAGCTTCTACAGAAGTCATTTGTGTAGACCCCTAGCCTCAGAGCATGTCTTCCTATGAGGCAGTGTCCTGTTATTACTCCAATTGTAGAGCTTATATTTTGTCTGTTCAGGGATATCAAGCCTTTTGACCGATTTAAGTTTATGCTTGGCCATATTTGCTTGGTTGCTAGGCAGGTGGTACTCTGTGACCATCTAGCATTTGTTGCTTCTAGAGCATATTGTTTGAGAAGATATTTGCATATAGCAAGTGGTGTTCCTATGTTATGTTTTTGTCTAACATTTGGCAGAAGTGTTCCGTTTTTGGCGAGCTCATTGGCTTTGCAATTTCCCGGAATGTCTCTGTGGCCCGGCACCCAAATGAGGTGAATATTAAGCTGTTCTGTCATCTCATTCAGAGATGATCGACAATCGTGGACTACTTGAGAGTTTGTGGAGGCAGACGCGAGAGATTTAAGAGCGGCTTGGCTGTCCGAGAAGATTCGTATATCCTTGCAAGATATAAGGTTTTCTTTGAGCCAGGATAGTGCCTCTTTAATCGCCATTACTTCTGCCTGGAATATACTACATTGATTGGAAAGTCTGTATGATAGACTGAGATTCAGTTGTTCCGAATAGATCCACTTCCAACTCCGTAATCGGTCTTTGAACCGTCTGTATAGAAGTGCATTGTCTTTCAGGGGTCCCTCTTCTTCCCAGGAGGATCTTGAAGGGATTGACACATGGAAGCTTTTACCGAATACCAATTTCTCCTAAGATATTTAACAAGCTCTCAGGGATTGTAAGTTTTCTATGTAACAGATGAAAACCAAGCGTGATTTATATTCTCGATCTATGTAAATGAGACTTGTCAAAAGGTAATGTACGTGGAATGATTTAATGGCACAAATGCACACAATGCATTCCAATTGCAAGTTGGCTTGCTTACAGTTTAGGCATTTTTAATTTATAAGGCTTTTAAGTCAAATCGATACCTTTGAGAATTTCAAACTTAAAAATTGACGATAGCTTAGATCTAAATAAAGTTGGTTTGAAAATGTATATCGCATAAACGTCTTTTAATTTTAGCTATGTTTTGGGTTGTGTGCGTGTGTTTAGCTGTAATTATCTTACTCTAATTATTAATAACTAACAGATGCAATTATGATGAACCTCTTATCGTAGATGGACGTTTTCCGTAAAATAACTACTTTTTCTTGAATTCTTGAGATTAAAAAAAAAGCTTAAGTTTATGCGAAACCTTAAAATGTTATAAGGAATTGGTGCAAACCGCTTTATCTTATTGATATAGCCTCATTTGTGTATCATTTTAGAAATATTGTGTCTGTTTCGGTATGGCTAGATTAAATACATTCAGTAAAGGATATTTGAATTCAGAAGAAACCGTTTAAAAAGTTCAATGTCCAAAGTAGTTCGTTCAATGTGACAATTTCGAACTGTTTAAAACTTCAAACGTGATATGTTATATGTAAGAAGTACCCTATTGCAGTTCTAGACACTTCTATGAGGTATAAGCAATATTTTGACCATCAAGACTTTAACGATGGAGTTTATATACATAGATCTATCAAATTATAAAGTTAACCGACTTCCACATAGCAAATAAAATACTAAAGCTTCATCGTGAGAATGAGTGTCTGTTAATGCAAACATGATGCCAGTTCACTGTAAAAACATTGATCCTTAGACCATTACTTTCAAACGCTTGGTGCCCAAATCCAAAAAAAGCTGTGCGCTAACCAAGCATGAAATACTTGTACGGACCTTGCAAGATTTGCAGAGAAAATGACGTTATTAAAATGTTCACAGTATTCTAGCAGATCTTTCCCTTACATTCTTACAACATCAAACTGACTTTGAAACTCAAATTCAATTACCATGAAAAAGAACCAGAATTTCGGCGTAAAAATCGGTTTTTGTATTGTTAAGTTAACAAGTAAAATTCCTGGTGACGCAAATCTATACACAAAAATTACCACTTCCTTTCAACACGGAAAGAAATACATTGCGAATATTACAACGTCAGTATTGATGTGAACACAATACTGTATGGCTTAGAAGATTTCCATTGGATAAAAAGTTGTAAGCATAGTTAATTTGGCCATAATGAGAATAGTAACGTTGACAATAGTTATAGCCGATACGCCAATGGCAGTATGGGAGTCAGGCCCATACTGACTGGCGACATGTACAACGCTCTCATACTTATAGGAGTTGTTGCAAGACAATGTAGGAATATCACAGATACTTTTTTAGTATGGGTCTCCAGGCCATACTAGCATTGTCATAAATGCTTTACACTTCTTTCCGTGAAGAAACCTTTCATTAACAATTCTTACATTTGCGAACTACAAACTATGACTGTCAAAATTTCATCATTTTTGTAGTAAAATTTAACAATTTCAATACGATTTTAAACCGTGTATCGTTTTCAATAATATTGTAGCGTTATGTTATTAATTATTAAAAGAATGGCCCCTTTAAAACTGACAGCTTACAAAATAGAGAGCTATTCAAAATGAGTTTTTAAAATTAAAAGGAATTTTGAAAGTACCCCATAGTAAGCCTTTTTGTATTCTATTTTAACATTAGACTATTACTTATTCGAAATTTTTAAAACTTACCAGGGTTTGATCCTATCAATCCATTATCCAGCATCCATTTAGGCTTATCATCTTCCAATGTTTGATAAAAGATAGCTAACAGGCCGGCAAAGAAACCAGCTAACGCTGCATAGAAAATAATGTAGAATAATAAAATTTTTGCTGAAAGTAGAAAAACAAATCCAAAATAAAACGATTAGTCAATTTTGTCAATTTAAAGATACAAAAATTCAATTTATCACTATCATTATTGAAAAAGGATTAAGAGTATTGGAATATATGTAGATTGGGAAAAGGATAACATTTATCAAATGGATAAAAGTTCATACGAATCAAATTGACAGAATTGTGTCTTCAAGTTGAAAACACACATTTGTCGAAAAGACATTTAAGGCTAATTAAAATTCAAAACAAGCGAATGTCAATCGTCTCGGGCTTATCTGAGTAGATAAGCAACTTAACATAACCCCACACAAAATAGTCCGGCGTTTTGGTAATAAATATTCACGATTTCCAAACGTTGTTGAAAAAAACTCTATTCATTATAAAATGGCAAACCTAACTGAGCATAAATCAAATGACAGCTGTCAAAAAGACCAACTCCGAAAAAAGTATTGCCGGATTGAAAACCACACATCTAAAAAAAAAAAAAAAAAACACTCGGCTACATGTCATTAATTTTACATAACAAAATATCGAAGGATATAATATTGAATATATACATATATCTGAAAAATCCTTGATGACGACGTCGCGACGATGATGAGCAGAGAACACGATGATAATGTCCTTCGAAATTTATAAAAGGATATTTTATTACAATGAAAAACGAGATAAGAGATTATTTTACATCTTCATTATCATCAAGTTCTCGAATATAAGCCGGATATATGTATATGCAAATGTGTGTGTGTGGTTTTTCTGAATATGTACACCAGGACATGTTAAGCAAAAACGGATTTATTTAAAATTTAATTTAAGTTGTTGTGGTCGTTCGACTGGAAGCGTAAGATAATAAGATAAATTCGTAGCAAGAGTTGGTATACGAGAATGTTCAAGAGTTTCCTTTATATTATATTTTTTTTGTTTTCTTTTACAAAAATTTGTAAACTGATGATTATGTTCATTTTCGTTATAAAAAGCTGATGCTGGATTTAATTTGTTGAAATGTTTTTAACACAATAAGTTTCAATTAATACAACTCCACCTAAAGGACTGCACCTGTATACACATTGGTTTTACATTTTTAATTCAATTAACAGATTTTTATCAAATTAAATTACATACATAATTATATTCCTTATTTTCAATATAAACGTGTTTAAAAATAAATATTTTCGATCAATATTGAGTTTGATTATTTTTACATTATAAACTCAAATTGATTTTTCGCGGAAAATGAAAGTCGGTCGAATTTATTTTGGGAACGAAATAAATTAGAAAAGTAAATCTATAGTTTTTGTAATTCTTTTGATGTTTAAATTAAAATTTAAAAATAGAAAGTCTATTCTTTTGATGAAATGGAATAAGTTATGCTGATAAGTATGGTTTTCATCACATCAATTATAGATAAAAGTCTTGTCCTTCGAGCTGAAGACTTTTCAAAGACTAGTCAGCTTAATTTAAATTCTGAAAATATTGTTCTTTTTTTAGAATTGTTTCTTATAAAATGTCAAAATCAAAGAACTGACAAAATTGATTGTTACTACAAGCTCTTGACAGAAGTGATTTTGACACTGACAGATGTTTTTCGCTCAAAATCTGGACAGAAAATCAGGTTTCTTTTCAAATAAAAAGTTTTTTTTGACACTGACAGATATTTTTCGCTCGAAATCTTGACAGAGAGTCAGATTTGTTTTCAAATCAAAAGATATTTTGACACTGACAGCTGTTTCTTGCCCGAAATCTTGACAAAAAGTCATACCTCCGCAAAATGAAATAAGTCGATTTACACTTAATCGACGTTAGTAAATATTAAAGACTCATTTGGAAAGTGAGTGATGTGGAGCCTAAAAAAGCATCTTTTGAACGGAAGTTTGTTAGACTGGTGTGATAGTGGACGAGATTATGGCTTCTGCTGTCGGAGTATGACCCATAATTCAGAAGCATCAACTCGCCATCGATCTTAACAGCTCAAGTCTTTAGCTTGAGACGGATACTTCAGGAAGATCTCGTATTATTCGCTTACAAGATCCAATTGACTCAGAACCATTCGCTTCATAGTTTTAGTCTTAGAAGAGCTTCAATTAAACAACAATTTCAAGGGAAAATTGTCTTTTCTGACTAGGCGCATTTTCATCTCGTGGAATACGTTATCAAAGAAAACTATAGCATTTGGAACTCTGAAAAGGAAAACCCGCCCGTTCTTGCTAAGAAGCAAAACGAAAAAATCAATGGAAAGTTATAATTCGGCGTAGATTGTAGAGTAGTTGATTTTTCTTCGAAAATAAAGTTTTAAACAACACACAGCCAAGTTAACCGATTTTTTAAAAATTAAAATTGAAGACATGGATTAAACGACCTCTGGTTCATGTGAAATCGATCTTTTGCCCCAAAAATTCCCAAATCATGTTATAAGCATTCTTAAGTCAATTAGGTACTTCAAAACTGAGATTGTTTTGTGGGGAACCGTGCAGGACCGACCGACGTAATGCCAATTAATTCTGGAAACAGTTGATGTCCTAGGTTGAGGCCACTTAATGCTATCATTGAAATCAATCCGAAAAAATGCTTAAATGGATATTTTGCTTTGTTTTCTATCGATCAAAAACACTAACTAATGTACTAATCGATTGCAAATCACTTAAGTACTTGATTAAAGAAAGCTTTATTGCGGAGTTATTTTTCGCTTAGAATATATTTTTCTATTTTCATTCGTTTCACCGAAAAGCTGATTCTATTTTCTGAAAAAAAAAATTAAATGAATCGTTCCACTGATTTGCGTTTTATTTTTTGCAACTACTGATAGATTTCGTTCAAAATATTTCTTTTCAATGACAAGAATTTTCAATGATCCCTTTAAATGATATGTTAAAGAAATTCCAATGATTGGGTTCACCGATGAAAATCAATTATCTTATACTGGCCCTTTAAAGCCATTGTGATCTAAGTCATCCTTGAGCTACCATCAACAAGAGGTATCTACTGTGAAGGCAGATGAGGCAGGTTCTTGAACGATGTTACGTTTGGTTACGATTTCGTTGGTTAGAAAACTTTTAAAATTAAAAACAAAAATTGTATTTCAAATTTTCCCAATCAATTTTATTTTCTAACTTACATATTTTGGGAATTAAATCTCCTTGAAAACGAAATTTGAAGATACCAAACTTAAAATTGACTATGAAAGTTAAACCTTTGACAAAATTTAAAAAATGTCTCTTGAAAATTTGTTATTTTTTCGGAACGTTTGATCGTCCTGATATTTCTGATATTTTCCTTGTTTTTGGACTTAATCTTTTATTTGAAGACCTCAACTATAAATGTTTTGGACAAATCTGCAAAAACAATTTGGCAATGTTCTCTTAACAAGCTCACAACTTTTTGTATCACAAGAATACAACTTTTCTTTGTTGGCAAGTGCAAATACTTCCATGTTTTGTTCTACATGTACGAGCATATAAACAAAGTAAAATAAGAAGAAAAAAACATGTATAACTAAGTTTATTTGTCTTCTTATTTGTTGTTACTTAACCAAAAGCCCTCTCGGTTTTTTGTTTGTTTTCTTTCAAGATTTCCTTGTAAATTTGTTTTTCGTCTTCAATTCCATTTTCTTATACATATGTAAGTACATGTTATAAGGTTGAGGAGGTTAAGTACAAACCAATATCTGAATAGTTTTCTTTAAAAAACTGTATGTACATACGAGTATAAAACGTTTTGTTGGATACCCATTGTCCCACCCCCACTTTTTACCATTCTATACTCAAACTTCTTATTAAATTGAAAGAATTTTATCGATTGAACAGACAAGGCGGCTTTAATCGACAAAAGTGGTTTTTCAATCTAAAATACATGCATATGTTTTCGATATACTATGTACATCGATTTTGATATAGAAACAACACATTGTGCATGATATTTTTCGTCCTTGGTTGAAAGAGAGAAATGTGAGATTGTTTTTGTTTAAAAAACTGAAATCCAAAACTTTTAGCTCTTTAGCACGTTCCTCAACACACAAAAACTTAATTGATTTCACCTAAATTTTAAACTACTAGATAAAACTATGATTGAAAAACAAAAAAAATAAAAACAAAAACATTCCACATACGCCAGAGTGTACCAAAGCAAAATAAAATTCGCAAAATAATTATAATTTTCTCTTTTTCCAATTAAAATTAATGTATTATTTATTTTTTGTTATTTTAATTGGAAATATTTAGACATTCTTTTTAATCTCACAGAGAATTTAACATACCTATGTATGTTCTTCTTTCTTCTCCCCTTCCCATGTATAAAGTTAGCAGAAGGTTAACTTTGATTCGGTATCACTTGCATTTTACTATCTCAACAGAACTATTTCTTTTCTCTGTTTGTATTATCTTCATCTTTCAGAAAATTTCTTTTTTGAATATTGTGGATGCTTTTACTTCAAACCAGCATCAGCATGAAATTCGAAACCACAAATTATGAAAGTTTTGCCTTCACTCTCCAAAAACTTCTAAATCTATTCCCGTAATTGAACCGCAAATCCAATATCCACCTCTTTCCATACTTTTTCCACACTAAATTAGATTTGTATATGTATTTTCTTCACTGATAGTTTCGTCATTGTGGTTGAATAGTGGTTATTGGATGTCGAATTTGTTTGAACTAACGTCATCATAGATAATAGTCATAGATAAATAGTTGATAAACCCTAAGAAGCAGCATTAATAAATTCCAATATCATATTATTGCTGCAAGGGTTGAAAAATATCCAACATTTACTATTAACTCGTTTCGTCCTTATCCTTAAATTGACAAATCTGCTGAATTCTGAGGGATTTCAAAATTACAGTTCAGTGGTTTTGATTTGAATACTTGTGTACGATATGTATCTTCTCATAAGAACCAAAAATAATTTTGATTGATTTCAGGTGGTATATCTGAGTTTGGTTCTAAGTTTAATGTTTTTTCTAGGGTTATTCATAACTTCTCTAATCTTGTATCTTGCCTTTACCCATCATTTTGAACGAATTACACAATCAAGCCCGCAGAAATTGCTCTAGAGAAGAAATTTTCCACAAAAGATGAAAGGGACTTTTTCATATGAATAGAAATATCCTGATAAGAGACAAAAATAAATAAATTGCCTTAATAAAAGAGATTGTGTCACTTAAAATATTTTCAAACGAAATGCAATTTTCTTGTGTGAGAGTTTTTTTGAAAGTGGATTCTTTTATGATTGGTTTCAGGAGACTTGTAGATGAATAGGGTGATGTAGATAATATGGATATGTATGCGAAAAGGAAATTGCACACAGATAAATGGGAATTTTTTGGCTCTTGAACTCCACTACGAGAAGATGAATTATTGATATTATGACGATGTAAATATAATGCTTTTTGAAGTTTGAAGAGTTTAATTATTCTTTAATGAACCGTCTTCACTTTTAAGGCGCGTTTATATTATTTATGTATATACTTAATTTTCGGCACCGCATTCATTCTTTTATTTTCAATAACTTACTCAAAGTGAATATCCAAATACTCATTGAGTAACTTCAGTATTAGCAAACTAAGAAATTCAAAATCACAATACGTTTTTCAACTTATCAAAAATTGTTTTGAATATCCAAATACTCATAGAGTAACTTCAGTATTAGCAAACTAAGGAATTCAAAATCACAATAAGTTTTTCAACTTATCAAAAATTGTTTTTACTGGTTCGTTTTGGGTGTTTTTTTAAGCTTCATGAGAAGTTGATATGGTTTTTGATTGTGGTTTGATAGTTGAAAATGCAAAACTGCGTTGACATAATTGTTTAAGAAAGTTGAGCAAATTATAATAAATCGTTGAAATCATTATGAAGTTCATTTATAGTTAAATGGCCTAATAAGAAACGAAGTCAATCCTCAGGCCATTAAGGAATGTATAATAGTATCTATTAGAATTTACTTTCTTGTCCGGCTTACATGCTAAGCGACATCATCGGTTCTTATTTCTTTCGAAATGAGGAAGAAGCTTCTAATACTGTGAATGGCGAGAGCTATAGAGCCATGCTGACAGATGTTTTTATTTTTTCCATAATATAAATCATTTTAACATTGACTACATTTGGCTCGAGCAATACTACGCAACTTTTCATACAGTACGCACTCTTAAGCATCAATTTATTTTAAACTTAATAAAACTTTTTTCTGGAAGTGGTTCTGTTAACTGAAATGTACATAAGTAGAGGGATTTCCATTAAGAAATTGACAAATATAATGAACAAATTTATGAATGGAACTCGACTTCGTTTATGTGGCCCAGGGGGCACGTTTGCAGCGATAGAATCGTTGGACACAATTTCCGATGACTCGACCTTATATTTCGGCCGAAAAGAAAGCTATTTCGCTTTCCATGTAGGCTCTGGTCTCTTCCAACGTCTTCGGCTTGTTGGCATAACCCATTGACTTAAAGTAGCCCCAAACAAAATAAGCAGGTGTTAAATCTTATACACGAGTCGACCAATTGACTGGCCCATCTCTTGAGATATCACGCTCCAACTTAATTTTCAATAAATCGATTGTTGTGTAGCTTGTAACACAATCCTGTTGAAACCACATCTCGTCCAAGACCATATCTTCTTATTCGGGCCAAAAATAATGGGTAATCATGGCGCGATAACTCTGGCCATTGACAGTAACGTGACGATCGTTATCAACGAAGAAAAATATACGCTGCCGGATAAAGTGGTGATTGATTAAGAATAAGCTTAAAGTTGCGGTCACCAACTTCGAATTTTCGTAGAAATTTTTTGTTATTTGTTGTGAAACTCGAAGTTGTAAAGTTGTAAGGTTGGAAACCCGATACAAAGCCATATTTTTTGAATCACAACAAAGTTAGGTTGCAAAAACCACAATATGCTATTTATAGACAAATTAAGATTATTTGTTTGTCTGATCAATGATTTCGTTAAACAAATAAGATCTTTATTTTGACATTTTTAAGACCTTACAAGAATAATTAAATGTAAGGAAGTAGTTGGCTACGGTGAATTTTGAAAGAAATAAAAATCAAAAATCAATTATTTTGATCTGTTTGAGTGATATCTAAATATCTATCGCAACCAAATATTTAATTACTTAGTAATATTACGTTTCTATAGCATTATGAACAGAACTGTCTTATTTTTCTATTTAAAAACACATTAAGCGACAAAACTTACGTCCTTGAAAAATATAAAAACTTTTACTTATATAAATGTTATGGGAACCATTTTATAATTTCCCTTTTTTAACCTTATTTTGTCAATGCTTAATGGAAATTTTTCAATCGAATTGAATTACATTTAGTAACAATCATTTATCATTTAAGCCAATTCCATTCTAGATTGCAGTTTGTTTCATTATATCTCGCATTAAAACCGTTTTATCTGACTTTTCTGTATAAGCCTCTTTTGAAACCTTTTTTTTTTTAAATTCAACTGCTTGAAATTCTTACAACGTTTTTTAATTATTATTAATTTTGCCCTTAAGTAAACATTTTCTCTTTCCTCTGTCCTCATTATCATTTTCTTGATTGTCAAGCGGACCTCATCATTATTTATATTTCGTCGTCGTCATCGTCATGCTTCGTTGTACAAAAATAATGGACAAAGATTAAAATAATAACTTTATTTAATTACAACCCTTAACTGAAATGTGAAAGATATAAGAACCCAGCTTTAAATATAAATAATTACATACATATGTACATACTTGCTATAATCGCAAACAAATACGTATAAAGCCCATTGTTGCTAAAGCCTTTCTTTTTCGGTATTTTTTTTTCGGAATATAAGGGTTTTTGTAATTAATTCATATTCTCTACTTGGTTTGTCCTTTTTTTAATTAAAATGTCAAACAACAACCCGTTTTACCTCTCCTCAACACCGACCGATAAAGTAGGGACAAGAAAATAAAAACAAATTAACGAAAAAAAGAAAACATATAACATGAGGCAGAAAATATCCGGTGGAAAAAGTTTCTTTGAGGATTTTCATTAATTTTATTTTGGTGTTGATTTTTTCCAACATTTTATGCAGAAATGTCGGGATTTACGCACAAACATTTGTAAATATAGTTAAGTTACTATAAAATGAGATTTGAAGAACATATCTCACATTGAATTGCTTTAACGCTCAAGTGGATATAATTTTATAAACTATTAATAAAATAGTTGTACATAATAATTTTAAAACAAACACGATTTCTTCAATTCAATATTTTTTTTTAAAGTTGCGGTTTCGGTGAATTTCTAAGACAAGGGTTAGAATTTTAGAATGAAGCTTAATGCAGAACTCTTCAGCATATTGAACATATTGTCTCCTGTTGTTAAGGGCTTAACAACTTTCACTAAGTGGCGACTTTTAAACCTCTCCTCTCTTGTTTTGCTAACTAACGTGTTCTGTTAAGAATCTTACTTGCTGTTCTTGACATCCTCAAATGATACAGTTATTTGCTTTGAACAAATAAGGCCTACTTCTGACTTTATTCATGACTTTTTATTTTGTTCTTTTAAAGAAGTTCCCGAACCTTTAGTTATCGGTCATATAGATCAGTAAACTTGACTGATATACAAGATAATGTTCATAATAATGAGAACTGGAATAATATACTTAATATAACTGATGTTTCAAATAAAGTTTCTCTTTTTAATAATTTACTTACTGATTTATACAATGAATATATCCCACTAGCACAAAAAAGAATTAAAAGTAAAAATTGTCCTTGGTATAACTACGAAATCGAAATGCTTATTCTTGAAAGGGATCGGTTTTTCAGGAGATATAAAAGAAATCCTTCATCTTATAATAAGAATCAATATATCTTTTCTCGCAACCGAGTTACAAGACTTATTCGTTATAGTAAAAGATCGTACTTTTCTCAAAAGCTAGCTCCACACGCATGTCAGTGAAAATGATAATGCTTTCGAATTTAATTGTGTTGAGTCTCGTGAATTAATAACTGCTATCAGGTCGATTCACTCTAATGCTGCAGGTTCGGATAACATCCCTCCAAAATTTATTAAATTAATTGTACCTACCCGTCATTATAGCACCACTCCTACACATAATTAATTCATCAATTTATAATAGTGAGATTCCAGAGCAATGGAAAAGTGCAATAGTTTTACCTATTCCTAAAAAGAATAATGCAACTGAACTATCTGACTTTAGGCCAATAAGTTTACTTCCATTTTTCAGCAAAGTTGCAGAAAAATTTTGGCTGACCAAGTTATAACTTTCTTGGAACTTCATAACCCTTTAACTAAATGGCAATCAGGCTTTCGTGCTAAACATAGCTGTGAATCTGCTGTTTTGAAGGTCACAACAGATTTTCGTGAATCTCTGGATCGTGGAAAAATTGGTATAATGGGTCTGCTTGACTTTTCAAAAGCGTTTGATAGCATAGACCACCATATCCTTTTGTCCAAGTTAAGCAATAAATTCAATTTTTCAAGGACGGCCATTCAATTCTTTCAGAGCTATTTATTAAATAGAAGTCAATCAATAAAAACTGACATCGGAACATCCAGTTCCTATAATATGAACAGCCGAGTTCCTCAGGGTTCAGTTCTTGGACCTCTGTTGTTCTCTATGTTTATCAATGACTGTTTGACAATGACTGACAATGAATGATGTTGTTCAACATTCTTCTGTATATTTGTATGCAGATGATGTTATTATCTGTTGTTCAACATTCTTCTGTATATTTGTATGCAGATGATGTTATTATCTACAACTTCTGTGACCAGAGCAACTTGGGATGCTGTGTTAACGAAATAAATAATGACTTAGCTAATATTCAGGTATGGGCCGTTTCAAATAAATTGCTTCTTAACCCTTCAAAAACAGTGAGCATGACTTGTTCTCGAAGACAAATTAATAATAAAAACCTACCTATCACAATTTTAAATGGACAAAGTGTTGAGTATGTGACTAAAGTAAAGTACTTGGGTTATCAAATAAATAATCGTTTATCATGTTGTGATGCAATCTCAGATGCCATATGAAAAATATATGGTACACTTAGATCCTTAAGACCATCATCTCATTTCCTAGATGCGATATAAAAAACATCTTGTTAAGAGACTAATATTACCATTTTTTACCTATAACTCTTCTGTTTATCCTGATTTAGATTCAGAATGTAAGCAAAAATTAAATGTTGCTTTCAATGATTGCATTCGTTTTATTTTTGGCATACCGCGATTTGTCAGTGTTTCTCATCTTCAAGATTCTCTTGTAGGTTTAAGCTTGGATCTTAAACGTAAGAATGTGATACTACTTCACAACATAATTCATAAAAATTGTCCGAGCTACTTGGAAGAACTTCTTCGTGTCTGTAGTTCGTTTGTGGAATACTCTACCAATCGAATTGCAGAGAATAACCTCATCAATTTTGTTCAGGGAAAGGGTATCTTTGTTTTTCTCAGCTTCCTTAAATTAACTCTATATATTCTTTTTTTTTTATTTCAATTTTATGTATGTATGACAAATACATTGTATGTATTTAAATTAATTTTTTGTGTATAATTTATATTTTAAGTATTCGTCAAACATGTAAACCTGGTAACTATAAAGATTCATTATCTTGTTGCATTTAGTTAATTCAATAAATAAATACAAATACAAATACAAACATTAGCCTAAGCACATTTTTCCTGGTGCAAACAAATCTAGTGACACAAGTACTTTAGTTCCGGTGATACCTTAAGCCTACTGTTTGTAATTCGGTCTTAGGTGTTTATAGGTTTTTTTAACCAAGAATCGAATTGTGAATTTGTGAGTTCTATACCAAAATTGAAATTTCCATCATCCTGCTCTTCAAAAAATTCTTCAAATAAATTTCGAAATATTCGTCTTCCGAAAACATTGTAGTTCAAGCATTATAAATAAAACCAAACAAACAAGTCAACTCTTTAAAGTAAAATTGTCAAGAATAGTAAAGTTGTAAGTTGCTAGTTTAGAAATGAAAGTATTTAGTGTTGATTACCTAAATTAGGGCAAAAGATAGTTAATTCATCAATTGAACTTATCACAAATTAACAAAGACCCGGTGTTAAGTTGTGAGTTATACCAGAGTTAGTGAAATAACACGATTAATTATTAAACACTTAATAAAATTTTTTGTCTTAGAAGTAAGGAAGTTTAAGTTTAATTTCTCCTCAAATCCGTCGTAACTGACATGACGTGCATCACCGGATATGTTACTTTTACTTTTTACTGAATGGCTAAACAAAACGACGGCCCAACAGATATGGTTCATCTTATCAAAACTAAAAATGGCGCATTGAAATACATAAGGGCAAAATTTAGTATCAAAATGAGAGAAAGCGAAATAGAAATAAGTTCGGTTATTGAAGGAAAGGGAAATCGACTTTTTTTTTTTTTAAATTGTGTTGCAAAAGAAAATCAAAATTTCAGATAGAGACATCCAGGGGCAAGTACATAATAATATGAGTTAGTTGGTAAGCTTTTCACAATCAAAAGAAAAACAAAGAAGAACCAAAAGTAATGCTGTCTATTTTAAAAGTGATAAATGTTAAATATATTTCGAAAAATAGTTTTCATTAAATTAAATATATATTAAAGTTAATTAATTGTTTTAATATAGTCTTGTATTTGCGCAAATTGGAGAAGAATCTTCAGTAATAAACTTATATCTGTCGACACTAAATACAGAGTTTTTAATGCAACGGCAAAATCTGTCTTATTTTACGGAGCCCAGGTTTGGGGAGTGCATATATTTGAACCAGTGGAATATCTATTGAGATTTTTTCTCAGAAAAATTTTCTACCTGCCTATAAGTACCCCAAAGTATATGTACTACCTGGAAACAGGACTCCCAACGCTTTTCATGTCAACACTGAAATTAAATGCAGATTATTTGCTAAAAGTTTTAAAAATGGAGGACACTAGGCTGTCCAAGCTTATTCTTCAGTATGCAGTTCTTAACAAAAAGCTATTTTGTAAAGGATTGGATTAATCTTGCTGCCAACTGCGGTATGACGATTAATTTCTTGGACATGAATGCTGACAACTGGAGACGATCTTTGTACGAAGTAATATCTCTAACAGACTCATTCATCGAAACGGCGAGATTGTCGACTGAGAGAAAATTTTATGCCAAGAGTTTATATAATCTGAATGAGCGGAATTATTTCAACAATGCCTACTCTTGTTTAGTAATAGGCACAGTTTTCAAAATAAGAGGAGAGCTGTTAAAATTGTATTACCTATCAGCTACCACATCGAACAGAGAAACCTGAAACATGTAGTATTTGCAATCTACACGAAAGGGAAGACATATTACACTTTGTGGCGACTTGCCCTATACTTAAGGAGATTAGGCGATATCACTTCGGGAAAAATAAACTCACACAAGAAGAATTTTTCAACTATCTAAATGGTGCAAATTGGATGCTGCTCTACAAATTTACCCTTGAAGTGATGAACTACAGAGAAAAAATCCACAAAGAAAATTTTTAAAAATTCTAAAGATCTATTTTTGCTAGTTTGATTTCAATACACGTAAAGTAAAGTTTTTAAAACCATTTGCTATTTTGTGTTAACCAAACCAAAAATTACTTTTATTTGCTTTTGTTTTAACTAAACTGAAAGTTACATTTAGTATTTACTAGTTTGTTTTAACTAAACTAAAAGTTCCAAACATACATAATTTTATATGCCAACTAAATCTTAAATATCACAAAAACCAAGCAACATTAATTTAATAACAAAATGTATAATGAAATTATCACTTTATTTGAAATTTAAAAAAATAATAGTATTTGCCAACCAGGCAGACTCTGTAAGAATAATTGGGATTTGAGGAATCAATACCTTTTCACCCTTTCCAACGCTTAAGATATTAGCAATAATATTGTTTAGCCCAAGTTGTGTTGACACCGAGGTAGTATGTACTCAAACCAGCAAATAAAAGAAAAAAACGCCTTATAATAGCAACTATAAATATATAAATAGCAACTATATGGTGCAAAAAAGAGAAGCGTCTAATGACATGCTTCTAATTAGCGATTAAAAAAAATAATATAATGAATATTTAATTATAAGTGTTACCGGCTGATCTGCTCAAATGATTTGGGAAAGAAATATTTTACGGACAAACAAACAAGCAAACAAACAAACGAACTGACTTTCCTATTAGCAAAACCTTCGCAGAACATTCTACATTATATTTAAAATTTAACTTAACTTAAAAAACCAAAGTTCTAAGTCTTCTTTCAATAAAATCTTAATCAAATAGCCCCATTATTGTGAAAAATTAGTTTCAGAAAGAAACTGATTAATAAAGATTTTCTGTCGTTAATTTATAAAAAAACGAAAATCCTCATTTCATATCTTTCATAGCTTAAAAAAAAAATTAACAACCTATTCCATTAATTTTCTTTTCATTTTCTCTTTTTGCTGGAAAATCCTAAGTACCAATCATGAAATATTCAAGTCATTAAGCAAAAAATTAAACATTTCCTTCTGTATCTCTCTCTGCCCCTCTGTTTTTTTGTTTTTCTTTCTCTCTCTATTTCTATCCCTCTCTATGTATTTCTCTATCTCTCTTAACAAAAATCTGAATCAAATCAGAAAAGTGATTACATAACAGGTCATCTTTTTCAGTATCGCAGTAAATTTCTAATAAAATAAGGAAAATAAGGTAAATTTATCCACTCATCATTTTCTCTATTATTTTCCAAGGACTAAGGACTTTCAAGAGTACAGGTAGAGAGTATACGAGAATATATGTAATTAATTTTCCTAAAAAACTCTAAAATTGACTTAATTTTGTCATTTTCTTGTCTGTCGTTTTTATATAAACCTTCATTTAAATCTCACAACAACAAAAACAGATATAAAAAAATGAATATAAACTGTAAGCAAAAGGATAAAAATAGATGTATGTAGTGGTAGGTACCCGTATAGGTATACATAACTGATGCCTATTCATCTTCTTGTTTTATAAGTATTCATCCATCAAAAACTACTTCCACTAAAAAAAGTAAAAATAATAATACCATAAAACCACAAGAATAAAAGAAAAAAAAGAAAAGAAAATTGATGTCAGTGATATAAAAAAGAAAAGAAACACAAAATAAATGAAATGTCCTCCTGGATGAAAACAATAAACCTAAACGATTATAAAATTATGTTTGAGTGTGAGTGTGACGACGACGACGAAGATACACACTACATAGACAACCCTAGAGAAAAAAACAAAAGAATACACCTCAAGCCTGTGAACTTTGACATTTTGCACTTTTGTTTCTATACAACGACTGAACAGCGGAAAACGGGAAATATAGGAAGAGAACAAGGACGACAAAAACAGCAAAAACAACAAGAGACAATAAACGAAGAAAAAGCTACTGTCACTGACAGTCAAACTGTCACCTACATTTTACTCATACATGTGTATCTATGTATGTATGTATAACGGTAAATTGTATTGTATTTTATTTTCATTTCACAACTACAACTACACAAAATGCTGCTGGTTTTGTATGTACATATATTTGAAAATAAATGCAAAAGTGCGCAGGATCTCTCGACATGGCCCAATTTCTGCCTTCCGTTTCCTTTCTTTCTTTATTTTTGTTGTTGTTGTAAAGAGGGTTGAAAATTCGTCTCTTTTCTTTCTTTAACTTTATTTTACTACCTTATACATTTTGTAGGTATTAAGTCAAAGATTTAAAGTCGCACAGATACCTTACCTACAGTGGGGTAGAATAACCTCATTTAATCAAGAACACATTTATGTAGGTAGCTTGGTGCATACACAATATACATATGTATGAAATTTTTAAAGTGAGCTGATAAGTGGCAGTAAAACATAAAATAATAAAAAAAAACACCTTGTTAGAGTTTACACAGAGGAAGACTGAGAATTCAATTTGACAAAACAAAATTTATGAAAATATTTAGTTGAAAGTTGAAAATCCTAAAGCATACATAAAAATAAAATAAAAATGGCGCATCCTCCCTCGTTGCTTTTGGGAAGCATTAGATAAGAACAAAAATGTGTTGGTTAAAAATATTCACCTTGAAAGGTTGAATATCACATTAGTCTGTCCGAAAAGATTGAGGGTATGAGCTGATACAGAGCTCTACAAGCGGAAGAGTGGATAAGTGGAAGGTTTCATGTTCTCCAGGAGGAAAAAGAAATATACGATGTAAGAGCTGACGGGTTTAAGTAGAAATGAGATTGTGAATTTTTGTATTAACTCTGTTAGAAGTCTGTCTTATACATGGACAATCGACCCGAAATTGATACCCTCGAAGAATGTTCCGAAGAAATTCTTACAGTTAGTACTGGAATAATGCAAGAATTGTTTGTACAATGAATATGACAGAATTCATTCTATGACGATGCAACTCAAATTAAACTTGAAGCCCAAAAAAGTTCCGGAGATGAACTAAGACTATCTTGTCTAATACTATAATACTAACAATATATAAGACTACATATATTGTTGTTAGGAGGTATTTTTAGTACTATTTGATAGAAATCCAAGACTTTTTAAGCGTAGCTTCATTAAATGTAACAATCTAATTCTCTGACGAACTGAATGCCTTAAGTCATTTTCCAACAATCTTTTTAAGTTGTGTAACTTTACGGCAAATCTTGAAAAAGACCCAAGAATATAACATTGAAACACACCATCTTTTCATCGATTTTAAAGCACCTTATGACAGTGTAGACAGAAACGAACTATACCGTGCCATGTTGAGTTTTGGTATCCCTACCAAACTGATACGACTTATCAGGATGCCGTTGGAAAATGCTCGTTGCTGCGTCAAAATTAGAAGAGGCTCGACAGAAACCTTCGAAACCACCAGAGGACTTCGATAAGGCCATGCGCTGTCATGTAGCTGCTTCAATATTGTTCTTGAAAGAGTGGTGCGCAACACCAACGCCAATACAAGTGGCACCATCTTTCAAAAATCCACACAATATATTGGATATGTAGATGACATCGACATTATGGGAAGAACCAAACAAGCAATGACGGGTGCCTTCTCTTATATCGAGTCTGAGGCGAAGAAAATGGGTCTTGTCATTAACGAGGACAAAACGAAGTATTTACTGTCGTCAAATAGAGCC
The DNA here is from genome assembly GCA_920104205.1 of Eupeodes latifasciatus. Taxonomy (NCBI): domain Eukaryota; kingdom Metazoa; phylum Arthropoda; class Insecta; order Diptera; family Syrphidae; genus Eupeodes; species Eupeodes latifasciatus. The sequence continues at coordinate 148,491,952 of OV049924.1, forward strand.
GATTTACTCCGTAGACTTGGTCAAAACGTGACAATTGACATGTATGACTTCGAGGTGGTAAACGAATTTGTTTATCTGGGCACTGCTGTTATTTCTGCAAATGACATCAGCGCGGAGATCAAACGTAGAATTACCCTTGCTAATCGCTGTTTCTTTGGCCTAAGCAAGCAGTTGAGGAATAAGGCCCTATCGCGAAGTACCAAAAAGACACTGCACAAAACCTTGATCATCCCAGTCTTGCTGTATGGTGCAGAAGCATGGACCCTCTCCCAGGTGGATGAAGGATCTCTAGGTATTTTCGAGAGGAAGGTTCTGCGTACGATCTATGGTACGGTTTTTGTCGACAGGCAAAGTAACATCTGGCGGAGAAGATATAATCGTGACCTATACGAGCTGTACAGCGACTTGCTACTGGTCAAAAAACTGCATGTTCAACGCTTAAGTTGGCTAGCACATTTCGAGCGAATGAACATCGAAGATCCTGCCCGTAAGGTATTCAACGCCAAGACTGAGAGAACAAGAAGCAGAGACAGGCCTCATCCGGTGGAGTGATCAAGTTGAGGCCGACGTACGTCAACTTGGTATTCAAAACTGGAGGCAGCAAGGTAGAGATCGAGTAAGCTGGCGTAAGTTAATACTTGAGGCTCAGGAGCACAATGCGCTTTAGCGCCAACAAAAGTAAAGTGAGTAACTTTATGAAATTAGTAAACAAAATGTCAGCTTCTTTGTAAGAATATTTATGTTTTCTATATCACTGGAATCATCATAGTTAACAGCTTTTTTGAACCGCCGTTGATGGGCCAAATTGGTCTTACGGGGGCCATCAAATCCTTTATATTTAACACAATTGAGCAATACGACTAAATGATAAAATGATTTATTACTAAAATGAGCATTAAATATTGTCGTAAATGTGCTCAACAATATTGAAATAATTTCACGGCAGATGTATTGACATTTCTAATTCATTGCTCAAGAGTTTCGCAAAATTTCGCAATGTTATCATACAAAACGTCAGCAAGTCAGAACCAGAGACCATTCGTTTTATTGCTTAACTGAAAAACCTGGTTCTTAGTGGAATTCAATTTTTGTAAATTCTGTGTATTTCTTTGCATGAGAGGTTCATCATGTGTCAATACTTTTACAAAATATTTCTATTTAATACGGATTTTGAGCAATAACTTTCTTCTTGCGAAAGTAGAAATGGTTGTTGACTTGGAGCCTCTACTTACTAGAAAGTAGCAGCAAAATTTGATTTGTGAAAAATACTTGATTATAAAATGTGTCAATTTTTGTGATTTTCACAGCAATAAGTATTTTTCTCTCCATAAAAGAACATCTCATTTTGTTTGTAAAAACAACTCTTTGAAATTTCTTAATACTTTAGCTAAAAAGCAATTGGAAAACAAGATTTTGAGTGACTTTGTGTTTGAAAAAAAAAAAAAACATTTGTTGAAAGTAAGAAATAAACCTTTTCGATCTTTCCATCACTAACACTGACCTCAAAAAATATGCCTTGAATGCGTGATGAGTTCTTTTCGTTGAAAGATTAGTAAAATCTTAAAGCTGTAGCCACAGTAGCTGGTGGTCATTAAATGTTGGTATTTTGCCAAAAAAGCAGCTGTTGAGCTTTCCACCAAAACCACTAACATTTACAATCATAAATTTCAATTCCAATTTTCAATAGAATTTGAAGTCAGTTTTGATCCTTAACTTTAAAACAGATAAAACTTTAAACGCTTCAAAGTGTCAATAAATGACAATAATTTGACAGCTATTTTGTCGACTTTGATTTTTACTAGTGACATAATTTTTCTTTAATTTTTATGTTTAATTTTTAAGTTTTTGAAGCTTTGTTTCAAATCATGCTTAAATATTGGATTCTTAGATTGGATTTGAGAAGTTTTAAGAACAAAAAGTTTGCGAAATTATTTAGTTTTACCTCCATAGTTAACTTTACTATAATCCTACTGTTAAAAGGATTTATTATTGTTTATTCTTCAACTTAATCCCACTATCGGATCAAAGTTAACTTTTACGGTTTAAAAAAAAGAGAACAAACTAAAATAGGATTATATCAAGAAAGCTTTGTGAGTGTTTTATGGATTGTCCTGTCTATCAAAAAGATAATTTTCTTTATTCTTTTTGTTTCGTGTGATCAATTTGTGTTTTTCTTTTTTGTTAACTTTAAAAGCAGCTATAAATAATGTGTCCTTAGGGTTTTAAAGATTAAAACAAAATTAAGACTTAACTAGTTTTATGTTAAGTTTATGTTTGGATCTACATATATTTTCATTTCCAACTAACTGACTTAATACGATGAAAATTGGCGAACGTTCGACACCAAGAGAACATTCATTTCGTGACGCCCATTTTTATGTCCAACTGATATTAGACGTACAGCTACTCTTTCAAATATTTCACCATATCGAGCCCTTTCTGCCAATTCATCATAAGCGCCAAAATGAATTATATCGTAAGCGACAGATTAAAAGCTTACTGCTGGTCCTTCTTAGGGTACAAGTGATTTGTACCCTAAGTCAGTATTGGAAATTAATAATTCTGTATGTACATATATGTATGTATGCTTAAACTAAGACATGACAATAGGGTTCAAGACTTCATGAGTTAATAGCACGTTTTAATAATTAAGTTTTCTTTTTCATTGAAAATGTCGCTTACGATAAAATGGCGGAAAAGGTATACTCGAATTGTACTTTTGATGTATTTTTGACATTTTAATATTGTGAAAGCCTTTGAGTCAGAGATAGCTCATTTCAATGTTATAATTTTAGTTTAGAATGTCAAAATTTTGACGTTTAAATGCAATTTAATTGGCCGTGTTTTTTTTCTAATATTTCTGAGAATTTTCTTAAAAGAATTGACAGAGCAGGAGATTCTTTCTCACCTAACAATATAAAATTAGCTTTGCGATTCTCTTCATCTTTATGGATTTACACGATAGATAATTCTTGAGAAATTGAATTCTGTTCTCAAATCTCTGACAGAAAAAGTAAGAATTTTTTTTTATGAAAAATTGGAATACGAAAATCTCTAAGATTTTATAATTATAAACTGGCCAAATGTAAACAAGTCAAAATGAGATTCAAAACAAATGTCAATTTATTAAGAGTAAGCTGACAGCTGCATTGAAAATAAAGTAAACGTCGTTTTTGACACCAATAATCAGACTGTAAAGTATACATAAGTCTAAGGTTTATTAAACTCTACAGTGGTTTTGTGGGGTGCACCTAAAATCAAAAAATAATATTATAAACTTTGAAATATCTTCAAAAAAGGACCTTATTAATTTAATAAACTGAAAATTTAAGCTTGCTTCACCTGCTTGTGGTACCACTTATCCAACTCATATGTAAGTGTTTCTAAATGATGATGACAATAACTATCCTCTCTACTATTATACTTTAAGCTAAGTAAACGGACCTAATTACTACTTAACCACACCCATCTACCTTAAAAGCATTAACTTTTTGAACAAGCTACTCGTACATACATAGGAAGGTAGTTACTTGGTACATACTTGAAAGGTGACAAAAAGTCCTTAAGGTGTTTGCATGTTGATGAAAGTGTTAAGATACGAAAAAGGATGAATTTTGAAAAGAAGAATTTGAAAACCTAAGCAAAAAATAATTTTGTTTAAATTCAAACTGAACCCATCTTCACAAAGGAAAAGACTTTAAAAAAAAAACAAAAGCCTTTATTTTAAAGAGTATTCACAAAACCAAAACAACAAAAAGAAAATTGTTAAATTGAAAATGTACGCTTGATTTCATTTTGAATTTATCTGTCAATTTAACTCGAACGTGAATCGACAGTAAAATAAGATAACACAAAATCACATAGGCCAGAGCAGAACATTATGATGTACAATATATACAATACATATGTATGTACCTCCAAACCTTCTAGTAGACTATTTTCCTGTTTTATGTGTACGTTGGTAGTTTTTCAGTGAAACAAAAGTCCGATGTATACACAAAACAACGTACGAAAAATGTATACCATGACATCGACATGATACACAAAGTGTATAGAGTCCTTGTAAAGCTTTGAGAATGAGTGGGAACATGTTTTTTATCAGAGTAGCAGAGACTATATTTCTAGGATGTGCAAAAAACTTTATAGCTACTATATATTCGTACATATATATTTTCGTATATACATAAAACATTCGTATTCATACTTTTGCAAATCAGTGTAAACTTTTGAAAAAATGGCGCCCGGGTGCAAGTAAATTTAGTCTGAGAAACGTAGTTGCCCTTAATGTAGGTAAATACATACATTGACACTATACCAGACACCGATGTATAAAATTCTGTGACTCTAACCCTTATCCTCGTATTACTTGATTTAAAGAAGACATATTCGTTATTTTCTTATAAGTGGTAGAACCTTAGATTTTATAAATTAATTGGCGCCCTAAAAGTGTCTCCTTTGCTCATAATCCAGCCATGTTATTTAAAATTGTTATTCTTTGAAGCACACACAAAAGCACTCACAGTTTATCTCGATTGAAAAATATGGAGTAGTGCTTTTTCGAAAAGAAAAGGAGTCGATTTTTGTATATATAGTTTTTGTTGTTGTTTGTTTTTTAGGTAGTTATACGTGCTACGGTGATTTTTTCAATAAGCTATATTCCTTCCTTGCAGAGTAGGTCAATTTATATCAAGAGAATTTATATCAAACTTAAAACAATATGAAAAAAAAAAACAAAAACAAAACTTTATTATTGATAGCTTCACTTCACATCTTACACAGGAAAATATTATATAAATTTAGTTTTGCAGCAGATTGTTGCAGAGCTAGAATAAGTTTTGTAAAAATTCAAAAACTTTATTCACTGTCATGCAGGTTAAAAAAGAAAATATAAAATTGGAAAATATAATAAGTTTATTTATTTTTGAACCTTTGAAGATGACTTTCGTATTGTTTTTAAAGAGAGAGAAAAATACAGAGAGAGAGAGAGACAAAGGATTATAGATGTTATATAATTATCAGAATTCATGTCTGAAAATCAAAAATTACATTTTCAAAATGTTTTCTTAATTTTACTTCTTTCGAAAATATCCTCTAACTTAATCTAATAGTTTTTGTTTAAATGAGTATATACTTAAACAGGTTTTTTGTTTTTAAGTTTGCTTTTGTAAAATTTAAAAAAAAAGTCTTTGAATTTTGAATATCAAAACGGAAGGAAAATACTGATCGAGCTAAAATATTTTACATTTTTGATGTGTGGCTGAAAAAAGAATCATTAAAATCCAATGCCACTGGTGCTGATGATTTGAATCCAATTTTTATTAAAGCTATTCTTCCATTGCTTCTACCCTACTTTACATATGTAATAAATACAAACCTTACCACTGGCATTTTCCCGCATCAATGAAAAAAAGCAAAAATAATTCCTATCCCCAAAAACTCGCTTTGTAATGAATTTAGACCGATTTCAATCCTTCCTTTTCTATCTAAAGTATGTGAAAGGATAATGCAAAAACAATTAAGCAGCTTCATCAGTCGCAACAACCTTTTAGTCGATGTTCTATCGGGTTTTCGTTCACACCATAGCTGTATTACGGCACTAACTAAAATAATCGAAGACATAAGGACCGAACTTGATATTGACAAAGTAACTTTTTTAGTCTTGCTAGACTTTTCAAAAGCATTCGACATGGTGAATCACTCGATACTTCTGAATAAACTGCGTCACAAATTCAACATATCTTTAGAAGCTATTAAACTGCTTTCTTCCTTTTTGAATGATAGAAAGCAAGCCGTTTTCTTAAATGAAAATCTCTCCGATTTTCTTCCGATTCAACAAGGAGTTCCCCAAGGATCAATTTTATCCCCCCTTCTATTTTCATTATATGTGAATGAAATCGGTTTCATTATAAATGAAGTATCAAAACATTTTTATGCCGATGACATTCAAATTTACAAAAGCTATCCTTTGGGTTTAATTGAAGACTGCGTTTTCACCTTGAATCAAGAACTAGAAAAGATATTTTACTGGGCGTCTTGCAATGGGTTGATTCTCAACGCAAGCAAATGCAAATGCCTGGTTATATCAAGAAAAGAATTAGATCTAACATACTTTCCTTCCATAATTTTAAACGAGAACCCATTAGAATTCGTAAATTCCAGTAAAAATCTAGGTGTAATCTTCAATATAGAACATTGTCCTGGAATGATCACATCAATCAATTGATAGGTAAAACCTATGGAACTCTTAGAACGCTGTGGACCGCCCAAAACATCACTCCATTTAAAACCAGACTAATGCTAGCAAGAACCTTAGTTATACCTGTTCTCACTTATGGATGCGAAATTTTTTACAACTGCGATTCCATCAGCAAAAATAAACTAAACATAGCCTTTAATAGTATCATTCGATACATCTTTGGGTTAAGAAGATACGACCATGTTTCACATTTGCTAGAGATTCTACTTAATATGCCTTTAAATGACTTCATGAAGCTTCGAACATTGATACTGTTTTTTAAAATCTTGAAAACACGTCAACCAGCCTATCTCTTTGAAAAAATCAGAATGTCAAATCGAACAGATCGACATCGGTAATTTTGCCACGCTTTTCGTGTTTGACCTCAGAAAGGTAATTTTTCATCTCTGCATGTCGCCTCTGGAACTCACTGCCCACTCATCTGCGGGATATATATAAGTGATATGCACATTTTCCTAAAAAGTATTAAAATATTCTTTTCTAACCAAAGCAACTAACTTAACTTAGCTTATCATCTCTTCTTAACTCTAACCATCTTTTTCTCCTTTTTTTTCTTCTTCTAATTCTATTACTTCTATTATTCCCTTGTTTTCAAGTCAAATAATATTTTATCGATTAATATTTGTTTTTCTTTTTTCTTTAATTTTATTTTAATTAAATTTTTTTTTATATCATTTTCTTTTGTTTTTTTTTTTTTATTTTGAATTGTTATCTAAAGTTAAGTCATAGGCTCTCACAAATTTATAAGATATCTGTTATCTTACTGTGTAAGCTTTATAAATAAATAAATAAACTGGAACTAAACTAAATCGGGTTCTCCTGTTGAAACCACTTGTCGTCCAATTCCATATCTTCTAATTCGAGCCAAAAATAATCGGTAATCATGGCGGGATAACTCTGGCCTTTAACAGTAACGTGACTATCGTTATCGTCGACGAAAAAATAACGCTGCTAGCGTTCAAATCGCACCAAATAGTAATTTTTTGTTGATTAAAGTGGTGATTCATGAAACGAATTTGGATCTTCACCCCAACAATAACGAATATTTTCTTTTTTAAATACCCATTGAGCAATTGAGACAGGGCGAGAATTACGACTAAAAATTGGTGTCTTAAACTTGCGGTCACCGACTCAGGGGGTTATCCATCCACGGTCTTTCGCGTAGCCCTACAAAAAAAAGTCCAGTGGTGTCAAATCGCATGATCTTGGTGGCCAATAGATATCGTCACGACAAGGAAACGTCTTTTGCAATAAAGCCATATATCCTCGAGTTGTGTGGCATGTGGCACCGTCTTATTGAACCCACATATTCTCCATGTCGTATTTTACAAAAGCAGGCAAAAAAAGTCGGTTATCATATGACCATAACGCTCCGAATTGACGATGACAGGCGTTCTATCGCCGTTTTTGAAGAAGTAAGTTCCAACCACACCTCCGGAACAAAGAGCACACCAAACAGTGACATTTTGTGGATGTAATGGCCTCTCTTCAATTACTTGAGGATTCTCTGGACCCCAAATACGACAATTTTGTTTATTAATCCTTTCGGGACGGGAGTGGGACGTTTACGTATAAATATTCTTTGTTCTGTACCACTCTCGTACCGAAAGGGTTAACATACCCACCGAGTAAGAATTGTGCTTCATCGCTGAAGAAAATTGTTGTTCAAGCACCCATTCGACGTATCTAACGACGCACGTTGTAAATGGTCAGGTGGCTGCAGTTCTTTTGTGAACTGGACCTTATATGGATGTAGGTCTATATCCAAATGCAAAATACGCCATAATGTGCCGTAAGACAGTCCTTATTCCTGAGAAAGACGAAGAATCTACACATTCGGGTCTTCAGCAACACTTTCACTTACACCAGCGATATTTTCAGTGGTACGAGCGAAACGATGATGCAGAGGCCTTACAATATCTGTAACCAAACCAGTCTCATCAAATGTCTTCACAATTTTGTCAATTGCTTATGTAAACCATAATCTCCTCTTAAAGCATGATATGTGGCTTTGGCAGAATCACTATTTTTGTAGTAGGTTTTAAGCAATATTCACATGAGCACGACCAACAAATGAACGAATATTCGTCGATTCACATGAGAGTATTTAATTCGTCGCGAATGAAATTTGACATTCACCACCGAAACCAAAACAAGAACGATTTTTTTAGGTTAAGTACGCGCGATTTTTTTATTCGTTGCGAGTGTGGATAATATGGAACGCGAATAAAGTTTGACAGTTCGTATCAACCATAATTTTTTTCGCGACGAATAAATTTGTTTTCTTAAATTTATTAATATATGATATTGAAATGTAAAAGTATGCATCATAAATCAAATAGAAACTATATTGCTATCGTTTTGTTAAGAATTTGTGTGGAAATATGTCTTCAAACGTATATAAACTCACATTTTGTAATTCATTCGTCGTTCGTTGGTCGCGCTCATGTGAATGATGCTTTAACAATTCTTATACGTTGTGCGATAGATATAAGCGATCCTTAACTTAGTCTGACAGATGCCGAATTCCAGCCCTATACTTTTGGAACCGCAAAATGGATAACTCGATCTATTGACTTCAAATTATTTATCTCACACAAAATATTGCTATCAATATTGTTATGAATATTTTGTTCAAGTTTTAAGCAAGACAAGACGGGATTAGAGATTATCAGTGTGGATCGCAACCCAGTCTCTTTTTATTTCTAGTATGAAATGCTTTGACTATCGATGTAAAAGAAAAGATTTGGTCTAGTGTGGATTTTTGTAATTTGAAAAGAATCAATTTGTCAATTTTGTGAGTAACAGTACGAATTAAAAATGTGTAAATTGAGTTCCTTAAATGTTTATATGGGTACTCGCTTTCAATATTTATGAACTTAAGAATATTTCTTTCAAAAAATATCTAAATTGAAACTAAATCCTTTTTAAATGTTCTATCTAAATTAATCTCCATACAAAAAATAATCTACTGAAGATGTAATAAATTCCTCTCATTCAAAATCTCTATACCAAGAAAAAAATTAATGCAGGAAAAAAGCTCCCTTAAACCAATATCAGGGATAGGTATAATATATAGAAACAAACAACGATACTTTCGATCTGCCTGTAGGTGAGTACTACACCTTCTATGTGTATGTATGTATGTACCTGGTACATTCTAACTATAATGGCTTGTGCAATCAGATTTTATTTTTTTTTCCTCTAGCTAAACAGTTTTTCAATATTTTTCTTATTCAGATATGCTTTCTTTTTCGTGTATCAAAAGGACATTACCATGGGTGTTGTATATACTGTACAATGTACAGTGTACACGAAAGTATTAAAGGAAATATACCACCACCAACCATATCGGTACGGTATCGAACATAAAAATTGTTGTACCTACAATTTTTCTTTTTGTTTGTTAGTATATATATTTTTAAACTCCTGCTTCTATACTTTAAGGTTAGTTACTGTATAACTATATATGTAAATACCATCGATTTAAAGGTACATAATATAGCCTAGAGAAAAAGCTCAATTACATATTGTGTATTGTATAATACACTTACAATACCTACTACCTTTAGCTATGTTTATGTTTATTGTGTTCAAACATCGATAACAGTTTGTTAAAAAGTAAAATTTATGCTATGCCATTATTAAGGATATGTATGTATTGTATGTACTATGTAGGTATAAAGTGGTAGTAGCAATGCCAAAATGTATATTGTTAAGGATGTTGGAATGATAAAAATAAAACTGTGACTGCGAGGACAAAATCAGAAAAATGAAAATACGATTCAAAATTTGATTTCCGCAATAAAAATGACAAAAATGGAAGAGACAAAAATACTCGAAGGACAATTTCCTCGGATATAGCCAAGGATTTTTTGTTGTTGTTACAAGAAGGACCTTTTATGGGAAGAAAGGGCTAAGGAATATACTTAAATAAATTATTTCTAAAGCGATTACAAATAACCAACATAAAAAAAAGAAGAAACGTACAGAATTTTATACAAGTAATAAATATGAAGTGTAAGTGTTTTATTTTTAAATCGAAATGGCTAAAAAAGTAACTAAATGCTTTGAAAACTGGTTTTTATACAATTAGATATATATTTAGGTAAATAATAAATAAATTGTAGTCCTTACGAGACTTACGAGGAGTTTCAAAAATCTGTAAAATCAAAAATCTTCACCAAATTAAGTACAAATTTGGAACATACTATATTTAATATATGTATATAGAGAGTAGATCCTACATATTTAGATACATTTTTGAAATACACGAATTTTATGTATTTCAATATGTTAAAATATAATATGTAAATGAATATTTTAGGAATGAATAGAAATCATTGTATAAACAAAGAGGCTGAGTTACGACTCACACTAACTTCCCATCCGTGCCCTTCTGTCGATTTTTGTAAAGCTTTAACAAAGTTACAAAAATTTGAAGTCAATATCTTTCTTTGTTTTTTAAAATACTTGAGTCGAAAAATATTTCTTATAAGTTTTTTGTTGTTTTTGTAGGTTTTCGTGTTTTGCGTTAAAAAGTTGTCAATTGAAAGTTAGCAACAATATTTTTCATGTTTCCGACATTTTCAGTTGAAAACTAAATCTTATCAATTTCATCAGCGTTTTTTGAAAATTTGTATTTCTTATAAAAAAAAATCCGATTTGATTTTTAACAACAAAATTTAGCATAGAAAAAATAATTTTAAAGTTAAAACCTTCATCTATTCTCAAGATATTAGAATTGAACATCAAGGTTTACCAATTTTGCGTAGTATTTTTTGTTGATTCTTATTTTTATAAAAAAAAACATTAATTGAATGGATCGCATGGACGTTCACACAAACATACAGACATCTCTCTAAAAATCTACGATTTAAATTCTAGGGACCTCCAAACGTCGAGAAATGTCAAAATTTTCAATTCGACAAATCGGACCAATTACAATGACTTCCATTTAAAGTTTATACATTCCATAGGGTTGTCACTTTCATTTTATATGTCTTATAATAAAAAATCTACATTTGAAATCAGTAATCTTTTGAAAACTGTTAATACATACCTAATATGTACCATGTTTGCAAGGTTTCGAATATTCTGCCGAGAGGAAAACTTTACAAATCAAGCCTGTAAGATCATCTATGAATTCCAAACAAATATGTGTGGCACATTCGTAAACTACTTTAAACTTAAGACTGGACCAAGAACATACTATATGAATCAGAAATACAGCCCTATTCCAATCGCGCAGCACAAATTCATCGACTTTTGACCAATGGACGATTGTTTCTTTGTCTACACAAAATTTAGAGTTTGGAAAAACTTTAGTAAGGCTTTAAATTATTTTCATAAGATCTTTTCTGAGAGAAAGAGCAAATATTCAGGTTCTTAAGAAAAAACCTTGAATAAGAGATCGACAATTTGATATAAAGTTACCTTTAAATTCCTGAAACTTGTCTTCAATTCCATCATATTTTTTTTGACGCACATAAATAGTGTAAGGCTTTCTTAAAGTATTTTTTTGTTTTTTTTAAAGAAATATACTTTTTGAATGCTCTAAGACTAAGGTTTAAATAGGAATTTCAAGAAGATAAATGTCCCAAAATCAGCTAAAGTTACACTTTCCTAAAACTTATAGCTAATTGAAAAACATAATGAACATCTCGAGAACTGACGTGAAAAGAAATTCTGCAACATGTAATTTGTCAGTGCCACACTAATGTTTCTTCCCAACTTATTTGTTTACCTTAATTTCTTTTTATTAATTTTTAGAGAAATTATGTACTTAAATGCATCTTTTTCTCCCGGACATTGGCATATTTAGAAAACTGTTCGAATCTTGTAATGCTTTTATTATGTAGGGAGTCCTCCAAATTAAATAGTTAGTCCATATCATGCTGGACAACAGTGTTCTTAAATAATCTTATAATTATAACTAAAGTTGTATCTTTACCCCTTGAAATATGTAAATATAAAGTTAAGATACACATTATGTTACTTAAATTTGTTCAGCCTCCTTTAGAGAAAATTTGCGGTGCTTAAAAACTTATCTTAATGTTAAGTGTGATGTGTGACCCCCCTTTCCCCTTTTTAAAAAGTCTGTATTCACCCCTGCTTACTGTAGAAAAGAAAAAGTGTGCTTCTTTATTCGAAAAACGCATGCACAAAATTTTAAGAACACAATTTGAAAAAAAAACGCTTCGAATTATACAATTTTTGTTTTAAAAATATAAGCATACTTTTAGGATGACGTTGATTTTAACTGTACATACGTCATCCATTCTCCAGCATGAGGTTTTGGAATTTCGCATAGTGTATTTGTTGAAATCAGTATATTGTCAATTGTTCCAAATTTTGTATCGAATTTTTAAAATAATGTATTGAACAATTTTAATATTTGGAATCACTCCAACATTTGGAACATAAAATTTCATCTGCCGAAATAGCTCAGTTGGGAGAGCGTTAGACTGAAGATCTAAATGTCCCCGGTTCAATCCCGGGTTTCGGCATCGGGTGCCTTTTTTTAAATTCATCATTTCAAATTTTATTTTGTTATACCTGGACGTAGGTGGAACAAAATGAATTTTTTATTTTTACACTGAAAAATTCCCACAAATGAGCATATTTTTACCTAAGGGAGTGAAATCAAATTATTCCAGGTTATGGAAAACTAAAATTATAGAAATCGTAGAGTACTTAACATATATTTCCATATATTCCTTTTGGCCAAATAGAGTAATCGTGTATTTTGTTCGGATTATCACCGAGCTGCCTTTAAATCGTCGCGTCGTTTTTCCAATTCTCTTCACTTTTCAGTGTAACCTCAACTCAATTATTCGGTTCGGTGGTCCGATATTCGTTTCCGGTTCGATTGTTAAAACGGAACAACCAATTCGTTCAGAGACATTGTTGATGTCAGTTAGTAAACTGACGGGTCGACGTATTCCTTTATCTGATGAAGGCAAACAAAAGTAAAACTGAACCCTGAAATGTCTTTAGAATCAGGAAGCATTTAACACGATTTGATTGGACAGTTCCAAATAAACTTTCAAACATTCATCGGAATTCACCTTAACGACCAGCAGTTGTACGAATATAATACTTTTATAAAATATTTTCAACATATAAATACAGCTGTGTATACAAATAAATAAATAAATAAATGAAAATATCGTAAAGATTTGACAGTCTTAGCAAAATACAAACTCTAAGTCCTATTAAGACATGTTTTTCATTATTTGTGCATTTATTTAAGACATTACTAGTTGGAATTTAAATACCATCATATTTCTCTGAAGGTCTACCAGAGATTTTAATTACTTTTTAAAATTTCAAATATGTATATTGACAATAATTTGCAATTTTTAAAGGTTATGAAATCAATGTTAAACGTTGTAAAGTCAAAATTTTACAGCTAATAAAGAGTTTTCCAAAAAAGAACTTGACAACTTTGAATTTAATTTGTGAACGCGCCCTTTCACAAATCATCGAACTGTCATTGTCAATTAATTATAGTTGAAACACAAACACGCCTCACCTTCGGCTTCGTCTACGTTACGATGGGCCTGCTTCGAGGTTGCTTTGGATGACATTTCTAAAATGACACTTCTGTCATTAGCAGCTGTTATTTTTTCTCAAAAGTTTGTTTTGATTTTTCGTGCAGTAAAAGATATGAATTTTGAAATCAAAAAAAAATTGAATTTATTGCGAAAGTAGCTTACACAGCCTATCAAGGGTATGTTCAGCTCGTGGATCAAGAAGAAGCTTAGACTTGAGACGTTGGTGGGTCCAGGAGCTTAATCTACGGAGCTCTTCAATCTATGAGGAGTTCTTCGAAACTTATTTTCTGTTCTACAAAAATAAAACGTTTTCAAGAAAAAATGGTATAGTTACTCTATGTACGTATATTTCAATAACTTACCTTTTAACTTTTTATAATAAACAATGGTTATTCCTGCAAATGCAAATTTATTTTGTTTGTTGACTTTTTTTTTATAGCTGTCAGACAAAGCAAATGTTCAGCAAATTTGAACTAGAGCTTCCGTTTGGAGTCACATTACGTTCTTTGCCTCATGATTGTCAAACGAAACGTGAGGTCAAAGCTTCATTGCGATAGCATGCATTGAATTCCTATGGCTGAAATCGTAAACTTTAGGCGAAGCCGAAGCTGAAGCGTGTTTGTGTTTCAGCCATTAAGTAAACTCAACATTTTCATTATGGTAAAGTCATGAACGAGCAATGTCGGCAAGTTATACATATTTTCTACCAGAACCCGGAGTCGGTGACTACAAGTTAAAGACCGTTACCTCCAAATTTCTGTCGTAATTCTCGTCCTATTTTAATGGCTGGGTTCGTCCGTAAGCAAAATTTGCATTATTGGTCGGGTGAAAATTCACATTTTTTTCTTGAAACACTTCATCCACCCACATTAACCATAACGATCGTCACGTTACTGTCAATGGCCAGAGTTATTGCGCCATGAATACCAATTTATTTGTGTCCCGAATTGAAAGATGTGGACTTGGACGAGATGTGGTTTCAACAAGATGGATGGTGCCACAAGCTACACATTAAACCTTACAATCGATTTATTGAAGTTTAAGTTTGATGAGCGTGTTATTTTTAAAAATGAGTCAGTCGATTAGTGCGATTTAACGACTCTAGACCATTTTTATAAGGGGTACGTTTAGTCATTGGCTTATGACAACAAGCCGACGACGACGTTGAAACTAAAAGAGCTCAGAGCCAACATTGAACCGAGTTTGTGACCGACTAATTGAAAATTAGGTCGGACGAATCTACCACTGCAAACGTGTGCCCGTGGTGGCCATATGCACGAAATCTAATTTCATTCACAAAATTTCATTGTACTTTAAGTTTTTGAAATATATCAAATGGTTTGCGTTTTATTTTTAGAAAAGTTGTCAAATCTTTAAAAGAAACCTCGTTAATTGGTAAAAACATACTCATTTCAAAAAAGAATATTCCAAAAGATGAATGGAAAAGAAATATTTTATTTCCTTTTAAATGAATCAGTTTTTTGTTCAAACTTTCAAAGCTTAAAACAAAAACGAAAACAACAGGTACAAAAATTTAGCCGCATGCTAAAGGTTTTGTTCTGTTTCGTTAAGTTTCAAATAACACCCACCACAACTACAACAGATAAACTTAATTGTTACATTATTGGTAGGGCACAAAGGTTGATTTGAAAATGAAGCCATTATGAGCGAATGATTTATTGATCGGTTAAAATGTGTCGGAATTATTTAATTCCTCACATTGCCCAGAAAAAATCGTTCCAAAAATGCTGTGAAAGGCCGCCGGCCGCCGCGCCGTGAAATTGATTAATTCGCAACACTTGCTCTTAAATTACGATAATGTACAAGCTTTACGGCTCTGTTTCAAATACCATTTTTGTAGTAGGTGTATTTGCTTACAATTGCACCAACATGTCTTACTAGAATCCAGACATCAGCTTGTCATTTCGAACTACATATATTTAAACAGAATATATTCTGTCTGCCAGAGGTCTGTCTTTATTTTAAAAAAAAGTTACGTCTCTATTATACTAGCAATTTATTTATCATCAACAATTTATTAAATAGTCAAAGAGAATAAAATATTTTTTAGGTAGATTACAAATAAAATGTATCTAACAATTCAATATTGTTCATCTTCTTCTATTTTTCTAACGACCGGCAAAGATCAAATTGCTTCATATGCTTTTGAATTTTTCTCAATTAAAGTAAATGACTTTTGTATATGATGACGGTTTGACAATATAAAGTAGGTACGAGTATATCTCACTTTAACATATTGGAAATGTTTTGACTACCGTCAGAGTTTCTGTGTACGGAAACATAAAAACAGTGAGTGTTAAAATGATGTCGACTAATTTGTTTAGTTTCTCAAACATTTAAAAAGACATCGAAACGCATCAGTCAAAATAAAACAAATCAGTCGAAATATTTTTGATTCATAAGCCAAGAGTAAATATTGTATTTTAATACGCAACAATTATACAAAAAAAATCCAAATTTCTGTTTCGTTAAATGCATTTGAAAGGAAGAAACAAACTTTTAAAAACAATAATAACGACAATAATAATTTTGTTTATAAAAAAAAATTTCCAAAACGTTTTATTTGATTCAGTGTGTTATCAATTTTTGACTAAGGAATTTCTTATCAAAGGAAACAAAATTTGCAAATCTCAAGATAAGGTCAATTGTTTCTGATTGTGGTTAACCTCTAATCATATTTAATACAAACAAAATTAACATAATTTTATGTCTTAAGTCATTTTTTCTTAACTTTCTAAGTTCGCTTACTTTCACAACCTACTGTAAAATTACAATAAAAATAAAATCAATTAAATGCAACGCGAAACTCTTAATTGCTCATCAATTGAAAATAAAATTTTGCTACACAAGTAGACGAAATATATCGTCTTTATAGAAAACATAGTTAAACAAACATAGAACTTAGCCTTTATAAACACAAAAGTCACTGATGTGATGTGATTGTTTGTTTGTGTACATTTCTATATGCCTGGTTAAAATTTATGTTAAGCTCAATTTTGTTTTATTGATTTATTTTGATTCTCTGGTTTTAATATAGAAATTTTCAATAATTTTATTTTGTTGTTTATTTTTAGATCCAAAAATAAACGAACAATAATTCAGGAAGGTTAAGCAAAAAACTTTCACCAGTACCAGTATTTAAGTAATAATTGTATATCCCAGTATCAATTATTACTTGAATCACATGCGGTAGTTAAACGAAACAAAACAAAAGTCTATTAATGATGGGGAAAAGGTTAAAACAGAAAAATAACTAGGGCATTTTCAATACAACTTGCATTGGGATTTGTATAGTAGTTTTTGTTTTTGTTTGTGATTTGTTTCATTGTTTTCCTTGAAAATATTAACACGAATCACTAACCCTTATGGAAAGTGATATATGTACATAGTCAAGAAGACAGAGTTTTATTTTTTCCCATTAGTTTTGTTCAATTTTCAAAGTAATATAAATAGGAATTTGTATGACTCGCGTTGGGCGCCATTTTCGTTCGATTTATTCAATCTCATTATATTTAATGTGTAATTATTGTCGATCGTAAATAATACCTTCATATCTTTATACATTCATACATACAAACATGAAATAAGAAAAGAAAGATTTATTGTATTTATTGGCGCCATCTTATTCCATTCAGTGTTGCTAAATTCTATCGCTATATAACTACATGCTACATCTTTTAGGATCCCAATTATTGGAAAGCCTTATAAACTTTAAAATATTTAAAAGTATGTATAAATGGTATACATTGCAAGTAATAGGAAGTATTGGTTGTAAGTACTTGAATTGGGCGCCACCTAACAGAAGACACACGGGTCAGTCTTTTTAATTGTTGATTGTGAATTTCTCTATAACCCTGTGGAAACTCTCTTTCCTCAAACTATCATAATTTATTCATACACTTTAGAAGGGGGGTGGCTAAAGTTATGCAATTGAAAAATATACAAAAAAAAAAAAGAACAAAACTAGAGAACAAACCGACTCCGAACGAAAAAAAGGATTTTTGCAACAAAAAGGGCGCATGCGGTTAACTTATTTCGTATTGCAGTAGAAAATGAACATGAAGATTTTTTATTTTTTGAGTTAAAGTTATAGCACTGTTGCTACCAAACAAATACAAATACTTATATGCAATCATATAATGTTCTATTTTTAAGTTGCGGCCAACAGGAAGGTTATAGACGTTAGCAAATGACGCTTTTGGCACAATTTTCATTGTTAGGAAAACGAAATATTAAAACTTTAAATGGGTAACCAAAATGACATGCACAATTTTACTGAAATGAAAAAAATAATGAGAACTTATATGAGATGGCAAAGAACGGGTGACAAAAGGGAGTTGGAGGTTGTGTTTTAAGTTTTTTTTTTCAATATGCATTTGTCACGTTTTTATGGTGGAGTTACCGCCGTCCGACTGGTAGTATTTGTTTTAGGCAGGTCATGTTAGTTATGTAGGTAAATCGAGTTAAGGGAAAACATATAAGTTTTAATTTAATTCTAGGATAATCACTAAAATTGAATTATGTTAACTTGGCTTAAAGTTTTGCCATATCATTACTGCATCGAACTAATGCACACTTGAACTTCAACCAAATCAGATCTTCTCTGTCCCTGAAAGTTTACTTGATACCCAAAACAGTTTATAAGGACTAAGCCTTAAACTGGAGACTATTCAGTCGATAAGTGTACTGAGGCTTGTTAAAAAACAGGACCATTGATCAAATAGCAAAAAGTATATGACAGAGAATCGATCCTTGTGGGACCCCATTTATATATTTATTCATTTCACGCTCAAAATGAAGCTAATGATTTATTTCCTTCTTCTATGGATTTTTGTTCAAATACATAAAATAGTAAATGTATATATTTGTACAAAACCTTAACTAGTATGTTTTAATATTTACCAAATAGACAAAAATTACAATTGACCAATAGTTACTCAATGACATTATGAATGCAAGTAGGTAGTACCTCCCACCACTTCCAATCAATCACTTCAAAGTCACAACTTTGCAAAAACAAAAACAACAAATATAAAAGCTATGAAGACAAACCACATCTGTGAGCTAGATACATGGATAATATGTGTTCGAAATTTCATAACAAAGTAATTAACATTCATATATTTAAATATTATAATTCTCGTTAAAAATTAGAGATGGTGCTCTATTATAATCACAGTGTTACCCTTAGGTACAAACAATAACAAAAAGAAATTAGTGCTAAAAATAACAGCACAATAGTAATGTGCAACAAATATATTACATACTTTACATTCTAGAGGTCATATACACACGGGTATTGTAACATTGTTATACAAAACTTTACAAATTATAAGTTAATTGATAAATTTTGTATATACTAGATGCACATACATACATATATAAAAATAAACTTTACTTTTGCAAATTGACATTGACAGTTCTCTGGTTGTTAAGGGTGTGAATTGAGATCAATCTGTTTCAGTTCAGTGTCTGTTCATATGCATAACGAAGTGCAAATATAAAAGCATTCAAATTAAGTCAGTACAAATAATGCTAAAAATAATATCTTAAATGAACATTTTAAAATTGATTGACATTTCATGTTGAATTATTTTGTTTATTTTTAAATGGTAGTACTTATTTTGTACATTTCAATTTTTTACTGTCAAAGTAAAGTAAGTATTAAAAATGTTGAAAAATAGAAAGAATTGAAAGGTCTTTCTATTGAAACCAAGTTTTCTGTTAATGTTAATTTGATACTTGTTTCTTTTCGCACTTGTTACTTTAAATTTCGAATCAAGATTGTTTTTGAGCAAAGCTCAGTTTTTATGTTTTTTTTATTTGTTTAGTCTGAAAAATAAACTCAAAGATAATTGTTCAATTTTATAAACGTAAAATCTTTTTATTCGGAAATTTGATTAGTTTGATATTGATTTCAGATAATTCAAAAGGTTATGGGCCCAGTCCCCAATATAAATTAGTTGGTTTCTGAATTGAATTTAGTTTATTTTAAATTGAACATTTTATTTAGTTTGAGAACATGGATTTTTCGAAACATATAAAACCTTTGGCTGGTGAAGCAGATTGGCCAATATGGAAACGGAAGATAAGGGATTTACTCGATTACCATGAAGGAGCAATAGACGTTATTGACGGGATATTGACGAAACCCGAAGCCTTAGAACTAGGCGCTTCAGAAGCAGCAGTTAAGAAGCACAGCGAAATGAACAATTTATTTCGGAAGGCAAATAGCTATGCAAAGTCCATGATCACAAGCTCAGTAACTGATGAGGTCTATCAGAAGATTATGGATCAAGAAACAGCTCGTGATACTTGGGAAGCGTTGCGTTTGCATTTCGAAGCAACTTCCAAGGATCAACTGTTCAAAATATGTACTGACCTTTTTGCATTTAACTGGAATACAAGCAATGATGTTTCCACGCATATTGCACAATTGAAGAGTTTATGGAATGAACTTAATAATGGACTCAAAGCCAAGAGTGAAAATATGCTTCCAGATATGATGTTGGTATGTAAGGTTTTACATATATTGCCAAGTTCATTTGAGACATTCAAGTCAAGTTGGATGCTTCTTACCAAAAATGAACAAAAGACTTTCGATGAGTTAACAGTACAGCTGTGCATGTACGAAAGAAATTTCAAAAAGAAGGATGAAGATGACAACTCAGCTCAAGAGGCGCTAGTTGTTAAATATGATTCAAGAAAACAAGAAAACTTACCAAGACCAAGAACATCAAGAAATAAAAGAGAAGATATTTGTAATTTTTGCAAGAAAAAAGGACATTGGGTGCGAGATTGTAGGCGATGGATATCTGAAGGAAGACCAACCAAAGATAAGATGTTTAACAGAAGTACACACAATTTTGCTGACACCAACACATCTCTCATGTCCATACGTAACGATGTTTTTGCTACTGATTTTCAGAAGACGGATTGGTGGGTTGATAACGGTGCAACAAGGCATGTTACCAACTGTTCAGACTGGTACGTTGATTTTGAAAATTTTGACAGTCCACACAAAATTCAAGCCGCTGGAAAGGAAATGCTTAATGCTATTGGGAAAGGGACCATCCGAGCTATTTCATCTCACAATAACAAAGAAGTGACATTAACTGATGTTTGGTATGTACCTTCTATTTCTCGTAATTTACTTTCCATATTAGCTGCTCAAGACAGAAACCAGAGAAGTGTTTTCAAGTCGACCACTAAGGAGTGTTGGCTTGATATCGATGGAGAGATTGTTTTATATGGAAACCGTCAAGTGAATGGTTCTCTTTATAAGGCAGCAATCAAACCAATAGTATCGAAAAAGAATTTACAGTTGAACGTAGCCGTTGGAGAAGACTCAACACTTCAACTTTACCATGAGCGATGGGGCCATCAAGACAAAAGACACGTCAAACAAATGATTGAGAAAGAATTTGGATTTAAAGTCAAGCTCGACGAAAAGATTTGTGAGCCTTGTATCTACGGTAAAGCTCATAGACTTCCATTCGGAACAAGAAGAAAAGCGACAACACCTGGTGAGCTGATGTCTACAGACGTTTGTGGACCTTTCAGTGACTCATTTGGGAAGAAGAAATACCTTGTCATTTTTAAGGATAGTTTTACGAAGTTCCGATACGGATTTGCAATAGCACACAAATCAGAAGTTAAAGATGTTCTGAAGGAAGTGATTGCAAATGCCAAGATGTTAGGTCATACCATCAAGGAACTACTGAGTGACAATGGTGGTGAGTTCATCAACTCTGAATTTAAGCAAATCCTACGATCAAATGGTATCACACAGAGACTTACAGCACCATATACGCCAGAGCAAAACGGTAGTTGTGAACGTGAAAACCGAACTATAGTTGAAATGGCAAGAACCTTTAAGTATTCGAACAGTGAAGCTAATTTTCCAGACGCAATTTGGGCGGAGCTGACAAACACTGCTATTTATATCCTGAACAGGACAGGAAAGTCTTCAGTCGATGGTAAAAGCCCGTACGAATTGTGGATGGGGAAGAAGCCGAGGATAAAGCATTTGAGAATAATTGGATCCACATGTTACACCCACATTCCCATTCAGAAGAGACAGAAAATGGACAAGAAAGCAGTCAAAGGATTTCTTGTGGGATATGACGGTGATGAAAGATACCGAATCTTTATTCAAGATCAGAACAAGTTAGTTCTTTCAAGAGATGTGCAGTTTCAGGAAAACCCGATTATATGTGAAAATGCAGTTAAACTTCCCTTTCGAGATATCGTTCCAACAAGTTCGGAACAGGAAGAACGTCAAGAAAATCTTGCAGATCCCGAAAACGTTGAAGAAATAAGAGATGAAGAAAGAACTATTAATTTAGAGAGTAGCATATATTCGGATGAGTACGAAACAGGGAGAGAAAGTAATTCCAGCTCCAGCTCAGATAGTGAAATAGAAGATCACAATAAAACAGCAAAATACGAAGATCGATTTCTAAGAGATCGAAATACTATCAAGAAACCGCAGAAGTTTGAAGACTTTGTAATGGCAGCATGTGATTTTGTAGACTCTTCAACAGTTCCAGAAACTTTTCGAGAAGCCATCAACAGTAAAGAAAAATTTGAATGGAAGAAAGCTATGGAAAGAGAAATCCAGTCATTGAAAGAAAACCAAACATGGCAATTGACTTCGTTACCAAGAGGTGCTAAAGCAATACATTGCAAGTGGGTTTATTGTTTGAAGAAGCATGCAGATGGCACCATTGATCGATATAAGGCAAGGCTTGTAGCAAAAGGATTTACTCAGCGAGAAGGTGTTGATTACAGTCAAACTTTTAGCCCCGTAGCAAAGTTGGGAACCATAAGATCAGTTCTTAGCATTGCTGCAAGTGAACAGATGCATCTCATGCAGTTTGATGTATCAACAGCCTTCTTGTATGGTGACTTAGAAGACACCATATATATGAAACAACCGGAGGGATTCGAAGATGGTACAGATCAAGTATGTGAACTTAAGAAGAGTTTATACGGCCTTAAGCAATCATCAAGATGCTGGAACAAACGTTTTGGAAGTTTCATATCCAAACTAGGATTTCAGGCAAGTGATGCTGATCCTTGTTTGTATATGAGGGAGAGAAATGAAAAGAGAATAGTACTTGTTCTCTACGTAGATGATGGACTTATTGCATCGACTGATCAGCAAGAGTTGAAGATTTTCATTGAAGAACTGAAAACCGAGTTCAAAATTACTTCAAAAAATGCATCGTACTTTCTTGGACTCGAAATAAAGCAAACAGAAAATGGATTAAAAATAGACCAAAAAGCGCACGCAAGAAAAATTTTGGAACGTTTCCAGTTCAGTCAGTGTAGAGCAATTTCAACTCCAATGGTGAAGAATTCAGAAACTTCGCAATCAGGGAAAGAAGAACCTAGTACATTTCCATACAGGCAAGCAGTTGGTGCTCTGATGTATCTTATGGTAGGCACAAGACCTGATTTGGCTTACAGCGTTGGATTCCTTTCAAGATCCTTAGAAAATCCCACAAGAGAGGATATAACAAGACTTAAAAGAGTTTTTCGTTACATATCTGGAACTTTGGACTTAGGTATTGAATATCGAAAAGATTTTAAGAAAGGAATTCTAGAATGCTTTAGTGATGCAGATTTTGGTGGATGCAAAAGTACGGGAAGATCAACTTCTGGAGTTGTAATCAATTATGCAGGTGGAGCTATTTCCTGGCTTAGTCAAAGACAAGCAATGGTTGCAACATCCACAACAGAAGCCGAAATCGTAGCAGCGAACGAAGCAACAAAGGAAATAATTTGGCTGTGCAGATTATTCAATGGAATAATAGACTTAAGAGAAATTCCAATTCTTCAGGTAGATAACTCTGCGGCAGTAAGACTAGCTCAAAACCCAGAGTTTCATCGTAGAACAAAGCATATTGCAACGAAACATTTCTTCATCCGAGAAAAAGTAAATGAAGGGCAAATCGAAATCAAGCAAATATCTACCGAGAATCAAGTAGCAGATATAATGACTAAACCAATTCCTTTGCCAAGACTAAAACTATTAAGTAATCAAATGGGACTTTTAAGAGAATGTTAAGTATCAATTAACAAGGGAAAGTATTGAAACCAAGTTTTCTGTTAATGTTAATTTGATACTTGTTTCTTTTCGCACTTGTTACTTTAAATTTCGAATCAAGATTGTTTTTGAGCAAAGCTCAGTTTTTATGTTTTTTTTATTTGTTTAGTCTGAAAAATAAACTCAAAGATAATTGTTCAATTTTATAAACGTAAAATCTTTTTATTCGGAAATTTGATTAGTTTGATATTGATTTCAGATAATTCAAAACTTTCCATATGATACTTTTCAAATGTCAAACTAATAGAATTCCAGAAATGTTCCAAATGTATGTATGCAAAAAAAATGATTGAAATGTCATAAATGTCATAACTGGTGTTATGTCAAATCGTAAATGTCAAGTTATGTGGGATGTAAATTCTTATTCAATTTTCACATCACTACTAATCGATTTTCTGAAGCTTTTTCTTAATATTGAATTTTTAATGAAATACAGGGTCATTAATTTTTCGGTTTCGAAAATAAAGTTACATAAAACCCACAGAGCGATACATTTTTCACACAACATTTATTTTACTATAAAGTTTGGACTCTGCCATTGAATGTGAATAAAATTGCATTGAAATGGCCGAATCGGGAAGATTCAAAACATGAGATTTTTGAGTTGATTTTGAACCAGCAACACCTTCACTTCCAGTAGTTGTTATTTCTAACTGAATTTTGTTCGATTGTTAAGCGGGCTATTATTGTAAATGGCAAAAATTCAACTAATTTTATGAAAATTCAAATAACTGCTTAGTTTGACAGATGTCACGAAAAGAAAGATCAAACCTTTTCCCACCAAATTGAGATCCCATATTTTGAGTAATAATTATAAGGTTGAATTCGCTCTGAAAATTATTCATGCTTTCATAATTTTAACACAGGTATCCGTTATTGTTAGTTAATTTAAAATGAGCGAGTATTTAAGGGCTTTAAAATTTTGTTTTCACGCCAAAGCGTGTATTAAGACATGAAAAGAGTGTGTCCAAAAGCCCAAAGCAAGTAATTTTATCACCAGCCTAGGGATAGGAGTTATGCTTGAGCTTTTGATGAAAGTACATATGTATATGTATATTTGTTTTATAGATATTTGCTAGAAGCTAAAGGGAGAAAAAGTCCTTACATAACCTCAGAAAACTGAAAATTATTCGGTTTTATTTTTTTTAGCTCTGATAAGAGGTCTTAACAGAGTCCGAACATATCTTTTGAGGACTCAGATCAATTTTTAAAACACAACTCAACACTTCGATGTCACTATTTGACATTTGTTATAATTTACTTGCCATTTTCTTTCACAGAAACAAGAAATAATATACAAAACTTATGGGGTTTTCCATGGCTAAATAAATCAAATCATTTATGATCTAAACCTATCAAAACACAAATTTCCTTTTTTTTGCATTCCATGAGGCAAAAGAAATTAATTTATTTTGAATTTAAGATCAAATCTGCAGATCTGGATTTTTTGCCAAATTTACTCCCTTTTCACTTATACTAATACAATTAACAAAAATGAATGTTCATCTGAAAATTTTATAGCTCAACCGTACTCGTTAAAACG
Organism: Eupeodes latifasciatus; assembly: GCA_920104205.1. Classification (NCBI taxonomy): domain Eukaryota; kingdom Metazoa; phylum Arthropoda; class Insecta; order Diptera; family Syrphidae; genus Eupeodes; species Eupeodes latifasciatus. The sequence continues at coordinate 148,517,445 of OV049924.1, forward strand.
TAAACGAAGTTTAAAAAAACAAAAAATCGTGTTCCATGCGCCACAATAAAATTAAATTTTTGACGGAAATCTGAATTTACCAATGGAAATTCCCATTAAATTTGAATAGAACAAATTAATAATCAACCAACAATCACCTGTCAAACCTTTGTGTTCAGTTATTTTATTCTGAGCCCATAGAGCGTGCTCTGAACACGCTCAGAACGAAAAAACGAACAGATTGTTTTGTTTGACAGTTGATGTTCTGTTCTGAACTAAAAAAGAAGAACGCCTTTTATGTGAAATCCTCAATCTGATAATTTTTAGACGTTCAATTTTCATGGATAGTGACAAAGATAATTGATTAAGATTTCAACTAAAAAAAAAGACAGCATTATTTTTTAAATATTTTGTGTATCTTTTTTTAATGACAGTTGATGAAAACTGTATTTTTGGGTGTGTTTCATCTCTACACAAATGTTAATATCTATATGTCCAGCTTACAGCTAAGCTCACAACTTTTAACATTTTAAAAATCTCTAAACAAATCTATAATCCATCAAAAAATAGTTCGGAGATGATTTTAAATACTGAAATATTGCTAACAGATGTTTTCAGAAATAAAGAGTGGCAATGAACGTGCTGAAAAAAAAACTCAACACTTCGGAATGCATGCGGAACACACAACTCTTTATCGACCAACATTCACAATAAATTTTGTATTATTTTTCCATAAATAAGATAAATATACGTTTTTCTACATGCTTATATAATTTGTTATGATTATTATTACTTTGTGTTGTTTTCTCCTTGAAAATTCAATTTCCCTTCTATCAACAACATCTTTGTTTTGAAATGAAAATAATAATTTTCTATTTCAAATCTCTATCGATTTCAAAGAAATAAAAGAACGTTTCTAAGAATAGTTCTGTGCAATATAATGCACCAGTTCCCAGATCTATGGACTCGACTGGATTGGACTCAACAGTGGACGTGTCCATATAGTATATGCATGCATCATTTTCTATTGAATGGAGAACTATAGAATCCAATGTCATATACATTCTTGGAGAGTAGTAGATATGATATTTTAAATTTACGTCATTTGCAATGGAGACAAGAAGTCTATTATATTCTACATAGGATGCAAACGCTATTATGAAATCATGCGTCATAATAAATCTGTTCTGTTATCTACCCTTGAAATATTATAGTCGTTTTTTTTATGAGCCATCCATTTTCACATAAGGTCCGTTTATGTGCAATGTGCATGGGTTTCCATATTCAATGACATAAGACATTTCTTTTTTTGTGCTGCTTTGAATAAATCTTGTATGTGACAGGGTCAGATTTGACAATTTCTATTTCATGTTTTTGACATTTGACATAGTGTCAGCATATAAAATATGCAAGATGCGAACAAGAGTTATCAAGCATATTACTTTTTTGATGTGATAACATCGTAAGTGATATGTGTACAACTGTACAATGTGCAATGTACATCCCCTGAATAAGGTTAAATAATGTTTTCGGGTGTTTGTGATAGGAAACAAATTTTTTCTCATAGTTTTTCATTTCGGAACACAAAGTTGAGAGCAACTGAATGAACAATTCAAGCTTATTGGTATCACATGTGTCCCTTCGAGGAAAAGAATTCATTAAATCTAAATCAAAAAAAGTAATCAAAGTACTACATGGGTCATTTTTGTTGCCTTTATTATTGTTTTGCTATTTTCATTTTGGTAACATTGCTTTTGACAGCTACGGCCACGTTTCATGTTTTGTGCCACTATCAAACATACTCAGTCGATTCCTTAATTGTATAATGAAGTGTCTTACAAATGAACAACGCATGCAAATTATTGAATTTACTCGTAATTATTGAAATGCGTGCTCTGTTTTATGGTCAGTTTGAACTTTGGAAAATATCGCAGCAATTGGGCCTCTTTAACTCCACTAAGTGGAAAATTTTGCAAAGAATTGAGGTGTGAAGCCTTTCAAAATACAACAAACAAATTCAGGACTATCAATATGCGGGCCAAATTCTTCGATATTTGAAATATGATTGCTGAATTTTCATCATATTTAAAAAATACAATTAAGTTTTTTTTTTTAACTTGCTGTTTTCACCTATAATGCTCTTATTTTACTAACATTCAACTGTCAGCTTTCATTTTGTTTTTAAAGTTTAGCCAACGCTTTTCAAATCCTAAAATGACAGCTGTCTCTTTCGTATTTTTTAACTATGCTAATTTTTGGACACCCCCTACAATTTTCTACTTGCTTTTTGTTATAATAGAAATTTGGGTTGAAATATAATTTTTTTCGAATTGTTTAAACTGTGAATTTAGATTTTGTGAAAAATGATTTTCGCCTTGTCTTTCGGCAAAGCCTATCAATGTTCTCCGGGAGAAGTATCCTGCACATACATACTAAAAAAATAAACCTATAGAAAAAAAATATAATCATTTTTCTCCAACACACCCTAGAGTACACGGCATTGCACACACAACTTAACCTAAACTTCTATAATACCGCAAGGACGTTTTCGTCCTTGTTATATAATTTTGCTGAAGTAAAAATAAATTTATTTGCATGTACAATATAAAAGTATTATACACATAAGTATGGGTTCTGATTGTGTATATACAGAAAAGAAGAACAGACTAACCTACAAAGAAATATTTGTAGGTATAACTTCGAGTCAAAAATGAATGGATATACATACATACATATAAATTTATTATTATTATTATTATTTCAGTCCTTTTCCATGTTGTTTCTTCTCATTTAATTATGTATCCTACATTTGTGGAAACATTTTGTTTAAGGATTATATTTGAAGTAAAAGAAAAAAGTTAGCAAAGCTTTTTTTGTTCTTTATGGTTGTTGGGAGCTTTTATATTATTTCTATTTTGTAATTTTACTTGTATCATATTTTTTTCCTTCTTTGTCTTTCTTTTCTAAGGTGGGAAGAAAAACAGTGATGCCAATGTTGAAATATATTGTTTTTGCATAGGAAATAAGAATTTATAGTGATTAATGACATTTTGTTTTTGATAGCATCTCATTTTATGATTCTATCATTATTTTTTTTACATGAAATTACAAAGTTGTGTCCTTCTCTTAACATAAGCATGCAAAAGCTCTCCCAAGGCAATGAGAACCATTCGGTGATGCCAACAAAAGTTTTCATCTGTCAAAATAATTTAAATGGTGTTCAATAGACGCGATTGACTGATGGACGGGTGGATAGACCAGATGATGATGAAACGTTGTCAAATATAATAACAGCTGATTTTCTAAAAACAATTGGCAGCACTGGAAAATTCGGAGACCAATGAAATAGAGAGGGATTCAAATTTATTTCTATCGGGTGATTTTTTAAGAGCTTGAGAACTTTTTGCAAAACCTCATCGATTCTTTATTTGAAACGTTAGATTGGTCCATGACATTTACTTTTTGAAGATAATTTCATTTAAATGTTGACCGCGGCTGCGTCTTAGGTGGTCCATTCGGAAAGTCCAATTTTGGGTAACTTTTTCGAGCATTTCGGCCGGAATAGCCCGAATTTCTTCGGAAATGTTGTCTTCCAAAGCTGGAATAGTTGCTGGCTTATTTGTGTAGACTTTAGACTTGACGTAGCCCCACAAAAAATAGTCTAAAGGCGTCAAATCGCATGATCTTGGTGGCCAACTTACCGGTCCATTCCTTGAGATGAATTGTTCTCCGAAGTTTTCCCTCAAAATGGCCATAGAATCGCGAGCTGTGTGGCATGTAGCGCCATCTTGTTGAAACCACATGTCAACCAAGTTCAGTTCTTCCATTTTTGGCAACAAAAAGTTTGTTAGCATTGAACGATAGCGATCGCCATTCACCGTAACGTTGCGTCCAACAGCATCTTTGAAAAAATACGGTCCAATGATTCCACCAGCGTACAAACCACACCAAACAGTGCATTTTTCGGGATGCATGGGCAGTTCTTGAACGGCTTCTGGTTGCTCTTCACTCCAAATGCGGCAATTTTGCTTATTTACGTAGCCATTCAACCAGAAATGAGCCTCATCGCTGAACAAAATTTGTCGATAAAAAAGCGGAAACACATTTCGAACCGAACACTGATTTTGGTAATAAAATTCAATGATTTGCAAGCGTTGCTCGTTAGTAAGTCTATTCATGATGAAATGTCAAAGCATACTGAGCATCTTTCTCTTTGACACCATGTCTGAAATCCCGCGTGATCTGTCAAATACTAATGCATGAAAATCCTAACCTCAAAAAAATCACCCATTAGATTAAAAATGTTTCTACATGGTAGGGTTGAATAAATGTCACTTTAACCTGAAATACAACCCCCCCCCCCCCCTCCCTGATTTATTAATAATATTGTGTAGAAATAAATTTCTATCTACATATATATAAATATGAATAACTAGCTAAGAGTATTAATTTCTTCATTTGCTACATAATTTTATACATATGTGTAAACTTTCCAATTGTTTAAAAAAATCTATAAAACACAAACTAAGTTGTCAAATTTTGTGTTGACTATTTTCAAACAGAAAATAAATAAAACAAAAATGCATGTTTCTTAAAAAATTATCAATCAGGAATGAAGCATTTCGTGATTGGAATCAAAAATTTGATATTAAAGTTGATCTTTGAAAGTAAAACTGACAGGTGGGAATACAAACAAAATAAAAAGCTTTCAGTAGAACGATTATGTTCCAAAATATGAATTCAACTATCAGGTGTTAATTGAAAACGATTTTATCATTGAAAAATTGAAAATAAACTTAACGAAGAGTTATGGGTTCGATAATTATTATTAATATTTTTTAGTTGAAAAAATCTTCAACTCGTCAGCTTAATTTTGACAAGAAACATTACAAAGTGGTTTTTATATTTCGATGATGAAAATCAATGAAAGCCATGTATAACCGGCCTGCTAATGTGACAGTTCCCAAAACAGTCAATTTCATACAATTCCATACAATTTTAGCCCAATGTTTTGTCAAAATTAAAACAAAACATAAAAGTCAATTATCAAAGTCAAGTTAACAAACCGACCTAAAAACAACTGTTTGAACACAATGCAAATGGATCTGTATGGCTGCAATGAAAATGATGTCGCGATAACTGCTTAAACATAAAGCAACAGTGCAGTTAAAAAAAGCTAACATTTAACTCTTGCATGCAAAATTTGTTTGACGTTTCAATGACATATCCACTTGATGATAGTTTACATAGGGGTTAAATTCAATAGAAACTAGTTCTTGGTATTGTAGTTGTAAAACTTCCTTTTATGGGTGCTCAAAAATAAGAGTTAATATTTCTTAATTCTTTATAAAAATCTCGCTGTAAGTCGAAGGCATTTTTGTTTGCATGTTTTGTTTTTTCTGCTGATTAGCCAGTTACCTAGTTTTATTTACTGGCAATTAAAATATTTTTTTAACCACCTACCTAGTTGTTTTAATCAATACTCAAAGGTACACGCCCTCAATAATATCCTTAATGCTATACGTATACATCTGGGTCAAATTAGCACGTAACTTCGTATCTTTTAAAGTAGATTTTGTATATCTAGGCATACAATATACATATACATACTGTATGTATGGCATATATGGGTGTAGGCAGTGAAGCTTGGATAAAAGGAAACAAAATGAATGACAATAAAATAATATGTGGTCACGCAAAATACCAATTAGAGCATGAAAGAATATAATGAAATACGTATACATAAATAAAAATGTTTTGTATAATTTTGTTTTTGTTTATTGTCAAGTTCAGTATTAATTTTAGTTTAATTGTTTACAGCTGCTGAAGTGGGATAGTAGGGATTTATGTTAAACATGAAGTTTAGTTACCTACTTTTAAAAAACAGTCATGAAATTTGTAATTGTACAGAAAACCACGTTTTCAAAAGATTTATCGAGATCATACATTACCAATACTTTATTCCTGATATCTTAATACAAACCAATGTTTTTAATTTATTCAAATATAGGATTGGCTTCTTGGGCATTTTTGAGAGACTGCCTATGCTTATCTACATTAATATTATAAAGAGGAAAGATTTGTATTTTTGTATGTAACGAATAAACTCAAAAAGTACTGGACCGATTTTAATAATTCTTTTTTCATTAGAAAGCTACATTATCACTGAGTAACATAGGCTATATTTAGTACTAGATTACTATAGAAATCTTTAAAAATTCCTATTAAAACCAACCGAACTTGTAAAAAAATTAGCCATAAAATGTCTTTCATCGCATACGCTGCGAAGAGTGTATTAATGATAGGACAAACAAATGTTTTCTAATTTAGTGATTCATGGTCGATTTAATTAGCATGTTTATAACTTAAATATCTGTACCTATTTATGTCTACCCGTTCGAAGCCGGGACGGGCCGCTAGTTGATGAAATAAAAATACAAATTATTTCTGTAACCGTATGATCCAAAAATTATCAATTAATTTTAAAAAGTCGATTTATACTTAAGGACCATTTGGGCTTTACTGATACTAGTGTGAATTTGTTATCAGTTTTGTGATTTTTAGTGAAAACTTAAAACGTATAGAAAGTGTTCATCTAGGTTTAATGTTTTGTTTAATCTTTTGATATAACATCACCAGTATAGTTTTTTAATTATTATTGACTTGTTTTATATTCATCATTTTGAATAATTCTGATGCTCGGGATGTTATATTTTTCTTTGTTGTAGAACAGCTCTATTCCCGTTGGAGGTCACCTCTGAAAAAAATAATACTTTTTCAGAGTTCATTACTAGGATTTCACAATTTCCTGCATTCATTTTGAAAAAGCAGACAATTTTTACCTTCAATATCTACATTAGGTACACTGTGGCGTATACGTATTATTCTCTTCAAAGTGGTGGGTGGATGTGGTGAATTAAATTTAACTAACAATATTTCCAATTTCTTTAAATTGGTCAGTAAAGTATTTGCGGTTTTTAGAGGACCTTTTCTCTATTGTCAATTTGCAAAATTTGAACTTACATAAAAAGAACAGTTAGAAATTATTAGCATTTTTTTAAATTTCTACGGTGGGAAAAAAAGATGTATTGGAAGTTTTCGAAAGTTGTCGTTATGTAATATAATTAATTAATTGAAGCAGTTTTATTTTTGAAAACTTGACCAGTAAATTATATTTGTTGAAACTTTGAACTTGAGGAGATATTAATTCTTGTACATGCATTTGTATTCTTGTAATGTTTGATAAATAAAAGTAGATATCTTTTTAGGGTTTAGGAAAGGACAATTGCAGTATTTTAGTGGTTTTGGTATTATTGTATTATTTTAGTAGAGTCTTCAACTAATAGTGAAATAAACTCGGGCTGTTTGTCAGCGTTTTAGATATAAAAAAAAAGAAATCCTAATCTTAAACTTCGTTAGCAAATATGCCTCTAGATATAAAAAAAGTACCAGCCGAAAAACGTTTAACCAAAAAGTTATTATTTGCTTACATAGTACAATTAGAAAAGGTTATTCAAACAATTGAATCATTTATAGTCCTGGCATAAAAAAGACTATACACTGTCCCAGTCATTGCATTCATTATGTCAATGTCAATAGGATATTTGGGACGACTCTATTTAAGTCCTTTTACCTTTAATGAAATCAGTAGGAACAGAACGTAAATAGAAAACCAAACCTGAATAATCGAATGAATCAAACATCATAAAAATATGGCAGAAATCAAAACCAACTAATGTGAGCGAATAGATTATATTTGACAAATATGAAAAGAATTTTTTGAGTTATAGTTAATAAAAAAAAAGTCATAAAATACTATTCTTTCATTTTACCGATGGATGGTATTAATGGTGATAAAAAACCGTGACTCAGGTGTCACACGCAATTTGATCAAACTGTATTATACATATATAAATCAACTGGGAAGAGGTATCCAATTCCAAAATCTAAATACTGCCTTCTGATTTGGAAGAGCTCATAAATTTTATGGAATGAAAACCATTAAAAACCAAGGCCAAAAATTGAGTAGAACAAATTCCCAACCCTTGCGTTTAGTGAAATTCTAGGAGTTAGTGTGATCCAAGATTTATTATGGAATTTGTAGTTAGGTAAGAAGCTATTTGAAAAATAATTGTAAGGTGGCATAGTCATTCCTGTAGTGGTGCTGGACAAGCAGAAATGAATCGGAGTACTAATAAATTTGTATATTTTCACTTAGTGTTACGTAATAAATAAAGAGAAAGGTCCCAACAAGTTTCACAACTAAAAATGTTGTTTTTCAAATTCAATCCATAATGAAAATCATAAACTTTTTCCTTCATTCATTGTTTTTGTTCTTTTATAGCACCTTCTTTTATGCAATCGTTTTCAGTTAGCGAATCTGTCAAAAGTCTGTTCTTTCAACTTTTTTCAACACTACAAGTGGATGTCATTTGAAAATATGCTAAGAAGTGAGATCATCAAACGAATTCAAAAATACTCTTCCAAAAATCAGTGTGTATGTATTCCATTTGATAAAATCCTTTAGTGTTAAAATTCATTTAGAAAATAATAATTATTTCTTTTATAAGTTTTGTTTTTTTATTTTATTTATAAAAACGATTTTCTTATTCCTTCAAAAAACAAATTTTCATTTTTACTTCTGTGAGTTGAAAATTCAAACTTTTTTGCTTATGCAACCAAACCAACCCTATACTGCTTTTAGCTTGAACAATGAATTAACTAATGGTTTCGCAGGGAAAAGCTTTTATGCGGTGAACTGCAGAAATGAACAACAGGAATTTATGAAGAAAAATATTTATGTTATTGTTATTCTGTGCAAAAATCTAAATAATGTTTGTTTTGTTTTAATAGTTCAAATAGTTGGGATGCCTTGAAAAAGGTTAATAATACAGAATTTTAATTATTGTTTATATTAATATTAATTTGTTTCTTAATTGAACAAGTTTAACTCATATAGCAATTAGCTTCTAGTCTTTGACTTGCTTTTGACCTTTGTTTTATATTTATTCTACAGTAACAAATAAGCCCACCACTGAAAATATTCACGCCCTTTTCGAATGGAAATCTACCTTCGTATATATTTATACAAAAAGAAAAACCTATATACCCAAAAACTGAAAAGCATTAACCTCCAAAAAAAAGTGAAAAAACAATTTTATCCCAAATAAACCTAAACATCGATAAAACAGAAACTTCCATTAAAACTCCTGATTGCAGAAAATTATATAGTTTTCCCAAAATCTTGTAACTAGGTATAGAGGTATCCCTAGTCCCTACCTCTACATCTATAGGTGTATCTATATTATTATACTTTTGCCCTACATGATGTTACATAACGTTTGAAAATTTTCTCATAAGAACATCCAACAACAACAAAAAAAAAGTACATATATCTAAGGATACCAAAAGGAGCGAGATATCTAACCAACCACCCGCACAATGTTAATGTATTTTGCATAAGTAAAATTATTCTTAATTTAGTTTTCAACACAAAAACTTAAAAACTTTTTACCATCGAAGGACAAAAAAGCTAAAGAAAAAGTTATAAAATAAATTGCTACCATTACATTTAATTAGGAATTAATTTATTCGGAAAAAATCCATAGAATGTCTTTTTTTCTTCATAATTCCCTTCCATTCAAAAAAATTTCCCTTCTCTCATTTTATTCGCCCTTAATGATTCTCTCTCTCATCATATTTTTCTCTTATCTTTCTCTTTCTCTCTATTTTCTTTCTCTCTTTCTTCTCATAATTATTTGTATCTCTGAATCATCTCATACCTGGTCTCATATACAAAAAACCATGACGTAACAACAATGCTCATTGATTTATTTTAGTTATTTGTGCTATTTTTAAAACCGTCAGTTAATATTGAAATGTCCTTTTTTCGTCCTTCGTTGACTTTTTTTTAAGTGCACATAGCCTTCATATATTGCAAATAACTTCTTTTTATGCCTATTTTAAATGTTAGTTACAGTTATTATATACAAAACTGAAATCAACATTTTTACATAATAAATTTCATGTAAAAGGGAAATTTGGAAGGGAAATTTTGTAAAATCAAGGGAAATTAATAAATTTGTTGGGTAATTTGTAGAAAAGTTATAGAAAAAATAAAATAATTACTTACCCCAACTGGATCCTGTTCGTCCAAGGCATTGACTAGTTTCACTGTTCCATAGGAATGTTCTGAAGCCCTCCCATTTGCCCATTTTCACGGGACGTGAATAATATTGTTCAGCTATTTTCTTATCGGCCATTTTGAATTAGATTATTTTTAATATTCTTTTTTAATATATGTCTATTTTGTGTTTATAATTGTCCTTTATTTTTATATTTATTTAACTGTCCAATAGGGATTTCTGGATATTTAGGGATAGGCAACAACGATAGCTGAAGAAAAGTTAATTAGAAAAAAAAGAATAAGTTATAAAATAACACAGTTTAAAAGAAAATTTCCTTTTTAATCTTTTCTTCCTTTCTTATGCATCAGGGATAAATTGTTTAAAATAGTTTCGAATACACTTGCAATTTATTTGAAGGTATGTATATCCTTTGAGATATGAAAATGTATGTTGAAAAAAATGAGAAGAAGAAGAATTTTATAGGAATATACACTTATCCTGAAAAAAGGAAAAAAGAAGAAGAAGAAACGAAGAAAAAGGGAATTTCAGAGAAGAAAAAGAAAAACTACTAAGTTCTTTTTTTTTAAGCACAAAACTGTCAGAAAAGTATCCTCAAAATAGTTTATATTTAAATTCACAAATCGATTGATCCTTTTTTCTTTTCTTTTGTTGGTTATGAAATCTAAGTGTAACACTTTTTTTCAGTTCCAGTCACAGTCACTTAATATTCACAATTTCTTACAGTTACAAAATCAAATGAAACAAAAAAGTAAGAAAAAGGACACTTTTAAAATTTTTAGCAAAAGTTTTATAATAAATTAAAACAAGAAAAGAAGAAATGATTTCTTCTTTTGTTAAAATAATTTACACATCATTCACCGTAAACGTCTATTGTCAGCAGGCACACCACACAACTCGACGACTTTTTCGATTGACTGTTATGTAACTTGTTTTGCGGGGGCCTTCAATTTGCCGTGAAACACAGTTTTTCTTCGCCGCCGCTCTCACACCTTTCTCTATCTATAAGTATGAGTGTATTTAAGTGTGTGTATTTGCCTGACTGCGTTTCGAGTTTCTCTTCTACTGATTGCTTAAAATAAAGAAGAGAGCAAAGGGACCTGAAAAGCTTTGATTTTCACCGTGAAACAAAGAGAAAAGCTTTCCCCAAAAAATGCTTTGACAAAAAAGCTCAAAAGCTTTTTGAGAATTACTTGAAAATACGAGTTTTTTTTTGTATTTAAGGGCCCAAAAAAGGGATGCGTATAGATCCTTGAAGGATTTTTCTATCATATATTAGTATACACTTTTTAGGGAATATAGGCCTATATGTATCGCGTTACTCGTTCTCTCTCACTCTATCGCTCTCTCTTTCTTTCATTCGGTTCTTATGCTGAAGGCAGATGAAATTCGAGTAAGCTCATTATCCTTTTTCTCGGTAACACACTCTCTCTCTCTCTCGCTCTCTCCCTTTCTGCCTCTCAGAGAAATTTGATTTGTAAGTGTCCTTTTTCCATGTCCGCGCAAAGAAGGATTTTTTAAGGAAGAAAAAAAAAACTGTACTAGTCAAGAAAATTGTTACAAAATCATTTCTTCTTTTCTTGATGATTTTTTTTCATACAAAAGAAAACTTAAATTTTGCAAAAATTTACCCAGCACTCACTCGCACGCAACTTAAACACACAACAGAAAAACTTTTCACTTATGAGTCTCTATGCAACTATATCAACCGGAATTTTCCATTTTCTTGGATTTTCTTTTTTTTTCGCTCAAAGGATTTTTTTTTGGTTCCTTTTTCTCGCGGAAAAAGGAGGAATTTTCAACTAAAAATTCCACTTACTGTAAGTTTTGGGAATGTCTTTTATTTTGTTGTGATTTTGTCTGCAGAAGGGGAATAAATTATTACAATTTAAATTAAAAACACTTTTTATTGTGTTTAAAATGTTTAGAAGTTATTTTCTTTGGAAATTTTCTATTTGATATTTTATATGTGTTCGGTCCCACTTCCACAGTTTAAATGCCAATGATGGAGCCCAGCTACTGAAAGAAGTCGGCGAAAAGTTTTTCGTAGCTACTCTCGGTTGGATTTGGATTTTAGGGCTTTTCTATTATAAATTGTTGGTTGGTTTTGGGTTTGGAATTGAAAAGCTTTTTTTCTAGTTTGGAATGAATGTGTTATTTTTGTATGAGCTTGATATTCCATATTCCATCATTCCACATCCATTCCATTCATTCAGAGGGGGTGGAGCGATGTATGGTACAGATATGGACTTGGTTTGGTATACCTACATAGACAGGCAGTCTATCAAGTGAAAGAATTTTGGTTTTGGTGGAATGGTGGTGATGATTGTGCGGAGTGAATCGATATGCCTCTATCATCTTGAGTTTGCTGATAAGGGGTTGCTGGAAGCTTTAGTGGAATGTATTTTACAATGGATTGGAGTTAGAATGAATTGTCAGAGATGGTAAATGCAACATAGCATATCAAAGTCTAGAAATGTATTCTGTAAATACAGCTTCGCTTTGAAAATTATGTTACGGATAATTACTGAGTTTCAAGACTTAAATTTTCACCTTTGTCTTGGATTGTATGTATTTATCGATATCACTAATTTATTTATATACATAAGTGTTTTATTGGAATGACATTTCCATTCAGGCTTTTCTTTTCATTTACAATTACAATTTATGTAAAGAAAAAGACAATCTGCGTTAGAAGAATAACAATGCTCTTCTCTATCATTTTCAATACCAAAAGCAATATTAATTTTCGGAAACGATCTTATAACTCCTAGTTCTTAAAATATTGTTAGTAGTTATTTTTGAGGTCCAAAGACCCGTCAGTTTTCTAGTCCCATGACCCATTGAATGAGTTTTTTTCATAATTGGTGGCTTATTTTCAATTTAATTTTTAGATCATTGCTTGATCAATACCACAAAAACTTAATTGAAGTTGAGTTCTTGCGTATAAGTTATATTTCACCTGTCAAACTTAAATGGCTGTCAAGAGTCGGAATAAGAATAAATTGCGAATAGAAAGTCATTTAACGTAAAATTTGAAATTATACTTGTTAATGGGGTGCATTTCAAAAATTCGCGGCAATATTATGTGAAACTCCACGTACCAACAAGTCAAAAATTTTAGGCAAACAATTATTTATGTACATTATTTATGTTATTTTATTATTAAGCCACATGCGACTGAATGCTGCATAACCAGCAATGCAATAATCTCGTAGAACTAGGGCACGCAAAGAAGAGTATAAAAGGCTCAGGCACATAGAGGCAAAACTTCACAAATGAAAGAAGACGGTCTGGGAAAAGCACATATTCTGTAAAATTAAAATTAATAGGGAGCTATGTTCAATATACATATGTACATATGTATGTACATAGGTCCGAACCAGACGCGGAAGTTCTATACCAATGCGTCAGGAACATGACGCAATAAACACCGTGTTGCACATGCTGTAAGGACGGAGAAGGAAATCTGATCACTAATCCCAAAGGCATTCTGCAGCGATGGGATAATCACTTTATTGAATTACTCACCAAAGAAATGAAGATTCCATGATTTCAACAAGACTATCCCATGCTGCAGCCACCAAGTATTGAAAAAGAAAACTTTATAACACACCATGAGTGAATTCTGTATCCAAAATTAACTGTATTAAAGGTATACGGATTGCTATCCACTCCACACCCGTAAAATCTTCTATAAGCTAAGAAAAGGCGATGTGTAAAATTTCCAATTCTAGTCACAGGTTGTGAAAAATTATTACAATGAACTCACGAGCTTTCAGTTACATAGTTTAAATTTCGTATGAACAATATCATTATACACAAATTAACAACATGTTTACACATTCACGTACATACATACATATGTACATACATTAACAAAAATTTAAATACTCACAGACTTGGTTCTTGCAATGGGAAAATGTCCTTGACATAAACAGAAAGTCATCCATTTGAAAAAATTAGTGAAATAACGAAATTAAGTATATTTATTGACATTTCTGTTTTCTTTTTGATTTGTTTAAAATAATAAAATGTTTAAAGCATAAGCTGCTTTACATACATAAGTATTTTTTCTGTTACATCGGGTGATTTTTTTGAGGTTAGGATTTTTATGCATTAGTATTTGACAGATCACGCAGGATTTCAGACATGGTGTCAAAGAGAAAGATGCTCAGTATGCTTTGACATTTCATCATGAATAGACTGAATAGACTAAACAATGTCCTCTTTTCAATGGAGGACAATAAATACATAATGGGTGATTTTTTAAGAGCTTGAGAACTTTTTAAAAAAAAAAAACGCATAAAATTTGCGTAAAGCGCGAAACACATTTCGAACCGAACACTGATTTTGCTAATAAAATTCAATGATTTGCAAGCGTTGCTCGTTAGTAAGTCTATTCATGATGAAATGTCAAAGCATACTGAGCATCTTTCTCTTTGACACCATGTCTGAAATCCCGCGTGATCTGTCAAATACTAATGCATGAAAATCCTAACCTCAAAAAAATCACCCGATATATAAGCAAGTTAAAATCAGGGCAGTATCTTTTCTTTTATTTTTTAGTGAATTAAGTTGAAAGCCGTTTTATGGTTTTTCTAAACTATACATACATATGCACATGTACAAAAATTTAGTGTTTGAAATACCCTTTTACTTAAGAGACATATTAAGGGTCCGCCAAATAACTTTTTTTTTGACAATTATATAAAAACATCGAGTGTAGTCTCGGCTGTGTGGCACGTAACGCGCGTCGTCCTGTTGAAACCAAATGTTGCCATTATCCTCCTCCTCCTTTTGTGGACAAAAATTCGTTAACATGGCCCGATAACGATCGCCATTGATTGTAACGGCCACTCCTTGCTCATTTTTAAAGAAAAATGGTCCAATTATGCCTCTGGACCAAAATGCACAGCAAACAGTAACTCGTTTTGGATGTATCGGCTTTTCAATGTAGGCGTACGGGTTTTTTGTGCCCCAAATGCGACAATTTTGCTTGTTTACATACCCGCCAAGATAAAAATGAGCTTCATCTGAAAGGATGAGTTCAGCGGAAGGAAAAAACTAATTATCAGAAATCAGACACGAGCTAAGTGTTACCATTCACGAAATAAGCACTAGTTGAAAAAAAAAACGTTAGATGGCGGACCCTATACATGTACATAGATGGTTAAATAAAAGAGGCCATATTTGAATTTGGATTATTATATTCGATATTATTTTAGGTATGTTAGTAAAAATATTGGTCCAGGATCATCACAAATCATAAACTCATAATGTGTCGAACTTGTCAATGTCGCTAGTTACTGTTTAATTTTGTTTTTAATAATGTGCATTTTGATCTTAGTTAAGATTTATAAACTAAATCAACTTTGACTGAAAACCCGTCATAGTATTCGAAACAGCCGTTAAAAAGTGCGATATCTGTCAAAATATTGAATGCACTTTCATATTCAATGTTACAGAATAATTGGTCGACTGGTGTTTTAATAAAAGAATAGCCGTACTTCGAGGTGAAACTCCCACCATATCAGAGTCTATCTTACCTTAACATATTTAAAGTTTAAACACAGTGCGAACTCTAGGAAAATAGGGAAGGATTAAAAAGGAGATACCGATGCACATTGGTCTTAAAGTTTTGAATATCAAAATGATAGGGAAAAACAGAGTTGGGTAAAACATTCCACATTCTCGATGTGCGGTTAAAAAAAGAATCTCTATACTTGACAGTACGTCCGAAATTGAGCTCAAGCTTAAACTAATTCCTAGAAGTACGAGTATTACGGCTGAATTGTTTGAGGGGGGAATGCAACGGGCTAATTCGAAAGAACACTGTTTATAAAAATATCGGTAGAATAAAGAAAGGCATGAAACATTGCGGCGGTGTTCGAGTGACGTAATTGTTTCGGTTATAATTCTATCGCCTGTCATTTTCAAAGTTCTTTTTTGGATCCTGTCCAAAATACTTAAACTTGTTTTAGGGGCACCTGTCCAAATATAAGAGTTACTTATATTCAATTTTTTGACGAATGAAGGCTTTGTAAATTACAGCCAGATCAGAAGGGGTGAAACATTTCTTGCACCGTCGGAGAAATCCTAAGCACCTAGCAGCATTTTTGGCAATATCGAATATGTGATCAGTCCATGAGAGGTGATCTGTGATACACATACCGAGTACTAAAAGTTGATTAGTTTCCTCGATGCAATTGCCGCTCATGGATAGCAGCATCGGGGATGGGTTACGCTTTAACGACAGAAGACAGCATTGAGTTTTTGAAGCATTAAATTCTACACGGTTCTTAATTCCCCATTGTACAGTGCCGTCGCGATCAGAATTGAATCAGCTTATCATACGCTGCCGTTGAAGTTCCACATCCGAAGGACAAGCATTTCAATTTAAAAACGAATATGAAAAGCTGAAGGTAATGTCGTCAGCGAAACAGTTTAATTGATTAGAAGTGGCAGACAAGAGATCGTTTATGAATATGAGGAAGAGAGTCGGAGACAAAACGGAGCCCTGGGGGACACCAGCATTTATTTTATGAATTTCAGACTTGAAACCAACTTATATTTAACAGTTAGAAAGGAAATTTCTAATCCAACGAAGAAGGGATTCATCAATACCAAAAGCACGCATTTCCGATAAGAGGGCTTGGTGCAAAACCCTATCAAATGCCTTTGAAATATCAAGTGCAATAATCTTACTTTCTCCAAAACGATGTAAAGATTTGTTCCACTGTTCGGTGAGATAAACTATGAGATCACCAGTGGACCTATTGCTACGAAAGCCATACTGCCGGTCATTAAGAAGCTTTCGTTTCCGAGTTTCCATGACCTTGGAAAGAAGAGACGTGGGCGCTATTGGACGATAGTTAGAGGGGGAGGAGGATTCGCCTTTTTTAGGGACAGGCTGTACAAATGCTGTTTTCCATCCGCTCAGAAAGAGACCTGTAGAGTAGAAAAGATGGAATAGCTTACGCAGTGGTTTTGCCAAATGTTGAAGAACACCTCTTCAGAACAATAGGGGGAATACTCTCTAAAGGGATTGCCACGATACAAAACACCACAATACTTTTGCTAGTTTCGTCTCGGTCTCTTCAAAATCGATAAATTTCAGTCCCGTATAATTGATTCTTGTATTGGTCTCAGTCTCGATATCGGTGTCGTGAAAAAGTTTGATTTGTAATCTTTTAACGTATAATCTGTGTTAACTTCAATCTAAAGATAATTTTTTTCAATGTATTAAAAAAACTTGAATTGAACACCTTCTTTTCCTTAAGATTAATGTAAGAAATCTACCAGCTTAAAAATACCAAACCCACCAGAATTTTCAAAATATGGAGCTGATGTCTTTAAAAGGTGCATGCACCAGTTCAATTAATTTAGTTTGGGAGGGAGTATGACCGATGACTGGTCAAATAGCTAAATATACCCAATCTGCAAAATAGGCGATCCTATGTCCTGCAAAAATTATAGAGGCATATTCCTGCTCAATGTCGTTTACAAGATCATATCCAACGTACTATTTGAGCGTCTTAAAACTTTCTACAACATTATGATCGGCACGTACCAGGCAGATCGAAGATAAACCAAATTTTCACATTAAGGCAAATTATGGAAAAGACCAACGAATTTCAAGTCAAGTCCCACCATTTCTTCATCGACTTCAAACCTTTTATTGGCGATGTCTAAAATCGGGATCCCAAAAAAACTGATCCAACTATGAAGCATGACGTTACAAAATACGCGGTGAAACGTGCAAATGTGTAACAACTCATCCTAGCTTTGTCAGACATGTGCAGGGTTCAGACAAGGAGATGCGCTATCATGTGATAGTGATTCTTCAAAAGTAATGTTAACCTGGAAGGCATTATCTGTAACAAGTCTTCACAATTGCTTGGCTATGCGGACGACATCGACATCATCGGCCACTCTAAGCGAGCTGTTCTTGAAGAACTTACAGCTATAGATGAACAGGTGATTCGCATTGATCTTGAAGTGAGTGGGGACAAAACAAAGTACATGCTATCAACAAACAAAGCCTCATCCGCAGTAATTTCGAGGTAGTCAAAGAAAGACATCTTAGTGGAAATCCGACGAAGAATTACTCTAGCAAACCGCTGTTACTTCGGTTTGGCCAAACAAACTGATACTGGGCAGTTTCGAGAGAAAAATCCTTCGGTAGATATTTGGTCCTATAAGCGAAGAGGGCTATTGGAAGAGAAGATTCAATCGTGAACTGTATGAGCTGTATAAAGATCTTGATGTAATCCAAAGAGCCAACAAAAATCCGACTACACTGGCTCGAGCAAATGGACAACAAAGAAAATCTTCGAATCCCAGCATCCATCTTCGAGACTAGGCGGTTGAAAATGGATATTGCAATCCGGTAGTTAAATCATTTATGAATAAGATGAAACCAAAAAGTTGTATTTATTTATGGACATGGGGTTTTTTCACAATTTTTTTTTTAATTTATTAATCTTGATCTGATTCAGTATCATCATTAATATCGGGTTCCGGAGTTTGATTTTTGATAGCTTTGCTTGTTTTTAAGTTTTTATACCAGTCATCTGGGATGGCACCTGATTTACACAAATTAATTAAGTCTTTTTTCTTTTGAATGGTTATAGGAAGGCTGCTTTTATAAACTTTATGGATGTTAACTTCTTTTAGATTTATGGGCCTACCTTTACCGAAAATCCGAATTTGCTTATAGGTTTCATTGTGATCGTACCTGTACTCAATCACACCAGGTTTAATATTTTGGTACGTAAAAGATTTTACCTTCAACCAATTAACTTTTTCTCCACCTTCGTTCAAATTTTTATTTGGTATAGTCTCCGATAGTTTTGATAAGTCCAGAAAATCAGTATACTTCATTTGGGTTATATTATACGGACTTCCTTGCTCTTAAGCCTCTTGGATCGTGCGAGTCGGAATATAGTAAGCCAGTCTTGAATAGTGTGAAATTAAGATCTTCATCATCAAAGGTTTTAAAAGGTCAAGAAGTACCATTTGATTCTGTGGAATTTGCTTTTGAAGCTTTTGAAATACTGGGAATGCACAAATTTATATCACGGTTTTCATCAGAATGTCCTAAAGGTATTGTGGCTTTAAATTAAAAAAAATACTATTCTAAAAAAAATAACCACATTTTTTAATGCAAGCTGTAGTAGAACAGCACTTCGACTTGAAGAATTAATTTTGTTTTACGTAAAGTTAGAAGTTTAACCTTTTTACACTGGAGACATTCAATAATTAACATTTCCTTACATGTACATAAATTCAAAGGAAATCATTTAAAAGGCATTTGGGAAACCCCCTCATAGCTATTTTTGAAGTAATCTATGAAATATTTTTTCTGCTGGAATATTTGAATTTGAGGACATAGGACATGAGCTTTTTTTTGCAATAAAAATATAGATAATAGAAAAAAAATTGTGTAAGAAAAACCAAGGTCCACTTGAGATCTTTTTGCACCACACGTTTGGATGTTTTGGACATAGGCCGAATTGTTTTTATACAATAACTACAAAACTAATGTAAATAGACATGGGATTTTTCTACACAGCATAGACTACTCGTATGAACTTTTTGGGACATTTTTGCATCATTTAGTCAAAATCACAAAAAAGTGGACTTGAGCTCTTTTTGTAGCATACCGACAAAACCTTACGTGATAGAGCATTTTTGGAATCAGATTTAAATTAAGGCCATCAAAACTTATGTAAACCAAAAACCAGTGTAATTTTAGATTATTACTTCATTCTTACGTGTTTAGGGAGTTTCAATTTTGCAGAACTCAACATTTTTATTAAAAAAAAAAAAAAACAGTTTGACAAGCTGTTCTATTATAACCTTACTTCTTCCAAATCAGATACCGGCCAAGAACAAAATTCCAGGAGGTATATTTTGGAATAACCCAACCATCATCAAGTATCAACCTCTTGTAAAAAAGAAACGGTTCATTTTGCGTCTATTCTGGAAAATCCAAAATTTCCTATACACTGGTTTTTGCCTCGTGCTGGTATTTGAAAATATGTTATATAGAACCTATGTGAGCATATTACATATTTTCCACGCGCATGTTTTCTCGTCGAAAGAACCAAAATACACCGAGATTACAAAACTTTTGATTATTGATTTATTCGATGCGGCGAACAACGGGCGGATAAGCGGCGACATACTGAAAATAGTTGCTTCTTTTATTGTTTTTTCTTTTTCTCTACTGACTATCGAGAGGAAGAGAGGAAAAGGAGAGCGAAAAAGAGAGAATAACCTTATGGTTATGCATCTTTTAAGCGTCAAGCCTATAATTTTTTGAACAAGGAAGACACGTGAATACATCTGTATAAGAATAAGCTTATATTTTAATATAGGTAGGTAGGAAGGTTTAGGTACATATGGGGAGTGAAGACGAGCATTTTTTTTTTCAAGTTCCGAACATGCGCTTGACATGGAAAAAAGCCTTAAAGCGGATAAGCGCCTCAAAGTTATGTTTTTTTCTGTCTTCTGATGGTTTCTTGAAGGGTTGTTTTCTTCTTGAGAAAAACGTATCTACATTTCCCATAACGGTAATAAAACGAATTTCGTCCTAAAGAGGCAGAGTGTGTTGGTATAACATGAACAGAAGGAATGATGAGGATGAAGAACAAAGAATACAAAAGAACTCAGAACAACACAAAAATGAGAACGACCTCGTTTTAGGTTACACGACAACGACTTGGCCTGCGTATACGGCACGGCACGGCATGACGACGACGCGACGCACGGCGTTAAAGGAAGAGGCTGGCAAATTCCAGCCTTCGTCGTCGTACCTAGTCGTTTAGAGGAAAAAATCGTTTTGCGCGTTTTGGACATTTTGTCGAATTGCTTCGGTTCAGAATTTCTCAGTCCTCTGAGTTCTGAAGCTCTCTTATAGTTGTTTCCTCTAAACTTCTCTAATAGCACGTGATGCTGGGGCAAGTCTTATATCAGGTCTTCTAGGCTCTCACGACCCCTTTACAGTATTACGTCATACCTCAGCTGTTACGTATTGTCAAAGTTTTATATAGGCAAATCGGGAAATCTATTCTTCTCCCACGCCTTGCAATTTATTTTATTCCTTTTTTTTTCCTTAGCTCTATTTCGAGGGGAGTGTTCAATGTGGAGTGGAGTGGAATATACCTCGTCCCGGTTTCGATTTGGCTATACAAGGACTATCGAGTATCGACTAACATGATTTTACACTTTATGGCTCCATCTATCTGTGTAGTGTAGTACACAACAGTTGTACAGTCATATCAGGATTGAGGACATAAGAACCATGACGAACTGGTACTGCTACCATTAGCTACATTAAAAAACTGGTGGTTTCTTAGGGGAAAGAGAGCGAGGGACATGTAGTTGGTTGTAGTGTTCAAGTGAGTGTACGATCTGCATATTGTCCTCGGAAGGAAATTTGAAAATAATTGCAAAGGATTATGGGAGGGATGAAGGTGGGAATGGGAAATTCATTCCAGTTGAGCTGATGTCTCTTACGGAAGAATTAAAAACGAAATTAAAGCTCAGGGCGGCATTTATGAGAAATGCGAACAGTAAGCACTGACAAGACATGATGTTGGATATATCCTTATCCTCACCTTCTATACGGGCGGTGGCGGGCGTCGTCTGAGTATAGGTAACTTTTTTTTAAGGAGAAGAAATTAAATTGTCTTAGTTTTGAATGTGAAAAAGGACTTCGTCATAATTTGTATTTATTCATTTTTCACTAATTTTCCATTGTTTTGTTTTTCTTTCGTCCTTTTTATTATTTTAACGAAGCTATTTAGAGAGAGACAAAGAGAGAGTAAAATATAAATGAAAAATAACTATGATTGCGGAATAATCAGTTGGTTTTGTGTGCAAATTTGCGTTAAGGTATTGCGTAACATCCTTTTTACCTACCTTTTTGAATATGAAAACAGGACTAAGAGGTAAGGGATGGTACAAAAACAAAAAGCATGATGATGGTTGTTGTTTTGATGTTTAATTATTCCATATTACATTATTCCAAAAACATAATGACTTGATGTTAAATTGTTGATGAGAATAATGCCTGAGGATGAATAGGCAATTAAGTAAAGGGTATACAATACATGTAGTATAGTAGACATTCAACATCCCAGATTGGCAGAAAGTGGTTGTAATTGTGGTGGGGATGGTATAGAGGTGGTTGTATTGAATTTATTTAGTAAATTTTGAGGCTAATTATACATTTCACGCAATTATTATGGGACACCATCATCATCATCATCAGGTTGATATAGAGAAGAAAACTTAGGTACCTATAACTAGGTAGGTTTTTAATTATAGAAAAGAAGTAGGATTTGTCAATGAACTTGTTATATATAGACTGATGCCACAAAAGAGTAAATAGACCAAGTTTCTTCTGGCTTAATTAATCTTGAAGAAGGAAAACGTTTATAGAATGGTACTTATTGTTTTTGCGAATATAGTTTAATTAACCTTTTGTAATTTTTTGTTTATTATTTACACGCACTAAAGGGGTTATTATTAGCCTTAACTTGATTAAAACACAGTGCGAGCGTTAGGGAAATAGGCAAAGACGTCTTGATGGGTAAAGCATTCCACACATTCTTAATGGAGGATCTCTATGCTTGACGTTCGGTATTGAGGTCAAGGTTAATTGATGGGATTTCTTAGAGGTGCGAGTATTATGGCTGAATTTAAACTAACGAGAAACTACGTAGGTAGTTTAAGAGCGAATTCTTTTGGATCTCGCACAAGATTTTTGCTATGTCAATAGCCGATTTTAAATTTGGATTTCAAATATATTACAGTGAGAAATTGACAAAAAACTTAAGGTGGCGCTACAGTTCAGGGCGGTACTGAGCCTCATCCAACATTCGTCTCCAGCCAGTTTCGCTCGCCAAGTTGGTTGAGGTTTTTTCCCATCTGAGTCGCTGTCTTCCTCTACTGCCTTCCTCCCTTCCTTCCCTCGGGATTGGATTCGAAGACCTTCCGGGCTGGGGGTTAATGTCCATCCGCTCTGCATGACCCAGCCATCTAACTCGTTGGACTTTAATTCTGTTAACCAGGTCAGTGTCGCTGTAAAGCCCGTACAGTTAGTCGTTGTATCTTCTCTTCCATTCTCCATCTATGCAGACGGGACCAAAAATCACCCAAAGAAGCATCCAAAGCATTATCTCGAAGCATCCAAAGAAGCAGCGATTTGGAAGAGTTATTCTTCGTTTGATTTCAGTTGAATTTATAGCTGTGCCTAGGTAGACAAAGTCCTCAACTACCTCAAAGTTATAGCTGTCCACGGTGACGTTTCGTCCAAGATGTCGTCGTTCAATGTCCTATTTTGATGACAGCATATACTTGGTCTTGATTGACCCGTAAACCCATCTTTTCCGCTTCCCTCGCAATGCTCAAAAAAGCTTTACTGACATTCAGCTTTGATCTTCCAATTATGTCAATATCATCGGCGTTTCCGAGTAATTGGGTGGACCTTTGGAAGATTGTGCTTCTGGTGTTGACGGTTGATTTTTGCACAATTCTTTTCAGAACGATGTTGAAGAAGTCGCATGACAGTGCATCACCTTGTTATTAAATGCGTCAGTGAGATCTTTTCCAAACTTGATAGAGCAGTGTGCATTCTCCATCGTCATTCTGCACACACGGATAAGTTTGACAGGGATGCCAAAACTAGACATTGGTCTGTAGAGCGCTTCCCTATAGATGCCGTCATACGCGGCTTTAATAAATATATACAGAGATGGTGGGTATCGATTTGGAAGTTCCTGGGTTTTTTCCAAGATCTGCCGTAGTGTGAATATTTGGTTAATAGTGGACTTTCCTGGTCTGAAGCAACACTGATAAGGACCTATAAAGTTGTTGACGACGGCTTCAGACGTCACATAATACGGCAGAAAGGATATCATATGCAATGTTCAGGAGACTGATGCCTCTGTAGTTGGCGCAATGTAGAGTGTCTCCTTTTTTATGTATCGGACAAACTATACTGAGATTCCACTCATCGGACATGCTTTCTTCCGACCATTTGTTGTAGATGAGTTGATGCATGTTCCCTACCAAGTCATCGCCTGCTGTTTTGAATAATTCGGCAGTGATGCCATCAGCTTCAGCAGCTTTTGCGAGACTTCAGTTTGATATAGCTATCTTCGTTTCGTCAAGGTCGGCTAGGCGGAATTGCTCATCTGCGTCGCCTAGGTTGAATGGTTCTATCTCCCTTTAAGCGGAGTTCTATTCGTCATCGCCGGTAAAATTTAAGAACCTCTTTCCTGTTGTGACATCCCTCTATCTGCTCGAAACCGCGCTTCTCATGCTCCTTTTTTTTCCATCTAAGAAGCCGGTGTTCCTTTGTCCTCTTCTGCTCGTAGAGCTCGCGAATAGCTCTGGTCCTTCTGTGCAGTACCATTTTCTATGCCTGTTGCTTAGCTGCGTGCGCTTGCCGGCATTCGTTGCCAAATCAGGGGTTTCGCTTTGGTGGCCATGTGAAGCCTAGCACTTCAGAGGCGGCATCTCTGATGGCTGAAAGCCAATGTTATGCGACTGGTTTTCAATGCTTAATGCGGGCAGCGCAGCATAGAGCTTCTTAAGAGGTTGTTAGAGACTTTTCCACTGCAAATGTTGTATTTGTTATTCATATACAATACATTTATACCGCAGGTACTACGGAGGCTTCTCCAAAAAAACGCTTCTAATGCATAATATTTCATTAGTTGCAAAGATGCGGTGGTAATTGTTTTCTTGTGCTAAAAGTGTTAAAGAACTCTAAAATTTTAACAATAAAAGCTTTTCAAATACTTTACTTTCGAATTTCTTCTAGATGTAATTTTATGACAGGAGAACACTTTTTAAAAACCCTTTCCAGAGTTCTGTGAAATTTGTTGAAATATTGAATGATGTAGTATTTTTTCTGATGCATATCTAAAGATTGTTCTTAGAGTGTCAAACAAAGACCGCCAAATCTGACTGAAGACCCTCCCACCCTCTAAGGGGCCAATTGAGGACCTATTATACATAGCTCTCATTGGTTTTAATCACTGAACATTTTTTTTCGAGATTTAAAACCTATTATGAAAGTCAAATTTGTAATGTTTGGTATTAAAATGAAGCTTATGAGTTATAGAGTTTTATTGACTGAGACAAAGACTTTATTTTATCCAGAACTTTTCTTAAAATGCTTCCAATTAAGAAATGTTCAATGAAAGCTATAATCAACCAGACAAAAAAAATTCCAATGATTGGTTTCAATGATGAAATCCAATGATAGCTATGTATAACTGGCCCCTTAAATTTATCATCCTTAAATTACTCATTGTTGAAAATGTTGTTTTGGGATTAAAAAGTGAATAGAGTGTTATATTTGGTATTAAAACGAAGCTTATGAGTGTGTTTTTTTTTAATTAAAAAATGTTTGTTTTACCCAGAACTTTTCTTTTATTTAATTTTTTTCAATAATGAAATCGTTTTTAATGATTAAGGGTATTCATGTAACGATATAATTTTCTACTTTGTAGAAAAATATAAATTTCCGCAAAGGGTTTACATGAACACCCCATTAAAAATATTTGCAGAAACGTTAGAAACAAACAAAATTTATCTGTTTTTTTTTCTACGATTTCTGCTTCAAATTTGAGAGATAAAAGTCTATATTTTGCAGAATATTTTTCCCATACAAATTTTGACAGTTGATTTCTACCGATAGAAAATTCTACAGTTTTTAAGGTTTCTGTGGGTTTTCTGTGTTTGCATGAATACCCTTAATATTATGATTATGATTTTATAATTCAGAATTCCATTTTTTGCTTGTGTTTCCAAGTGTCATTTCAGTTCTTTCAATGATTAACTCTAATCTAAAAGGCTTGCATAGAGTCCCGAATGTTATTCTTCGATAATAGATATTTTCAATGGTTGCCTGTCAAAAAAAAAATTAAAGCGAGCCCTTTAAGTTTTTACCAAAATTGTCCTGTGATATGGCAATGTCTACTGTATTACTGTATACCTCTTCTTTTCGTTTGGCAACCCATTCTATAATTGGCCTCTACTTATCTATTCTTATACTGAAGTGGAGTTCGTTTTTATCATTTAGAAAACAAACATTTAGCTTGAATACATATGCATATTCTAAGCTTAATAAAATGTCCTATAGTAGCTTATTTAAAAACCCAAAACATTTGTATAGATACTCGTACTATTGTATATTCGCTAACAAAGTAAAATTGACTCAGCAACCGAAGACGTACGGGTACGACCTTTCGCTTTATTATCGCTTTGCAGTTTGCGCCGATGAATGGCTTGAGTTTGAAAAAGAAATCGAGGCATCTGTGCTCAAACACGAAAGTTATTGTCAAAAATAGTAATAGTTTCTGGCGGATTGCGAAGTGGTTGAACAATTTTTCTCGGAGGTGGGAACAACGTTTCGTTTAAATGTGGGTGTTACAGTTGCATTGTTAACCAAATTTGTATCACGCAAAATAAAACCATAGATTTGACGAAGAATGGCGCAACATGCCTCACCCGATATTTTATATATCAGTTTCCATATCGTGTTATCATCTGTTTTGGCGTTGTTAGCTGGCCGCCTCAAAACTGTGAATCTCTTTCGGACTTATTTATTTTTGTTGAGAGCCGTGAAAGACTGATGTTATACTAACAATCCGAAAACGATTCATGCACTAAATGCCAATATTAGCCAAGCAAGCCACTGAACCATTTTATTGCATTTTTTAAAAAGAAACTGTATTTAGTCCACCCTTTACAATAATCCACTTTTTCCAGCTCTAGATTGAGAAATTTTAAGAATTATATTGGTTACACTATGAAATATTAAACGTTTCCAAAAACGGTAAGAAAAATGTGCAGAAAAAATCGTTCAATTTAAATTTTTAAATAAAATAGAAAAAAAGAGTACTTTTCGAATTTTAAGGAAGAGCCAATAAGTATGCTAAGAAATGCTTTTATATTTTCGTGTTGAAAATTCCAAAACCGTTAATTTAAAACTCAAACAAAATCTGAACAAACTAATGGTCGCTAGTTAAAATGAAGGAAACACATTTGTTGTTGTTTGAAAACATTCATTAAAGAAACTGGTTCACTCTTATTTTGAAGAATTCCTTAAGTTCATTATATTTAATAGGTTATGGGCTCAGAAAATCGTACAATGCTAGATTCTTTGAGAACTTCAGCTAGCAAGTAAGAGACCGATTTTTAACATACATAATATATGGAAATTTAAACTTGAACTCTTATTGAGAAGATATAGCTTGTGGGACGTTATTGTCGAGCTCAAGCCAGATCTCATTACTGCAGAAGCAAGAACACTTTTTGGCTTTGCAGTAAAAGATAATCAACTGTATCATGTTAGTAGAGCTAATACTGCTCAAAAAGCTTAGAATATACGCTCAAAAATTACAATGAAAAGGCAACTATGAGCAATAAAGTACAAATTATGCGGAAAATATGTAACGTATGACTAGATGAAAATGGCAACATGGAAGAGCACATCCTGAAAATTATAAATTTATTTCGAAAAATTAACTGTCTTAGGTGAGGATAAACCATCTGATAATAATTAGTTGAATACAGGCTTCTTACTGAATTCAACTTAAAGATTGCATTCACAAATATCACCTTGATTGGGACTTCAAATTTTGCAAGCACGAATCATTTGATTTTAAAATGTCTGCAATCATTTGACTGCAATCGATTGCAATCATATGAAGTCTTTGCATTCTTAAGTTTAATTTCACTACACAAAATATTCTTAAATGGCCCTTACATCTCGCACACAAATTTATAGATACCAAGAAATTAAATCAAAATTTCAAAAGAGTGTAAAGAAAGATAGCATTCCCAAAATATGCCTTTCCCTTACAAACCTTGTTTTCCATGTTACTAAGTGGCTTACAGCAAAAATATGACACTAGAAATGAATCAAATTTGACCTTGGATAGTCGAAAAGAAATTGCTTGACAAAATTCCTTAGGTTCATTACATTTAATATTTTTATTGTACTTTTATTTGTTACATTTTAAATTGATTTTTGATTAATTGATATTGATGAATTCAAAGAAAGCCCATTACAACGAATTCCGGATTTTGAAAGTAAGTCGAAAAACACTGATGCATTAGCGTGTCTAAAACTTAAAACTGTATCACTGAGCTGATAACAAAAATATCGTTCCAAGACAAGTTTATGGCGCCAAACCATTCACAAGACAATTTTCGGCTGACAAAAGCCCGGTTGTAATGAAATTGTCTTGGACCTATATTTGTATACAAAATGTGACGATATCTAAACGACTTAATGTGCTATTTTTGATGTCACTTCACATCCAAAAACTTGCTGTTGGCTCTTGATCTATTTGTGGGCTTGTTTCAAGTCAAGTTAGATATAAACCTAACAGAAAGGTAATAGAATCTAACTTATTCCCTTGTAAAAAATGAACTTACATTTAAATGTATATGTATAGGGCTTTTTACGAAGAGGCTTTATTTCATATAACCCGCTATATAGGCAGCTGGTATATTTTTCGACATTTGATAAATAAAAACTACGCCAAAATTAAGAATGTAACGATACACGAAAAGCAAAGCAACGATTTGAAACTTCTTTAAATTAACTACAAAAATGGTGAACATTCTGCAGTTAAAATTTTATATTATTCTAAAATCGACCAGTACGAGCCACAAAAACAATCTATTAATATTATGTTCCTCAAAGCGGTAGCAGCAAAAATAATAAAATCAAAAGCCACAGCTTGCATAAAGAATTAAAATGTTAATTTATTTTAACATCTTTCTTTAAGATTAAAATTTACCAGACCCAGACAAAATATGTAAATATTCAAATAACATTTTAAAATCCTTGAACCACTTGTAAATTGATTATCTTATATACCCACGTAAGTACCCAGTTAACTTAAAAGTAAACCAACAAAACAAACTTAATACATCTTTATGCTAATTACCGCATTGCAGTTCAATTCACCCTCTGATAATATGAAAAGCTTTTCCACGAGTATAATCTTCTGCCTCCATCAGAACAAAACCAAAGAAAATATACATATACGAGTATGTATCTCCAACCCTTTTACTTTTCGATAATGTAATAATCAGTCTTTTATGTATAGGTACATAGTTACGACGATAATACGAGTAGTATAGGTATCAAATCAACCCTTATAGCTGAGAATTGGTTACTATACGAGTACATTGCATCCCTAACATTTGCTTGGCAATGATTGTTGTTTATTCTATAAGAAGTTGGATAGACAAAAATACCCCAAGTAGCCCTATTTTGTCCACCAACCGAACCAACCCCCAACCAAACCCTATGCATTACTTCACTGCTAGCGCTAGGCCGATGGTTCATGGCCCCTAAAAAGGCCTTCATATTCCTACAACTTGTACTACCTCTCGACTTATTGCCAAATCGACTACATAAACAAATCTGAAAGATAAACCATCTTTTCCCAAGACCAACAAACCAACCAACCAACCAGTTCCAGACTTATACCGATAAAAGACAAAAAGCCGGATCAAGGTATTACGCAAGAAGGATCCTGGGTGCTGGCTGATGGTGCTCGATGGTATGGTATGGCATGCCTATGCCTATGTCTAATGGTTATGTTATGCCGTTGGCCTAACTATTGTTCCACACTGTGTCGCCACCACCGCCGCGCCCGTCGGCGGCGTCAGCCATCAGCCACAGGATGACTAAACAATTATTCATATCCTTTCTGCGTATAGTTTATGTATACTATACAGTACACACTCACAAAAGCCTGACAAAAACTCATGTTCTTTTTCTCTCTCTTTATGACGGTTGATGGTGCGGGTGTGTTCAGTGAGTGTTCTTCTCTCCACACTCTTTATTGCATCCGCCCGCGGCGAAAAAGTCATTTTTGGTGCCAGCTGAACAACAAAAATGAAAATAAATTGAAAAAATAAAGGAAACGAAAAAACATCGAGAGGAAGAGAAGAATATCACAAAAATGTCCACCAAACTGGATTACAATCGAATTGACCCAATTTACTTCGTTTTTATTTCCAATCTTTTTGTTGCAACTTCTGCACATTTTCTATTCTTCTCCTTTGCCAAGAGAGATATAAAAAATACGTTTTTATTTCTAATAGAAAAGAGCTTATCCTAGGTTTTATTATTCCTTTAAAATAAATTAATTACATGCTATGAGATTCGGGGAAATGATATCAATCAATATTCTATTGTCACACACTTGGTCTTCAGATATTCGTTGAGGGCGTCCTGTCCCAAGTCCTTACCGAAACCACTTTGTTTGAAACCACCAAAAGGCGCGGCTACATCAGTCTTGTTGTAAACATTAACAAACACAGTTCCGGCTTCGACTCGATCTGCAAATGCCAGAGCTTTTGTGATATCCCGTGTAAAAACTCCCGAGGCTAGACCGTATTCGGTGCTGTTTGCTCGCTTCATCACCGAATCAATATCGGATCCATTGAATTTCGAAACAATCATAATTGGTCCGAAGGATTCTTCTTTGGCAATGAACATGTGGTCCTCTACATCGGTGAAAACGGTAGGTTGGAAGAAGAAACCTTTGCTGTTTGGTACTGGTTTGCCTCCGTAGACGAGTGTTGCTCCTTCGGCCACACCACGTTTCGCGAATTCGATGAGTTTCTCAAAGTGTGCTCGATGGTTTTGTGGGCCATGAGCTGTGGATCGGTTGAGAGGGTCTCCAATGGTCATGGTGCGTAGGTCTTTGACAACTCGTCGAATGAATTCATCGTGAATTTTGTCTTCTACGAAAAGTCGACCAGCTGCTATGCAGTTTTCACCTTTGTTAAAGAAGACCGATGACATTCCCTAAGAAGTAAGAGAAAGGATGTCATGAGTACCACTATTTTTCGGTTTATTTTGCCATTATAACTTACGTGTTTGACAGCTTTATCAAGATCACAATCAGCGAAGATGACTAGCGGACTTTTTCCACCAAGTTCCAGAGAGCATTTCTTGATATTAGACTGAGCACAAGATTTCATGATAGTTTTTCCGATTGGGGTCGATCCAGTGAAGCCTAATTTCCTCACCAAAGGATGGTCGGCCAAAGCCTGACCAGCAACCGAACCCATACCGGGGACAACATTTATCACGCCCGGTGGAAAACCTGCCTTTACTGAGAGTTCGGCAAATTTCAGAGCTGTCAGAGGGCAAACTTGTGCTGGTTTGATAATGCAAGTGTTGCCAGCGGCAATGCAGGCAGCCATTTTCCACGAAAGCATCATTAGAGGATAGTTCCAAGGCGTGATTAGACCACAGACACTTAAAAAATATTTCAAAATTAGCTAATTGAAATGGAAAGACAATAACTTGATGAACACTCACCCAATTGGTTCTTTTTTCGTGAAAGTCAAGACATTATTTGGTCTAGCGGGATTCACTGGGATTGTGCTGCCTTGAATTTTATCACACCAACCAGCAAAGTATCTCCAGGCATCGATTGACATGCCGACATGTGTTTTCAGAGCAAGAGTGTATACAGCTCCAGAATCTACAGCTTCAATCGTCGCCAGCTCCTCTTTATGCTGTTCCATCATATCGGCCAGTTTCATCATAAGTTGACCTCGTTGTCGTGCTGACACTTGCTTCCAGGAACCGTTGAAAGCTTTGTGAGCAGCTTGTACTGCCAGATCAATGTCATTCACTGAAGCGCAAGCAACTTTGCAAAGTTCTTCAGCGTTTGTGGGATTGACTATCTCAGTTGTTTGTCTGCCTTCGGCATCAATGAATTTGCCATTGATGAAAAGCTGTGTGGGAACCGGAATTTCTTTCTTATTGGCATGCATGACGAAACCATCGAAGTAGACTTTCATATTTGAGCCCAAGTTCCCCTGTCGAAGAGCTTTAACAATTTCCAAGAAGAACTCATCAAACACTGGAGCCATAAAAACGGCTTCATTCTCAAGAGGTATATCTAAAGCGTCTTTGCATTCTTCGATCAGTCGAACGACATCCATGGAGCCAGCTCCAGAGGAAAAGAAATCCACGTCGCCTTCAATTGGAATCTTTAAAATGGAGTTCCAAATTCCCCGAATAACATCTTTCTTGCTTAGTTCCTCCTCGGTGAGATCGTCGATTTGTTGACCTTGAGACTGATTGAACCAGTCACTTGCAGCGATCATTTTGGAACCTTTTTTCACCCTTCTAACATTCACAAAACAATCGTCTGTACCTTGGATTAATAGACCATCGTCATGTATGTAAGCGGATTTCTTTAATCCCTTAAGTCTTATGGATGGACCCTTGACCGGCCCCGCTGAATAGATGTGTGCTCCGAATAGGCGGATTTTCTCCTCCGTTCCATCATCATTCTCGACTACTGCCAAAGCACCTGGTACGGAATCAAGACCACGGATAAAGTTGAATATTCTCATGGCGGTTTGGTTGAGATTAACAATTTGATTTTCTTCCCTAAACATGGCTGGATCATAGGTCGCACCGATTTCGGTTTGAGGGATTTTTGGAGCAGTTCCCTTTGCGACCATTTCGACAGCTTCTCCCATGGATTTTACTCCCTCGGGATAAAGGAATCTTTTGTAAATAGTATCCAGAGTATCGGTTGATTCCAATGGACATTGTTTAGTCAACAACAATGGACCAGTATCCAAACCATCATCAGCCCAAAAGATCGAAAAGCCAGCAATATCATCCCCCTCAATCATAGTCCAGGAGATGGCGCTAGCACCCCGATGTCGTGGCAACACAGATGGATGATAACAAATGCTGCCTAGCTCAGCACCTTCAATCACTTCCATTGGAATGAATTGTGAACAATATGGCAGAACATTTAAAGTAGCTCCAATTGACTTGTATTTCTCGAGAACCTCAGGAATGGCCACACCTTTGCGACGCCAGGAGGAAAATTTAAATACAGGAATATCATAACGCTTAGCTGTGCTGGCAAGAATGTCTTCCCGGCTACCTTTGTCGGGAATAGTGAATACTCCGGCAATGTGGAAATTCTTTTCGAGCAACAATTCCAGGACATCAGCAGCAAAGTTACTTTGTCCGATGATGGCAAGACGCAGAGATTGCTAAAAAGAGAGCAGAAAAAAGGCTTTTTTAAGAAAGTGCTTTAAATGTTTGTTTAAGTTATGCAAAGTTTTATTGTTCGCAATTTCAAAGAAGATATGACAAAAAAATTTTTGGCTTAAAATCAAAGCAGAAAGTTAAAAAAATACCGAAAAATTTTAATTTAAATTTGTGTTGGAATCCGAAAGTCACCAACGTTCTGTTCAAATTCCGCGTCAAAATATAAATATTCATTAGTGTTTAAGATACCCGTTTTATTTGTCAATGGAGAAATAGAATACCATTTTGAAAAATTATAAATGTTGCAGAAAGTTAAAAAACTTTATCGAAAGAAAGAGTCTTTTTTTACTACAACAAAGTTTTCAAAAAGGGTCCAGAAAGCATTGAAAACGAGGCATGGTCAAGACTGATTGGCTACATACCATAAAAATCAAAGAATTGGAAATCGTCGATTGATTCGAGATTTTATTAACCTTGTTAAAAAATCAGAAGGATCAGTGTAAACTCGTTTCGAGTGAAAATTTAGGATCTAAATAGGACGCCCAATTTCTGCATATGTACTTCTTAGAACAGCAACAGACCCACAGATATGTCAAAATGTAGCGCGACTAATAGCGGAAAGTAGAAAATTATTCAACAATGGCGAAAGCGATCGCTGCAGCAACAGCTTCCCATTGTGGCGCTGTGCACTAATATCGTATGATTTAACTTTGACAGCGCGACAAGCGGCCGCTATAGCGACTCCATTCTGCTGGGGCTATTAATCATTTCGCCAAAAAATGCACCATCTTATTCGCCTGACACCGTGGACACCGTTTTGAATCGATAGAAGTGATAGAAGGAACTATTGGATGCGGGTAGTATGAGCTGAAGGTCTCAACAAATGTTTTAAAGGGTGTTCAGCAGTAATTTTTCAACTCTAAATTGCGATTATCGAAATACAAGGGGGTTTGAGGTAATCATTCAAAGCGCAGAATTTGAGGGATTGTACGTTGACCTAATTTTATTTTATGTTGAATGATTGGTTCGTGTGCGTTGCGTTTTTTTTACTTAAAGTTTATCCAAGTGATGGGTCGAGCAGGCAACTTTTCTCGTCGCATGTAGAAAGTTTCAGGCAAGAAGCAAAATGGACAACATACCTATTCCTGGAACATCAACGTCAGCAGCAATGTTAGAACAAGTATCTAAAGTTTATAATTAAATTATTCAAAACCTACGTAAATGGATTATTGAGATTGTAGAATAAAATAATTCAACAGTGCGTTTCATTTTGAAAAAGGCTTACCTTCTATAGAATCCTTCGCAAGAACAATGGTGGAACGTTTTCGGACAGCACTCATACGCTTGACGAAGCACATTTCCATTTTGATGGATATGTTTACAAACTAGGTTGTCGCTATAAGAGCTAAGGACAGTTTTTTTTTCAATAAACTGAACAGCAAGTACGGACAATTTCATGGCCGCTTCGGTTGCCCGACCTCACACCTTGTGATTTCTTTTTATGGCAGATACTTCAAAGCAAAAATTGACAATAACAATGCCCGTCAAGAAATTCCAGCCGTCGCGTAAAATCAAGAGTGCATTGAAAAAAACGCCCATCGTTTAGATGATATCGTTTTGAAACATTGAAATAAAACTTAATTTTAGACGTGTGGTTTTCAACCTGGCAATACTTTTTTCGGAGTTTGACTTTTTGACAGCTGTCACTTGGTTTGGTTTTACATTAGACTTTCTCCTGAACAATGTTCGTAAATCGTGCAAAATTATTGCCAATAAATAATTGTTCGGTTCGGACGCAACGTAACAATAAATTTAATGAGGGGAACTTTTGGTAGGCGTATGTGAAGTCGCTTGTCTACGCAGCATATTGGCTGAAATTTATTTGAGCAAATTGCCGCCTTGTCTGGCTTGACTAATAAATAAATAAACATAACGTTTTTTAATCACACGTCTTTTAGACACCATTCATTATAGTAAGAATAATATGCTTTGTCATTTCAAAAATACATCGGTGTTTAATTTCACCATTTAATTCAGCTTCAATTT
The DNA here is from genome assembly GCA_920104205.1 of Eupeodes latifasciatus. Classification (NCBI taxonomy): domain Eukaryota; kingdom Metazoa; phylum Arthropoda; class Insecta; order Diptera; family Syrphidae; genus Eupeodes; species Eupeodes latifasciatus. The sequence goes on from OV049924.1 coordinate 148,552,707, forward strand.
TGCTTTTTTTTTAACTTTGAAGTCTAACAATACTTTAAATTTGTTTTTCTAGCCCCCGACCCTAAAACTTTTCCAATATATGCATTCTCAGAATTATTTAAAACAAATATTTTCATTATTTTAATTTTAAATTTAAATCCAAAATAAATCACAAAAATATCCTCGTTGTAAACAAAAAGAAAAAGCTTAAAATTAAGTATGATAAGTTAACATTGTAACAGTTGAATGATTTGAAATTGTGCAACACATTTTCATCATTTTCTTCTTAATATCTATCCAATTATGCATCATGACAAATTGCTACTTTGCACACATCACATTTTTCAAAGTGATTATTATGGATGGAAAACTTGATTTTTGTATTTTTCCATAAATTACTTCAGAGACTATAGTCAACTCCTTAACCAAACTCAACACAAAACTTATTGAGTCAAGTAATAATTAAATCAAGAAAAAAAATAACAAGATATAAATATAAAACACCACAAAACAAGATAAGAAATATTGTACTCGTATACTAACTGTCATTATTTTTGATGATGTTAAAGATGGAAATGATTATGTTTATAGATACTTTGGAATCACAGATAAAAATCGATTGAATATATTATTAGTTTTTATGTCATCCACACTTTATGCAGCAGATATTAATATCACTTTTATTTTTGCCTTCAATTTTCTTTAAGTCTTATGCAATATTTTGTATTTTAAACGTTTATTTTTTCTTCTTCACAAATTATTAAACTTCACTTAAGGCTTCTTGTAGATAGATTTAGTAAGTTACTTTGGAGCACGTTAGACAGATTATGCTCCGACATCGAACTGTGCCTTCTATTTATTCGTTTTGTTTGTTATTTTAGTGGGGACTTGGGGGCAAGTCTAGTAGGTATATAGATTGCAAAGTATAAATATACTCTGATTACTGATAAACGCTTTCTGAGCTTTGTATATTATTTTGTATATATTATTTTTCGGTTTGATTATTATGAGGCGCATCAGTCAAGTCATAATTTCTTATCAGTATGAATTTCGTTTTGTATTTCTTTTTTCGATCGATTTTTGTTACTGACACTGTTTCAAAAAATGAAATGTAATACGAGTGTGCACATAAAATAATAATAATAAATAGCAATTCTATACATGTTAAAGCAGGTACTTTTTAAAAAATGCCTTAAGTTTTCTTGTAAAAAAAATAATAATACTAGAAGTTGTCAATGACAATGAAATTGAAATTGGGGTGAATCTATTTTATCAGTCTTTTTTTTTATTTTGGTAAAAAACTGAACTGCTTTTTTCTTGTTTGGAGTTTTAGGTTAAAATCTTTAGATTGTGCAGGCAGAAATTTAATTTGTTTATTTTCTTCAATATTTAACTATTTTCTGACATGGACAAACTTTGGGGACCAATTTAGTTAAAAATGGCTATAATTTAGCCATTATTAATGTGTAATCAAGAGTTACTTTAGGATACTTTATAATACTTTTAACATTTTTAAAAGTTTAAAAACGGGGTGAGCTTTAGGAAAGGATAAATAAATAAATTGGGTGGCGCAAAAGCCCGTTGAGAACTAGGGCCTACTGACTTACAACTCTCAACCATTCCTTTGTGCTGTTGTCACTGTTGTCAGGGACGAAGGAAAATATAGGGAAGGATTAAATAGTAGATACCGATGTACATTGGTCTTAAGGTTTTGAATATATATCACAACATGAAGAGAGGACAGACTTGAGTATAGCATTCCAAAAAACAATCTCTATACTTGACAGTGGGTCCAAAATTGGGCTCAAGGTTGAACTGTTGAGCATTCGTGGAAGTACGGATATTATTGTTGAATGTAAATGTTCACTAGAGTATTGTTTATGAAAATAGCGACAAAATAATAACAGACATGAAACTGTGCGACAACGCACAGTGTGAGAATTCGCTCATTTAGCGGAATTAAATTAATAGCGGTTACGAGTTTTATCTTTTGATAATTCTTTTTTTGCAGGATTAAATATAAATATGTGAATAATGAAATTTAACAACAATTATTAAAATATTTTGTTATTTTTTTTTTTTTGCAGAGCTTTAAAAGTACTCGTTTTTTGCAGTTTGATAGACCCTTCTTAGCAAAGGAATTTCGCTCAGAAAAAAAGCTTATGCTTGATTTTTTTTGGTCATATTTATAACTAATAAATACCAATATGAAATTAAAATAGAATTTTATATATACTTAGCCAAAATTTTAATGAACGGAGTTCTGAAACTACGTGTTTTATGCACTTAGGTAAGCACATCAGGAACAATTAAATTACGCTGAAAAAAAAACGTTTGTTCCTTTTTACTTATATTTTTTAATAAAAAACATAAATTAAAATAAACATTATTTATATTTTTCTACAAAAAAAGACCGTAAAAAGGTTTTTATATTATTTAGTTACATTTAAAAGGTCTAAGACTTCATGCTCTATAGCACTTTTTTTCCTTTTCGGAATGCACCTTATACTGGCTATAAAAGGGTCCGATGTTATCAATAGCCTATTTAAAAGATCCGTTATTGTATCCAACATCGAAGTTTTTCTCGTAAATAGCTCACGATATTTGCTGTTTACTTTGTTCCTAGCTTCTTGCGCTTCCTCCGAAAGTTGGCAAAATCGGTGGATTAAACTAATAATAATTTAATTGATTAACTATTAAATTATCTACAACTCATGTTTATACACTTTATACTATTGACATGAAAATGAAAAAGTTATAGTTAAAAACAGGTTTTCAATAAAAATGTATTTAAAAGTCCAAAATCGAGAAAAAAGAAAGAAAACTTTTAAAATAACATTTATTTTGAAAATTGTTTTTTTTTTATTGAATTATAACTTTTTTATTTTTAGTTCTACATAAAAAGTTTATTTACATAAATTGTAGCGAATTTAATTATCTACAAGATGATATTAGTATTTTTTGTGAAAAATAACTATTTTCAAAATACCACGTAAAACTCTTATCACCCCTTTATAGAAGATGGCCCCTCAATAAGAGGGAGGGGGGGTAAGGTGGGTTGAGCTCCAAAAATCGAAAATTATACTCACACTAAACTCCCCTACATATACGCAAACAAAAATCTTGTCAATGTAGCATTTCATGGTAATATAAGTAAAATAACTCTTATTTTGACATTCATTTTTTGCTGAAGGCCAGTTCGAAAATGAAAAAAAAAAATGTATGGGCGTCGCACCTATGCGCAGCAACTTAAAGCGGTTAATTATAGCAGACATATCATATACTTAGCCAAAATTTTAATGAACGGAGTTCTGAAACTACGTGTTTTATGCACTTAGGTAAGCACATCAGGAACAATTAAATTACGCTGAAAAAAAAACGTTTGTTCCTTTTTACTTATATTTTTTAATAAAAAACATAAAATACATAAATTAAAATAAACATTATTTATATTTTTCTACAAAAAAAGACCGTAAAAAGGTTTTTATATTATTTAGTTACATTTAAAAGGTCTAAGACTTCATGCTCTATAGCACTTTTTTTCCTTTTCGGAATGCACCTTATACTGGCTATAAAAGGGTCCGATGTTATCAATAGCCTATTTAAAAGATCCGTTATTGTATCCAACATCGAAGTTTTTCTCGTAAATAGCTCACGATATTTGCTGTTTACTTTGTTCCTAGCTTCTTGCGCTTCCTCCGAAAGTTGGCAAAATCGGTGGATTAAACTAATAATAATTTAATTGATTAACTATTAAATTATCTACAACTCATGTTTATACACTTTATACTATTGACATTAAAATGAAAAAGTTATAGTTAAAAACAGGTTTTCAATAAAAATGTATTTAAAAGTCCAAAATCGAGAAAAAAGAAAGAAAACTTTTAAAATAACATTTATTTTGAAAATTGTTTTTTTTTTATTGAATTATAACTTTTTTATTTTTAGTTCTACATAAAAAGTTTATTTACATAAATTGTAGCGAATTTAATTATCTACAAGATGATATTAGTATTTTTTGTGAAAAATAACTATTTTCAAAATACCACGTAAAACTCTTATCACCCCTTTATAGAAGATGGCCCCTCAATAAGAGGGAGGGGGGGTATGGTGGGTTGAGCTCCAAAAATCGAAAATTATACTCACACTAAACTCCCCTACATATACGCAAACAAAAATCTTGTCAATGTAGCATTTCATGGTAATATAAGTAAAATAACTCTTATTTTGACATTCATTTTTTGCTGAAGGCCAGTTCGAAAATGAAAAAAAAAAATGTATGGGCGTCGCACCTATGCGCAGCAACTTAAAGCGGTTAATTATAGCAGACATATCAGGCTTTAAAATGCATATAGTCTCGCATCCGAATAACACTGAATAATTTAATTTTTTTTCTAATGAATGCACAAATTGTATAAAATTACGCTTTTTTTTGTACCCTACTCTCCAACAAATACCTATATTTAAACACCATTTAAATTAAAATTTTACATTCTTTTCAATTCTCCGATATCCTGTTAATAAAATAAAAGCAAAACTTTCAATAAAAACTGAACCACGCACTCACAAAAAAATAAAGACCTAAACCACCTTCACTGGCCAATTGCCATCGAAAAAATGACTAATTGCAACTTTGACATCAATTATCTTCGTTCTACATCACTCCTGCATAACAATTCTTTCTAAATCGGCTAGTAGAAGGTTTAGGCTCCAAGTAAAACCAACTTTTACATCAGTTTGTGCATATCATTTTTTTAATTAAATCCCGCTAGATTTGCGAATTCTCACACTCTGACGGTGCACAAGAAATACAAAAGCTTCAGTTGTGCAACGGTCACCTATCATTTTTAAAGCTCTCTTTAAAATTCTGTCCGAGAAACTCAAGTGGGTTATTGGAGCACCTGCCCACATAAGGGAATTGTACTAGAGTTTCGGATGAATTTAGGCCTTATAAATTCTTGCCACATCAGAAGGGGTAAAAAACTTCTTGCATCGGCGGAGAAAACCTAAACACTTAGCAGCGTTTTTGGCGACTTCAAATATGTGCTCATTCTACAAGAGATGGTTTGTGATGCACATACCAAGAACGCTGTATGTACCACCGATGGACAGTGGCATTAAAATATGCTTTTGCAATAGTAGATAGCATTGAGTTTTCGAATCATTAAATTCTACACGGTTTTTGAGTTCCCATTCGACAATGCTGTCAAGGTCAGAAAATAATGAGATTAACATACACTGTCGTTGATAGTCCACATCCGAAGAACAACAATGGGTATGTAAAAATGAATATGAAAAGCTGAGGGTACTGCCATCAGCGAAACCATTAAGTGTATAAAAGTGTTAGACAAAATATCTTTTATAAACATATGAAAGAGTGGACTGTCATGCCAAAAGTCTTGGGTTCAATCCCTGCCTGTGCTTTCTAAAGTACTGCCTCTTGCGAGGAATTGACAAATCTTTCAAGGGTAATTCTTGTCATGAAAAGTGCTTTCTCAAATTAGCCGTTCGGATTCGGCTTAAAACTGTAGGTCCCCTCCATCCCCGACAACATTACTCGCACACAGGAGTGGTTGAGAGTTGTGAGTCACTAGGCCCTAGTTCTCAGCGGACTGTTGCTGATAAAGAATATTTGCTTAAATCCTGACGTTTGTCATTTGCTTTTTTTATTAAAGGGTGTCCCAAAATTAACCCAAGATTTGAATTAAATAGAAAACGCCGTTTTAAGTCTTTTGATAGTTATATTTTTATTGACTCGTAAAGTACATAGGATAGGGTTATGTATGGAATAACACATCGGACAAAAGGCCTCCACGGCTTTGCATGCACATGCGCACTCTTTTGTTGAAATTTTCCATGACCATTCTGCATAAATGTGGCTGAATTTCGTTGATACAGCGTTGAATCTCCTCCTTTAATGCACGGGTGGTTGTGGGCTTGTTGACATAGATTTGTGATTTCAAATAACCCCATAAAAAGAAGTCTAAGGATGTTAAATCACACGATCTAGGAGGCCAATTTTGATCACCGAAACGAGAGAGTACACGACCTGGAAATGTCTCATGCAGTAATTGAATTGTTTCACGGGCTGTATGACATGTGGCACCGTCTTGTTGAAACCACATATTGGACACATCAATATCATCCAATTTTGGCAGAAAGAACTGTGTAATCATGTCGCGATATCGAGCACCAGTAACAATCACTGCTTGACCAGCATCATTTTCAAAAAAATATGGCCCAATTAAGCCTCCAGCCCAAAATCCACACCATACAGTCACGCGTTGTGGATGCATTTGTTTTTCGACAATCACATTTGGGTTCTCCGAACCCCAAATGCGGCAATTTTGGCGATTGACAAAGCCATCAAGATGAAAATGTGCTTCATCGCTTAGGATGATTTTGCTCGAAAAATCAGGGTCCATTTGTTGATGTTCAATAATCCATTCAACGAACTCTCTTCTCTGTCCATGGTCATTAGGCTTCAATTGTTGTGTTAATTGAATTTTGTAAGCATGAAGACACAGATCTTTGGTGAGTATACGCTGTAGAGAGGTTCTTGAAATTTGCAATTCTTGTCCACGACGTCGAATTGAGGTTCCTGGATTGTCAGCAACACTCTCACGCACTGCTTCGACATTCACATTTCAACGGCTTGTTTTTGGACGACCAGTGTGTTTGGCGTCTCCAACGGATCCAGTCTCCATGAATTTTTCAATTAATCTCTTCACAGTTGACGAAGTTAAAACACTATTCCGACCATATTTTGTATGAAATTTTCGAACTGCAGCCGCCAAGCTTTCACTATTTTTGAAATATTCTTTAATAATGAAGACACGTTGTTCTATCGTGTAATGCTCCATTTTTAATAACCCTATACTGTTAGCTGTCAAATTGCTTTTTTTTCAGGGTTGCCAACACTTCACTGCACAAATGGCGGCAAATTCAAATCTTGCGTTAATTTTGGGACACCCTTTATAACGGGTTATCCATTTTGCGGTTTCAAAAGTATATAGGGCTGGAATTTGACATCGCACAACGCATACAAATTGTTAATAACTTACTAAAAAAATGGTAATTGTGTCACAGCCACATATCGTGCCTGAAGAGGAGATTATGGTTTACATAATCGTCCAACTACGCAATCATTTGCCAAAATTGTGAAGAAATTTGAAGAGACTGGATTGGTTACAGATATTGTAAGGCCTGTGCATCATCGTTTCGCTCGTACCACTGAAAATATCGCTGCTGTAAGTGAAAGTGTTGCCGAAGAATCGAATGGGTCGTTTCCTCGTCGTTCTCAGGAATTAGGATAGAACTGTCTTACGGCACTTTATGGCGTATTTTGCATTTGGATCTACACCTACATCCATATAAAGTCAACTGAAGCCAGCTGACCATTCACAACGTCGTAGATACATCGAAAACAGTCGGTGGATGGCGATTTTTCGAACGAAATTTTCTTCAGCGACGAAGCACATTTATCACTCGGTGGGTATATTAATAAACAAAATTGTCGTATTCGGGGTTCTGAGAATCCCCAAGTAATTGAAGAGAGGCCATTACATCCACAAAAAGTCACTGTTTGTTGCGCTTTTTGGTAAAGCGCGGAGGTGTGATTAGACCTTATTTCTTCGAAAACGACGATGGAACGGCTGTCACCGTCAATTCAGAGCGTTATGGCCATATGACTTGGAGAATAAGTGGTTTCAACAAGACGGTGCCACATGCCACACAATTCGAGCGAATATGGCTTTATTGCAAGACAAATTTCCTGGCCGCGTAATTTCTCGTCTTGGAGATATCAACTGGCCACCGAAATCATGTAATTTGCACAGCAGGACTTTTACTCTTGAGCACTTCAAAACCAACATTCGACAAGTTATGGCTGAGATACCACCCAATATGTGTCAAAAAGTGGTTGAAAATTAGACGATGCTTGCTACAATTCGCGTGGTGGTTATTTAAATTATGTAGTGTTTCACACATAATGTCAACGTTCAGACTTTATAATAAAAAAGAAATATCATGAAAAAAAAATATTGTATGTGTTTTATTTACGTTTACTTTTGAAATCGCAAAATGGATAACCCTGTATAAACAGATATGTAACCGGTGTTTTTTTAGGCGTGGTGTTTTTATTAACCTTACAATACTTTTTTCGGAGTTGGTATTTTTGACAGCTGTCACCACTTAATTTGTGCTCGGTTTGGTTTTCCATTACATAATGAATTGCCTTGCTCCTTTCTGAAGAACGTTTGCAAAGAGAAAGGCGGTTTACGCCTTGGAAGAGAATATTCGGCGTTCCAATTGCTGCAAAAAGTGGTTCTCTAGTCTGAAATTTGCTAGAGCTAGCCGTGCGAAGCCACATACCAGAACTCATGGTTAAAACAATAATAGCAACCCTTTATCTTTAGAATAAAGCTTAATTCTTGGCCATGACATTAAGGTTAATGAGTTTTATCTCTTCTTGGAAACCACACCACCCTTCGCTTTTATAAAAATTATTAAAAAACGTTTCAGTCAGATATCTTGTTTCTATGCACACAAAATTGCATTTGAAGTAAAAAGTAAAACTGAGATTAAATAAACATGACCTTTTTGACATATTTTTTTTGGAATTTTGAATATTTTGCAAAACACCCATAATTTGATCTCTTAATTTCCTGTTGTCATTTTTGCATCAAAAACAAATTCTGGATTAATCCTGTTCGTATGTTTCAAAAAGGTCAAAAGTTATCAATGCCCCCAATGACTTAACAGACTTCAGAAACAGTGTACGAATATTTTATTTCTATTTCTATAGAAGATGATTTTGCAAAACCCAAGAAGAAAATTTTCCAAAACACTCCAAATTTTTACTCTGGTTAAAAACCCCCTGCTACAATTGGAATCATCATCAAAGCATATGATTATAGTACATTGCGCCCCCGCCCACCGACGACGCCGTATATGTCAATTTTACATCCTTGTCATATTTTTGGTGCAGACGTTAGGCACGTGGTTGATGTTTTCATAATATTCAAAAACACTCTTATCATTCAAGAACAAAGTATACAGAGTATCAAGTGAATGATGTCTGTTCATTCTGAGCCAATGCGAGATGCGATAAAAGCGGGAGCGTTTTCTTTTTTAAAAACACAAAGCACAAAACCAGTTTCCATTGGTTTTGGATCGATCCAATTTTGATAACACCTATTGAACTTAAGAACAGATTAGGAGTCAATATTTTTCTCTTTATGAATGTTTTTTTTTTATTAATAAAATAAAAATAAACAACTCATTAAACAGATTTTGCGGTCGTCGCGGTGGAACTGGTTATTGCCGGTTTTGAAATAAGATTGATTATAATTAACCAGTTTGCTACCATTATGTGGACTCTTATCAATGAATTGAATAAATAAACAAGTGCCATTGAAGCCATTATTAAATTTATATATGTAGTTTAATATTTAATGCAAAACGAATTAAAATAGGTTGGTTTGAAACGCATTAACTTCTCAAGATTCACTGATGTTGATATGTGGGTGTGTTCTGGAACTTCATATGATTTTTGGTCAAAATTATAACAGTGAAACTTACTTCCACTTTGTTTTCCCTACGACATAAATCACAGATGGCTTTTGTTTATATTTAGAAAGACAAACAAATTAAAATCGATATTTTTATGGATTTCCGGTTAAATCTAGATTCAAACGAAAAATATAACGATCGGGTGTTTTATTTGACTATCAATTAATTATCTTTAAATTAAAGATGTTTTTTGTGGGATTTTATTTGTTGTTCTCGAGCTGTTAACTAGTTTGTTTCAGTTTTTTTTAAATGACCCCTGTGCTGCACAATTCTTGCTTGTAAACTTTGTTTATTTATAAATTTAAAGTTTTCTTGTTATGGTTCTTAAATCTTAAATATATTAGTTTGGAGTTTAAAAAAGAAATCAAGATAACAACAAGCTTAGGAGTTTTATATAATAAGGTACATATCAATTAGTTAAATTTTAAATTGGGAAACAATGTACATTTCAAGATTAAAGACCTTGACACATTTAGGTTTGTTTTAATCAAGTTTGTTCCTACTTTAAAAAGGTTGCTATAGCTGGTCTTTTTTAACTCTACTTCGAAAGATAAATCTTATTTTAGTAGAGTATCACCTCTATAGAAATTCAGAAATACATATGTCAGAAGATCATAGTTGTTGTGTATTTATTTAACAGTAACTAAATATATGTTTAGACAATTATTTAAATACAATTAATTAAAAAGAGGCTCGGATGCGACCTAATCTGATAACAAAATTTGAATAACAATATTTTGTGCCAGATGAATAATTTGAAGTCAATATTTTTCTTTGTTCTCTTAATACTTGAGTCGAAAACCATTACTTATCAGTTTTTTGTTGTTTTTGTAGGTTTTCGTGTTTTGTTAAAAAAGTTGTCAGTTGATTTTTTTTACGAAATCTGCTGAAAATTGCAAACTATATTTTGCATATGATGAAACAGTTTGATAAACCGAGATTTTTAGTCGAAAATCAATTTCTACCAATTTTAGTTGCATTTCTAAAAAGTTTGTATTTCTTATGTAAGAAAATAAATATTGGATTTTCTAAGAAAATTTAACACAGAATGAAATTGTTTTGAGGTCAATACCTTCATTTATTCACGAGATATCGCGAATCGAACATCAATTTTTACCAATTTTGCGTACTATTTTTGTAGAACTTAATTTGTATGAAAAAACTGACTGTCGGATTCTTATAAAAATTTGACTGAATGTCGAAGATGACATTTTCTATAAGATAAAATCATTTTGATGCTTATATCTTACATTTTTGAAAAGACATTTGAGTCGAAATCATTTTTTAACAACTTTTTGTAATGTTTTTTTTAGGATTTTATTTTTTGTAAAAAAAACTGTTAATTCGATTTTTCTCAGAATCTGAAAACATAGATGTCAGAACATTATTCTTCGTTGCATACAATTATTTTGGAGATAAAATCGGTTTTTGTTCGTAGAAAATTCGAGGAGACAATTATGTTCACCAAAATGTTAACTTTTTTTAACTGCTGTAAACAAACCAACCACTCAATTTCCTTCAGAGTCCTTTCTGCATCTTTCTGAATTATTATGTGTACACAATATTTGAAGTCGATATCTCCACTGGTTCTTGAGATATGAACGACGAAAAAAGCTTCCCGAACGTACGGACGTACCAACGTACGTACACACGCACGCACGCACAGACATCTCTCTAAAAATCTTTTATTTAGACTCTAGGGACCCTGAAACGTCGAGAAATGTCAAAATTTTCAATTCGATATTTATGTAATTAATATTATACGAGTATATTATAATGATTGTTTTCGACTGTTTTTTTTTATATTAGGTTTATATTTTTAACTGTTTAATGAAATTTATAAATTGAACTCTCTCTAAACGTATTTATTTAATTCATATAATTTGCATTTCCGGCAGACGGCTTATAAGCCATGCATGTAAATCTTTTATACTAATTTTGTTAAATATATTATATGGAAAAAAAAGGAATAAAGAATAATAATAATAATAATAATAACTGTGTGTAAAAAGTTTTACAAATAAAATTGGATTAAAGCTCAGCACCACAAAAAAGGAGACTGATGAGTGCAAAAGTGGCAAAAGCACGAAATAGCTATATCTCCAGCCAAAATCAATGAGTGGTAGCACCTTTAAGTTGTTGTTGTTGTTCAAACATTCAATGAAATTGACGGAATAAAGAATGGTCAAGTCTAACAAGCTGACATTCTAGTACGAATAGTACAATAAAAAAACAACAATAATAATAATAACTTCCTTTGGGAAGTAATTTTTTTCTAATTTGGAAGGTTTTATTCGGAAAGGTAGTCGTACTACAGTTGATACGTCAACATTTTATCCGCATTTGGTTACTTGAGTCGAAAACCTTTTCTCATCAATTTTTTGTTGATTTTGATGGTTTTCGTGTTTTGTAAAAAAAGTTGTCAGTTGAATTTTTCTATAAAATAACTAAAAATAGGAACAATATTTATCATAAAGTAAAGTTGATTTTAATATCTATTTTTTGTTTTAGCAGCATTTTTTGAAAGTATTTATTTCTTATACAAAAATAGAGATTGGATTTTTCTTCTTTGCAACTTCTCGAAATATTCCAATCGAAGGTCAGTTTTTACCAATTTTAATTAGTAAGTTTTATAGGTTCTTATTTTTCATAAAAAAGCAATATCTTTGATTTTTGTCACGATATTCGAATCCAAAATCAATTTTTGCTAACTTCTAGTAGTTTTTTTTTTGGTTTTCTATTTTTTGCAAAAATATTGATACTTTGTTTTGTTTTAAAAATTTTACCAGATGTCAAAAACGTTTTTCTTTATTCTAGAGATATTATCATTCATTAGGACTGTTATCGTAGAGCTTTTGGGTTCAAACCCTGTCTGTTTCACCTAAAGCTTTTGCACGGGTACTGCGTCTTGCAAGGAACTGACAAATCCTAGAAGAATAATTTTTGTCATGAAAAGTGTTTTCCCAAGCCCTTGTAAGTCCCTACGCCTTAGTTCTCATCGGACTGTTGCGCCACCTATTTATTTATACCTAATATAATTTTGTGTTCCTAAAATATTCGAAGTGTCAAATTTTTTTTTCAGTTTTTTTTTTTTAGTTAGTTTTTCTTCAAAATTATACTAATTTGGTATGACGTCACATTTTGTAATATACAATTTAATCGAAGTCACTAGCGTTATTGATTCATGAGATATTCAGGGTCAACTAAAATTTTCACTTTTTTTTTAATTTAAATTGTTAAAAAAACACCTGTTCAATTTTTTTAAAATTCCTTTCTGCATCTTTCGATTTTATTACGTATAAAACAAAATTTATTTGAAGTCGATATATCTACTGGTTCTTGAGATATGGACGACGAAAAATCATATCTCGTTAATGCTCGCATACGGTCCCGATTGCTGCAAAAAAGTTGTCGAAAATTGGACCGTGAGGCTTCGAACGGCCACTGGCCCAAAATATTTTTTAACATCTTTACATCTTTACACATCTTTATAAAAAATCTAAGTTTTTGGGCATAATATTAAATTATATGCCGTTTATTTCTTCTTAAAAACCACACGTTTTAAAAAACACCCTTTACAGCACAGTATTATAACGTACATTTTTCAACAAAAACTTTTGGTTTAGCACTTGCGATTGACAACGACTGCTATTGAAAAATAGAGATCGGACAACAGCTTTAGAGGATTTACCTGCCCAAGTTTGACTCCACAATTCACACTCAAACTTAAGAAAAGTTTCGATACACAAGAACAATTCAGCATTCGCTCTAATATTGGCCACAATATTTTTTCATAATAAATTTACATTTGTTTCAAATATTGTACCGAATTTAAAATATACGAAAAGTTTATAATATGTAATTCCTCATTCTTTAATGAGGGTGCACTTAATATATATATATTTCTAATAATAATAATATAGACTTCAATCATCGTTACACCGTTAAAGCTTTACCATTTTATGTTATATGTATATATTTTTCTAATATCCACTTTTATATTCAACGAAAAAAAAAGAACCATGTCCGCTTTGGATATCAATTTGTATGCAACTAAATACGAGTATTTTCGAAACTCTACAACCATTGAAAGTGGTACTTTAAACTGTTATTGTCCTTTTCTTATCCTAAGGAAAAAGAACGAAGCAACTCTTGTCTTCTTTGACAGACGGGTTTATTTAAATTCCATTGCAAAACAAAAGATTCCATAATCAAACGATCAACTTAATTGGAGTGACCATGGGTAGTATTTTTTTTTTTAATAAATTTTATTGTTTTAGATTTTTGCATTTACAACTTTAAAATAAGTATATCAAAAAAATGTAGCTAAAATAAAGTGACAACAGATAAATATGTTGATTTGTTTTTATAACTTCAAGATCAAAAGTATTCAAAAACAAACTACTTGCTAATAAAAATTAATATTTAAAAGCACACCATTTTATCATTTTGCTTATTAATGTAAGTTTTTGAACATTGTTGCCATAAATATGGCCTGGTCACACCAAGATTCAGCGAGCAGATGTATTATTTTTGTTTGTATTTCTGAGATAAAAGAATTTTGTTTAAACTCAAATTAAGGGTTAATTTCATAGGCGCATGATACACATGATATAAAATTCATGAGACATGTACATATATCGCGTCGGTAGTCAAAATATTTTTGTTGAGGTGTAATTTAAGAGTTTTTTTTAAAGTTTGTCTTTACTTCGACATTTGACAGTCGGATTGAAATTTCCCTTTGTATTGGCAAAGATTTCAAGTCATTACCTTTACAATTTAATAGATAATATAAAATAAAATAAAAAAAAAACAACTTACAAACTCAGTTTCATCAAACACCTTGATACCATTTTCGTCAGAGGATACTTTGGAGGATCTTGGGTTAACATTGTACCAGCTTACGTTAACTGCAACCACTGGAGAAACGACTTCGATAAATTAACAAATTTTTTCTACGAAACCCAATTGGATAATTTTATTTTGGTGGGAGATATAAACGTAAGAACTGGGAACAAAGGAAGTATTGATATTCAATTTGGAAATGGATCACAAGTCACACTAGCCAGAATTTCCAAAGACAATATCCATGATCGAAATTGTAACTCGTTTATCGAATTTGTAGAAGAAATAGGTGGATTCATCTTGAATGGAAGAGAATATGGAGATAATACTGGTGAATATACATTTGTGAGTAATAGAGGCTCCTCAGTCATTGACTACTGTTGTCCATCATATGGTGCTGTTGGCGTAATAAATAACTTTTCTGTAGGATGTGAGAATTTCTCCGATCATATGCCCCTTATAATTAAATTAAATTCATCAGAAGTGATAACTAACTATCATAGAAAAGAACTTTTGCCTAGACTTAAATGGCGCAATAGTCAGAAAGCAACGTATACTTGCAATCTAGATTCAACAATAAAAAATATAGTTATAGCAAATTCCTCAGTAGATTCAAGATGTCATGCAATCAAAAAATGCATATACAGTGCAAACAGTGCAAATAATAAACGACTTTCAAATTTTGAGCCAAAAAATCCATGGTTTGATACTGCTTGTTATTACGCGAGAAAAGAAGTATTCAAACATTTGAAAATGTATAGGAAACATAACATAGATTTGTTTAAAAAAAATTATCAAGCATCAAACAAAAAATACAAGCAACTATGTCTATCGAAGCAACGCGAATATTATGAAAACATTGCGAGGCAACTTTCATTAGTTACAGCATCGAGTGACTGGTGGAAGCTGGCTAAAATAATGCGCGGTAGTAATAACTGTACGAAAACGGATATAACGGCAATTGAGTTCAAAGCTCATTTCCAAAACCTCTTTACTCCAAGATCACAACTACAAACGTCATACGAGCTGTCAACCCTTGATAGATACATACCTTTGTTAGATAAAGACATTGAAATAGATGAAGTAGAATCTGTTATATGTTCAGCTAAGGACAATAAAGCTCCTGGCATCGATGGGATTCCATCAGAGTTTTATAAATATGCAACTCCAGCCCTTATCAATGAAATTTATCACCTTTTTTACGATATCTTCAGAACCGGAAATATTCCAGAGTCATTCAAAAAATCTATTATATTCCCTCTCTATAAGAAAGGTGATCCAAATGAAGCAAACAATTATCGTGGTCTATCATTTATGGATACTATCTATAAATTGTTTACAACAATCCTTTTAAAACGCATAAATACCTGGATCGAAGAAAACCAAATTTTAAACGAGTTCCAAGCAGCATACAGACCGAATTACTCAACTGTAGACCAAATTTATAATTTTACTTGCCTCATAAAGCTGCAATTAAACCAGAAGAAAAAACTTTATGCATATTTTATAGACCTAAAAGCCGCATTTGATAACATTAATAGAGATGCATTGTTTTATAAATTAACACTTCTTGGAATGTCTTTAAAGATGGTCTCTATTATTAAAGCTCTCTATAACAACAATAGCGCATTTGTTTGGAATGGAACTGGAGCCAGTAGTTTTTTCCCTATCAATCAAGGAGTTAAACAAGGATGCGTTCTTAGTGCTCTATTGTTCATCCTTTTTTTAAATGACCTAGACTCCGTACTTCCAGGGGGAATAACAATTGAAGATGTATCAATCAAAGTGTTAATGTATGCAGATGATATTGTTCTACTATCTGATACCCCCGCCGCCTTACAAGCAATGATCAACAGCTTTACAAACTACTGTAATGAATGGAATCTACTTGTCAATCAAGATAAGTCGGAAATAGTGATTTTTAGAAATGGTGGCCGTCGTGCAGTTGCAGAAAAATGGTTTTTTAACAATGAGGAAATCAAAATCACCAATAAATTCAAATACCTCGGTGCTATACTTACGTACAACATGTCTTGGTCAGAACATTTATCGGAAAGGCTCACGATCTCCAAAAATTCAATAAACGCAACCTGGTCTAATTTCATCAAAAACAAAAACATAATGCAATCTTCAAAATACAAAATATACGAAGCTGTTTCAAGATCAGTTATGAACTACTGTGCACAAATCTGGGGCTATACTGAGCATACTGAAATAGAAAAACTACAACGGTTTTTTGTAAAAAGATGTTTCTTTCTGCCAAATAACACACCCAACTATGTAATCAATATAGAAACCGGACTTCCCAAGGCCTTTCTTACTACACTAGAATTGCACTTCCGATACATTCAAAAAATATACACTCTTCCTGAGAACAGATTAACACGTAAACTGTCAAATATTATCATCAGGAAACAAATATTTTGGGCAAGTGAATGGTCCACAATCTTCGATCAAGTTGGAATTGTTTTCAATTGGTCCGCAAAGTCTGAGTGGAGTAAAATGCACATAGAAGTTTGCTCTAAACTTAGAGAAAAACACTGGATAGAACACACACAACGAGCTACACAATCACAATTTCACGACGAGTACTGCAACCTTAAATACATGGAAGTTCCAAATTATTTCAATGATCAGAACTCACGGGAGATGATTAGTTTGGTTTTCAGGTCTCGATGTGGACTGCTCAATCTTAATGCACGAGCATTCAACAGAGAATCTGTAGGCATTTGTACAATCTGTAATCTCGATGCAGCCGAAAATACATACCATTTTGTAGGAGTCTGTCCCATATTCAAGACGTAAAGAAAGAAGTTTCTAGGCAGTGAGCATCTTAATCGTGATCATTTTCTTAATATCCTCAATGGACAAAATTATACCAATCTCTACAACTTTCTTAGAAATGCACTACGTTATCGAAGTTTAATTATAAATGAGTATTCATAAAAAATCGCTAAGCTAAAACTAATTATACAAATTTATTAAAACTCTTTACCTGACAGGCAACTTTATAAGTTATTGTCATTAAATTTAAATTTTAAAGTTAAGAAAACTAAATTAACTATGTATATATTTCTTCGAAATAAAATTTTTATCTATCTATCTATCTATCTATCTATCTATAAAATAAAATAGCATTTGCGCCTTTTTAACTTACACATATTTCAAGAAATTACCTCTACAATACAATTGATAACAAACTATGAAACATTCGTGACATTTATCGCAATATTATATGGTTTGGTTTTGTTAAAGCTTCTGCTACTTAAACTTAAAGCCTTTAAATTAATGTACATAACAATTGGTTGCCATCAAAAACAATTTAGAAAAAGAGGCTGAGATGCGACCCACACTGATAACTTCCCATCCCGTCTGTCGATTTGTCTTGCTTAAAAGGTTTGTAGGTTTTCGGGTTTTGTTAAAATTTTAGTTAACGAGATTTTTAGTCAAAAACCAATTTTTACCAATTTTAGTAGCATTTCTCAAAAGTTTTTATTTCTTACAAATATAAACAAATACAAAATGGATTAATGAAATTAATTTGAAGTCAATGTCTTCTATTATTAACGTGATATCCACAACCGAACATCAATTTTTACCAATTTTTCGTACTATTTTTGTAGATTTTCTTTTTGTATGAAAAAACTAACTGTTGGATATTTTTAAAAAATTTACTGAATGTCGAAAACAATCTTTTCTGAGAGATTAAAATAGTTTGTAGCTTCAAACTTTTAAATTTTGAAAAGATATTTGAGTTGTAAATTTTTACCAAGTATTGGTATTGTTTTTTTTTTAGGTTTTTATTTTTTGTAAAACTGTACATTCAATTTTTCTCAAAATTGTACCGAATGTTGAAAACAATATTTCTTATAAAATAAAATTAGTTTGAAGCGATAATCTCAAATTTTTGAAAAAATATTTGATTCGAAAATTACTTAAGCCTTACCAACTTTTAGTGATGTTTTGTTTAGGTTCATATTTTTTGTAAAAACCTATCAATTTAATTTTTCTCAAAATTTAAGTGAATGTGGAAAACAATATTTTTTGTAACATAAAATTAATTTGAAGCCAATATCTCAATTTTTTGAAAAGATATTTGAGTCGAAAATTAATTTTTACCAACTTTTATTCATTTTTTCTTAGGTTTTTATTTTTTGTAAAAAAAATGTCAATTCGATTTTTCTTAAAATTTTTCTGAATGCTGATGACAATATTTTTTAAATGATAAAATTAGTTTAAAGTCAATATCTCAAAGTTTTGACAAGATATTTGAGTCGAAAAAAAAAACTTTGAGTAATGAATTTTTTACGTTTTTATTTTTTATAAAAAAAAAATTGTCAATTCGATTTTTCTCAAAATTTTACCAGAGTAAAAACGTTATTCTGCGTTGGACACAATTATTTTGGAGATAAAATCATTTTTGTTCGTAAAATTTTCGAGGTGACAAATATTTTTGTTTATTATAACGTTACAATATATGTATAATATAAAATTTATTTCATTGGTTTGTGAGATATTTTTAGGGTTAACCAAAACGTCATCTTGTTTTAAATTGCTATGGTAATAAAAACACCCACTCAATTTTTTGAGAGTCCTTTCTGCATTTTTATCTGTAAAACAAAATTTATTTGAAATCGATATCTGTACTGGTTCTTGAGCTATGGACGACTAACGACATCTCTCTAAAATCTTTTATTTCAACTCTAGGAACCTTGAAACCTCGAGAAATAATGTCAAAATTTTCAATTACACAAATCGGGCCGATTACAATGGGCTGGTTCAGCCTACATAAGGGACTTGAAAGTAAGGCAAGTTTCTAGCATCTGATTGGCCAGCTGCCAAAAAATTGCCTTCCAATTAAGGCAACTTTATTGGAAAGTTGACTGGAAAGTTAGTAAGGAAAAATCTCCCTAACTATCAAGTCAAGTCAACTTATGTCAAAATGGCAATTGATCATGTTTTTTAATTCAACTAAAAGCTGAACTTTATTACTCAATGATTTATTATTTATTTTCTGCACAACTTCATTTAATGCTTTCTGTAAAAAGGTTCCTTGTAAATTTGGAAAAGAAATAAGTAATATTTCTTTAAAATACAAAATACAAATCGTGATGGACTTGTAGCTTGCCTGAGGAGTGTTTTGTAGAAAATAATGATTTTGGTAGTTTTTGTACTATGAACTTGAAGTAGAGGTTTGTGAAGTAAAGTTCTGAATTTTAAATTCATGACACTTGAAAAACTAACTAGTTGCCTTGGTCAAAATTTACGTTCAAAGAATGAAGTTGACTGCAAATGAAGTCCCTAATGTTGTCTGAACCTGCCCAATAACTTCCTATGGGAAGTTAAAAACACCAATAACACTCGTTAATCAACTCGCAGATGTCAAAAGTTTAGAACCACTTCAACTTCTACTGCTATTGTTTTTAATTTTATTGAAGTTAAATAATAAAAATTTAATTTAAAAAATCGAGATTTTTATCCCGCGCTCCAGTTGTTCAGTTGGTTGTTTACTTATTTCTTTTAAACATATTTATACTTTAGTATCCAAGACCTTTCGATTGAGGTTATTTTATTGGATTACATATGCTATATAAAGATGAACTCGCCAGGAACGGAACAGTACAGCCCATCCTACCACGTTTGGCACGTACTGGCATACCAATCGCTACTTGTAAACTGTTGCTAATGCAAGACGCTGTGAGGAGGGCAGGCACCAGGTGGAACAACATCACCACGTGTCAAGTCACAAAAAACATCTGGCCAACACTGGATTTAAAACGTTCAAGGTGCTTGCTCTCTCTAAGCAGATCGCATATAAGCTCGATAATAGGTGTCATAACCGGACACTGTCTAGTAGGAAAGCACGCCACGAGATTAGGCGTATTCTCAAATGATTTTTGCAGAAGCTGCATGGACGAGGAAGAGGAAGAAACAGTTCTTCATCTTCTCTGCACATGCCCTGCTCTGGCTCGAAAACGCAAGAATTACCTAGGAGAATTCTTCTTTAACGATCTAAACGATCTAAATCATATCGGCATAATCAGCCTCTCACGTTTCGTAAGAGACTCAAACTGGTTCCATTGAGCTTAGGAAGAAACCTCAAGATTCATGTGGTATCACAATGGCCCATTAAACTGGCCTAAGTGTGTCCGTTTCCATCTTGGACAGCCACTATAACCTAACCTAACCTAACCTAACCATAGTTTCAACAAGACGGAGCTGCACGAAAAGTCGCTAGTCTAAGCCGATAAGCCCAAAACGATTTATCACTTGGAAGACAACATTCGCCGCGTTATTTCCGATATACAAAAATTGCAACTCCAGTTCCGAAAAACGTCAATTTAATAAAAAATTATCATTGTTTTATTCTATTTCAAAATTGTATACCTCTACCGTAGCCTCAAAGTGGCATTGGAGGTTTTATATACAAAAGTTAAATCAAAAAAGTATGCACGAGGTAATGTTCTCCTAGCCACTAATGCCGCTTATAGAACTATAGTACCTAATAGTACTGAAGGGTTTTCCAATTGACAACTTGCCTAACGGAAAAACGTACGTAGCTTTAAATGTTCCATCGGCTTCAATTTTTGAGTTGGTTTGATACGCAAGATACGCCATAAGGTGGCCTAAACGATGTCCAAATCTTGAGAACACCGCACTGTGGATTTGACTGATTTGGATCGTTTGCTACGGACGTCTAACCGTTAGCGATATCTTCAACAAACCCGTTATACCACTGACACGGCAACATCCCACAACGAATATGTAGACTCAAATTGCCTGCCTTCTAAGAATTACGACGAAAATTTGAATTAACGTTCTTAAAATTGCAATCAACTACTCTGAATTTCTGTAAAAGATTTTTCTAATTTTAGACGAATTTGTTCCTTTTCGTGATGTCTAGTGAAATTCAAAGACCAAAAAAAATGTATCAAACAAAAAGAAATTACAATTAAAATATTTATTTTCAAAAACTCAAAACAAAAAACACATACATATAAACAAAATTATAAATTCAATAAATTAAACTCCTCTATTCGTTCAAATCGGGGTTTTTAAAAATCAATGAAATATCCTCTAGAGTAGCAGCCTGCTCCCCAAAGTCCACAAACGATTGAATAGAATTCTTCAATTCTACTTGATAGTCACAACTTGTTTGCCCCCCCGATGCTCATGCCACTTTTGCACTTCCTTCTTGGATTGATAGTTTATAATCAGCTGGACCTGCTGATTCTACGAGTGGTGTTTCCTCCTTTTCCAGCCATTTACTGGATTCTGGCAAAACCTCAGAATCAATTTCGTTATGCAATCTTCCTGATGATACTGATGCTGCTCTCTGTTGGGAGTTATCATCATCATCAACATCGTCCGAGTGATTATGGTTATTATCCTGCTCCTCCTGCTGCTTCTGCTTGAGTTCAGTTGACGAAACTGTCGATGACAATGAAACTGATTCATTTGCACAATAATTCACATCGGACGAGTTACAGTAAGGTATGGTCTTTATTTTCGTATCACTTGCATGCTGCTCGATGTCACTTTCCTCGGTATCTGCCTCTGCCTCTGCCTCATCATCATCATCATCGTTATCTTTGTCCTCTGATGACAATGCTTTCCCATACTCGTCAGAATTACAACCACCATCATCATTGTCATCCTTTTCGTCCCCTTCGTCGTTGTCGTTGTCACTGACGTTGTCATCGTCGTCGTTGCAGTTTGTTGGAGTGTTACTTACACCGCAACTAATGTACTTTGTGGATCCTGTCCGTTGTGATGATAGTGATGGTGGAGGTGGGAGCTCTTCCAGAGCACCTGTTGACCGTTTGACAACCATCAAACGTCCATTGACTACCTCCAAAGTGTCATCGTACTTTTCCCTTTGGGCGTATACATAATCAACAAGATTCGAGAGCTGTTCCCGTCTTTGTTGTTGCAGTTCTTCGAATTGACGGTTTATTTGGTCACTAGATTGATCCGAAAAGGTCTTTGTTAATGGATTGGCTACAAGTTCTTTAAGAAGTTCAGATTTTGTATGATTCCGAGAACTTAGAGTTTCGGCGACTTTATTGAATGATGTTACAACTTCACGAAGAGTTGAAATTGAATTGGGTTGTTGTATTGATGATGCAGAACTAGAACTAGAGGTCTCGATTTCAAGATTTTCATTTTCTTCGCCTTGAATAATCGAAGATTTTTCTAGAAGTTGGTTCTTTGATGAGTCTTGTTCCACCCCAGTTGATGCTTCATTTGCAGTATTGATTTTGACCAAAATTTGTTCAAGATAATTTGAAGCATCTGCCTGTTCTTTTAGAGTTGGTACTTCCAAAACATCGTCGAAGACTTTTCTTTCTTCATTTTGTTTCAAAATGTCTGTTTCTTCCTTGTTATCTTCATTGGCAGTGGGACTTGGTTTTGACATTTCAATACTTGCAAGTGCTAAATTGGTTTCCCACCAGCTTAAAGAATCGACATTAATTTCCTCTAACTCATCTTCAGCAGTATTTCTACCAATATCTAAGTCCTTCTCAATTAATTCTGTAAGTTTTGAAGCATCTGCCTGATCTTTTGTAGTTGGTGCTTCCAAAACATCGTCGAAGACTTTTCTTTCTTCATTTAGTTTCAACATATCTGTTTCTCCCTTGTTATCTGCATTTGGAGTAGGATTTTCTTTTGACATTTCAATTCCTGCAAGTTCTAAATTGCTTTCCCACCAGCTTAAAGAATCGAAATTATTTTCTACCAAATCTATGTCTTTTTCAATTAGTTCTGTAAGTTTATCATTTTTTGTAAATAAGATCTTTTGAGAACTATTGTTATCATAACAAGCTTGTAAATCCTTTCCAACGAGTTGAGTATCCTGAAGGTTGGTATGATTTCGTTCTTTTAATTCCATGTTTAAATCTCCTATTTGAACTTTTAAATATCTTTCTTCGTCGAAAACATCTGAGTTTTGATTTTTATCTTCTATCTTTCCTGATGAAACTTCATTTAAATCTGAAGATTCTCCTAATGCTTCTTCCGTGAATTTCAACCAATCTAAATACATTTGATCGAATTCTGCATTCGAAGATTTTTCCTCGTCTTGCCTCTGTTCAAATAAGTTTTCATTAGAATACAAAGGTTCTTCTCCTGAAAATTTCAACCATTCTGAATTATTGGATGTTTTTTCCATAATTTTCTTTGAATCATTATTTTTGTTGTGTTCTTGAAATTCTTCAGTCATTTCTTCTGAAAGCTCAATATGCAATTCTTCACCATACTGCTGTTCTAACCACTCTGAAGAATCGTAAAGAGCTAAACAGCTATCATTATCCTCTATTTCTTCTACAATCTCTTTAGCTTGAGAATTTTCATTTTTACATTCATTTGCCAAAAAATTTTCAAGCCATTTTGAAGCAATTGTATCTTCTAAATGCCAAAGTCTATCATTCCAAATAGAATTTGTTGTTTTTTCTTCAATGTTTTGTTCTTGATAGAACCCGTATTCGACTGAATTTTCGGTATTGTGATATTCCGAAGACAAGCTTTTAGAAGACATGTTATTATCAGATGTTTGTTGAGTTTTGTTTTTTCGTTTTAATGTTCCAGAAGATACTGAAGCTAGGTCACCATCGGAATCTTCATCTGTAAGAATCATTGTGAATATGTTCTTCAGTCTTGCTTCAGTGTTATCTAAAAGTTCAGGTGTTTGTTCTTCAGTAAGTATTGAAGAAGTAACAGAGGACGAGCTAAGATTTTGGCAGTCTTCATTGTTTATATCATTTATTGCCCTTGAAGATTCATTTATTTTGCTTCGAAGATCTGTCATATTTTCACCACTTTCGTTATAAACTTGAATATTGGCTTCATTTTCAAGTTCAAATTTTTCATTCAAAACTATTTTGCTTATGTTGGAAGAACTATCGTCAGAAGATGATGAATCGTCGGAAGATGACGATTCCGAGGAAGATGACGAAGAAAGACTTTTTGTTGTTTCTTTCTGATCTGAAGAACTGGAAGTTGACTCCGACAAAAATGAAGAATTGTATTCTTTGGTATCTTCAATAGCTTTTTTAAGTAATTTTTGATTGTCAATTCTACTGTGGACATCTTCTGTTAAATCTTCTCTTTCTGCCTCTTGAAGTACCAAATTGTTTTCTTTAAGTTTGGATTTTTCATCACTGATTTCTTCGGAAAATGAAGATGCCGACTCAGAGGAAGAATGACTTTTCGTTGTCTCAATCTGATCTGAAAAAATAGAAGTTGACAGTGACATAAATGAATGGTTTTCGTTGTTGTTTTTAATTGATTTCACAAGAAATATTTGATTGTTAATTCTACTGTGGATATCGTCTATTTTATCTTCTTCTCCTTCTGCCTTCTGAAGTCTCAAACTTTTTTCTGTAAGTTTGGATTCTTCAATCAAAATTATTTTCTCTCTATGTTCACTATCACTAATTTCTTTTTCAGAAACTGAACTGTTTGAAGAAGATGATGAAGAAAAAGTTTCGGTTGCTTCATTGCAATCTGAGGAAGCCAAAGTTGACGATAAAATATAATTTTCTTTGTTAATTTCGATTGCTTTTTGAAGATCTTCTTCTTCAACTTCACAATCAACGTCACCAACATTAAAAAGGTTATATTCGTTTTTGTTCCCTACTTTATTTTCAATCTTTTCAATTCCAGAAGTCAAGATGTCAGAGGATAAAAATGATAAATCATTTTTCTTAAGAATTTCAGAAGCTTTTTGAACAAGGTCATCATTATCAATTCTGCAAACATTATTTTCTTTTAGATCCAGTTGGAAATTATCGTTAGGAATTTCTATATTTTCCTCCTTAATTTTAAAATCTTCCAAGTCTGGTAAATCTTTTAATATCTCAGAATCAGTTTCTCTTCTGTGTATCATAATGGTTTTATGTTTTTCAGAATAAACGGTTTCTATGATATCTTCAATAATATGTTCGGGTTTGAACTTTTCTTCATTTATATTATCTTCATTAGATATCTCTTGCGTAGAATCTTCGTCAACGTTTATACTTTGATCTTCATTTGTATGTATTTGAATGTGTTCTTCTTGGGACAAATCATCCAAAGAAGTCTTTGACAAATTATCAGAAAATTCCTTCGTATCGTTTCTAGCTTCGTTAACATTTATATTTTGATCTCTATTTGTATCTGATTTTGTTGGTTCTTCTTGGAAAGTATCATCCAAAGAAGTCGATGAAGAACTTTCAAATAATTCCGTTGTATCATTTCCAGCTTTGGGATTTACTCCAGTTAATTCCAAATCCAATTTTGTAAATTTTTCTGGTATTTCCTTCACCTTGTTGTCATTTTCATCATCAGATGATTCCAAAAGTTGAACATCTTCATTGCCATTCTTTCGACGAAGCCGAAGGGTAGCTGTAAATTGCAAGCGATATTGCCTCTTTGATAAGTGCAAAATACAAACAACATAAATCTTACCATTGACACTATCTCGAATTTTTTTACGATCTAGTTTTGCCCATCGATCACTCTCTTTCCGTTCTTCTTCATAGCCACCTCGTTTCCTAAATTAACAAAATGCAGGTAATAGCAATTTAAATTGAAGATAAAGATAAAAATTAATAGAAAATGCTTCAAAAATATAATATCGAATATCCTAAACAAAACATTTTTTTTTTTTCAAAACTTACCAAGCTTCAGCACAAGCCCGATCTTTTGGAAACACTGGACGACTATCCAAGTAGGTAAGATTTTTCTAAAAACAAATTGCACATAAGCTGATGGTGTTATTTATTTTTTCCCTTAAAACTCACACATTCCAGTATTAATGTTTTTCGGTATTGTGGAACCTTGCTTACCACAGGATTGCCCTGTAGGACCAATACTCTTAACTGAGGCATTTTTGCAAAAACCTAGAAAAACATTTTGTCATTGATGAAAATAAACAAAATATTCGTGTTTTTGAATTATTTTCTTACCTTCACAACTAGAATATCATCGATGCGATTATGTGACAAATCCAACGAGCATAAATGTTTGCAATGGACCAATTCTTGTATTGCATCATAATTTTGTAAATAATTCTTTGACAAATTCAAACTCGACAGCATGGGCAAAATATCACTGCAACAATTTTCTATTTTTGTTATATGATTGCTTGAAAGGTTCAGAGTATCCAGAAGAGAGCAGCAGTGAAGATTTTCAATTTTCCTAATTAAATTATTCTGCAGAAATAGACATTTGAGTTCGGATTGACATTCGAGACCTTGAATCTCAGATATGGCATTGCTTTCAAGCCAAAGGCACTTGAGACCTGTGTATTCTTCGAGGTTTTCAATCGATTGAAATCCTTTACCAAAATTACAAACATTAGCGTTTTCATAGAACAAAGATTTCAAATTTATGTACATTAACCTTGAAAATGAAGATAAAGTTGCTCATTTAGATGAGGAGTCTGATAGAGTTTATGCTCTTTGCACAAATTTTTCAAATGTTTTTTTGTTATTCGATGAAGACCAAAGACTTCTTTATTACTCATTTTTGTATTAAAATTATTATTTTATTTTTATTAAATATTAATTGTTTCTTCTTGCTTAAATCAAATTGAATACAAAACAAAATACTTTCCTTATTGATTAAACAAATTCTATGATTAAGTATATTTTTATTCTGTTGCTAAGTGAAAATATTGAAAAGCTTATTGCGATTTAATAAGCATGGCTTCAGCTTCAAATAAATAGCTTGTTTTCAATTACCATGGGACAATATGAGCCCGGAATTGAAAGCCTATTTCTGAAAGCAATAGACTTTGACAACGTCTCCTTTATGAAACTAAATCAGCATTTGAAGCTCATTCACTATGCATTATAATAGCTCTAGCTTTTGTGATTTCACGATTACTCAGAAAAGTCTAGAAAGTCTGGACCTATTTTTCTTCTAATACAAGTTGATTGGACATGTAGTGTATTGAGCTTACTTTTGGGCTTATAAAGGTTTTTTTTTTAAGTTATGGCAAACCAAACTGAACACAAATCAAGTGACAGCTGTCAAAAAGACCAACTTCGAAAAATGATTGCCATGTTAAAAACCACACCTCCAAAAAACACCCATTATAAGCTCAGTGCCAAGTAAGTAATTAAAAGTCAGAGTTTAACGATGACATTACGAGTGCATTTTAATTTAAAAGTAAGTGAACTTGGTAATATGTACGAGAATTTGTGGGAATTTTCATTTGACATAATATTAAAAATTATTCAGCTTTTCTCTCATCGCAAAAGCTCCTTTTGGCTTCAATTCGTTCCAATAAAGATCTTGATGTTTTGCACTTGCAACTCTTCGTAACTGACGATTTCTGTAGCATTGAACAATTGCTTTCCACCATAAAACGAACCATTTTCCAGTGACAAAGTATAAAAGTTCAATAATAGCAACTATACTAAATCCATACATCACAGAACAGATTCCACCATAGCGACCTATGAAAATCAATAAGATGTTTTTAAAAACTTTTTTAAAGCAAAATACAAGATGGCTAAAAAGTGTTCATCTGTCACAAAAGTCCTATAATCAAAGATATTAAAATTAGGTTCAATGTCGTATTAAGTTCATCAAAAACAAATATTAAATTGACAGATATCTAAAGGAAAGGAACATAACTTTTTTGGAACAATACTAGTTAACATTAAAAATAAACGTCAAGCAGATGACATAGTTTGAGTCACCTGTCACTTTATTGTATTTACCCAAAAGTACAACCCAATCACCGCTTATGTCATGTGTTTTGACTTGTGAAAACGCCGATTGATAAAAAAATCTGATTGCTGTTGTCGGTTTCGATGGAGACAGACCATTTCTATAAAATCAATAAATATAGAAAGTAAACAAACAGTTCTTTTGCTATGATATAAAAATACTTACAATAAGCCTGCTGAAAAATTAGCTCCATTTGGTGGAATATTCAGTGGTCTTGAGTTTACATTCGCTTTGTAGCTTACTACATCACAACTTGGCAGGCAATGTTTACACAGTTCTAATGTTGGTTGAGGTTGTCTTTTCTCTGAGACATAATCAAATGCATTCCATTGCCACCAGATGGACTTCCACAATGCTATACATGGCAGATCTATAAGAACACAGTAAGGTACCCCTCCTATGAATCCCGGCAAAACTGGCACAACACAGCCACAATGATTTACAACACTAATGGTTCGACAATTTAAAATGCATTCACTAAAGGAGTAAAATTTCCTGAAAGTAAAAAGTTCAAAAACAAAAAATCAAAAATCCAAACTGTCACATCGGAAATGTCATTTATTTACTGTTGCAATAACTCTTGACCCTCTTCTAAAAAATAACAATGTCTCATTTTTGCCGAAAATTGCCTCATTCTATCGGAACCTTCAAGAATTTCAGGCTGAATTGAAATTTCGGTTTCCTCATTGTATGCCACTAAGGTACGGATTACACTTCCGATCTCGGTATCAGGATAATTTTCTGGGTAAAATAGGAGAACCTATTAGAAACGTTGGTAGATACATAGATAAATAAGGATTAGTTCCAAAGAGGCACAGATTGTAAACTTAGCTAAAATCTTACCCTAAAGACATCAGAGGGATATTCTTTCAAAGTGTAGTCATCAGGATTGTCTTGAAGAACCAACTGAAGTGAATTCATGTATCCCGAAGCGTCAAAATGGATTTTACTACTCTTATTGTAAGCTCTTACTTCGCGCTCGTGGAGTTCTCTATATACAAAAATAAAGACTATTTTTGACCAACAACTGTCAGAATGCTGTCAATTTGTCAATGTTCTTGTTGACTTTCCCTCACACTAAATTATTTAAAAGTGACACCAAACTGAATCATGAAAACTTAAAAACAAACCAATGAAATCGAATTAAAGTGATGAAACCAGGGGCGAACGCAGGTAGGGGTTTTAGGGGTTAAACCCCCCCCCCCCCCCGAAATATCAGAATATGTGCAGTAATCACATATCCATTATTGTTCAAAAGAAGAAAAAAAACAGAAATGGTACAAAATAAATTTCCAACTCAAATTCTCAAACTATGTTAAACGAAAAATTTTAATAAATTTGCTACGGTGATAGAAATTGTGCACAAAACACAAACACGCTAAATCAGAACAATAAATGTCTGTTTTTTTTTGGTAAAGAAAGAAAAATATTTTTCTTGTTTTCATTCATACTAACAATTAAAATGTTTAGTATTTTTATTTTCCAACACTGAGGTAGAAGATGAAGGGTTCATACATTTTTGTATGAAGCTAAGTATTATTATTAACACGGAGATGCTCTCTTTCGCCATGTTTCTTATGGCCAAAAATGAAAAATTGAAAACAGAAAATGACCTTGTTGTACTCGTTTTTGAAACGATCTCACGGCCACTAGTGCACATTTCAAAAAGGGTTAAATATCAAAACACCGAAAAGTTGTTCGGTTCATTTATGTTAGTTTTAACTGTAAATTAAAAAAAAATCTTTTAGCTTACCTTTTTTCACTTCTTGAATTGTGACACAAGAATATTTTAAAACAAAAACAGCAACTTTGTTTGCCTTTGTCGCATTTTTCCTTATTTTTCAAGAACAAGAATCAAATTAATAATGAAAGTTACGTGGTGTCTCCTAAATTCAATATTTTTAAACATTTGGATGCGTTTCTTCATTTAAACATACCTTAATGTAAGACACATATTCATAGTCATATTTTATACCCGAGTCTATTTGAATTGGGTAGTACCCATGGTTAGTGCGTTGGACTGTCATGCCAGAGGTCCTGGGTTCGATCTCCGCCTATGCCATCTAAAGTTTTTTCACGGGTACTGCTACTGCCTCTTGCGAGGAATTGACAAATTCTCCAAGAGTAATTCTTGTCATGAAAAGTGCTTTCTCAAATTAGCCGTTCGGAATCGGCTTAAAACTGTAGGTCCCCTCCATCCCTGACAACAGTACTCGCACACAGGAATGGTTGAGAGTTGTAAGTCACTAGGCCCTAGTTCTCAACGGACTGTTGCGCCACCTAATTTATTTATTATTATTTGAACTGGAGTCTAAATTTAACATATAGGTTAGACACAGCTGCTATTCATAAAGAATTTGCCAGCTCTGTTTAGTTAGAAACATGTTTAAGGCATATTCAATTCTGAAAAATTTCACTTAAACCTATACAAAATGGCTTGTAGAGAGCCAAAATCTTTGAAACTCTTTAAACTATTTTGTTTGCTGTTAGTTGAGAAATTTTATGAAGTCGGGCTGATGGTTTTAAAACTTGGAAGCACGCAGATATTAGCAAACATTTCATTGAATTTCAATCTATAATATTTAGAAGGTCAATCATAAACTTGACAGTTTTTTTCTCGAATCGATACCTTTCATACAAATCGTCTTCATCTATATTTCAAAGGGGTCCAATCGGGTTAAGCAGAGCTTTCGTTTTCTGTTAGTTGGTAGCATTCCAACATCCAGCAAAATATCAAAATATTGATATGTATGTATATGCTTAAGTCTTTAGACATTTTAATTTTTGTTTTTAAATTTTGAAATAAAATGTCTCGTAAGTTAATTTTCTCTATCAGTTTGTTTATTTTTGACGTTAAAAGATTTAGAAACAGCTTAAACATAGGTTCCGTCGTGTTTATTTTTAGACTCCAGATTATCGTTTTAAAATGGGTTTAAATTGTCTATGAATAACATAAACTGAAGTTTAGCTTAGCAAAGACAAAATAAGATCTTATGAAGGAACTATGAATATGTCTTCCGTCTAAAGGTTCGGAACGCATTCAAAATCATTTCTTCTAGTATTTTCATGGTGAGTTTAAGAAAAACGTGTTTGACAATTTCAAAATTCAATCTAGCAATCTACGGTAAATTTGAATGTGCGAAAACAAAAGAGAACTGTGAAAAAAGAAAAATCTCACCTCATCTCTTTGTTTCTGTAACTCACATTTATTCATGTGTGAGTTCAGCCTAAGAATGATGGGATCGTCAACGGCAACTAGGAAATAAGGCGTACAAACTTATACATGCATAATGCATATAAAAATTAAGTTTTAGCTTTGAAGTCAATGTCAAACTGTTTTGTCAATCGTGAAAGCAAGTCATATGTGTACCTATATATATGTACTTTTTACATACATGTTTCTTAGTACCTATGTGTATAAAATAGTGCCAAAAAAGAAAAAAAAAACACTTGACATCTAAAATAAAAAAAAATAATATAATATATATTTTTTGAAATCCCCCCCCCCCCCGAAATTTTTTTTTGCGTTCGCCCCTGGATGAAACGTCAAATAAACAAATGTCACCTGAAGTGAAGACAACTTAACGAACGTAATTGACATATTTTTAGGCATTTTACAGTTTATATTATACTTACTTATCATCAGTATAACTAACTCTTCTATAATTAAATAAACAACAAACTCCAGATGTTGTTGTCCTCAAGAAGAAAACTTCACTGCATTTCAAAACTTGTCCTTTTAGAACACAACGTTTTATTAAATCATCACATTTTGGTGCTAAACGACGAATGATATTTCGTGTCGGATATGTTCCATTGCCATATTTATAAACTAATAAATCATTAAGATTCTGAAGTTCTTGATTTATGGTTGAATATGAATCAAACGGATATAAAAGTAATCCACCAAATGCAAGTAATTTATCAGCCAATTCGGTTACGTTATTAGCAGCAAGTTGAGGATGATATTTCTCTTGGAATTCGAATCTACGAAAAAATAAAATTAATTGTGCGCAGGTTACGATGAAAAAGGTAAATGTAGCCGATTCACAATTGATAGTGGACATTTATGGTGCATGGTTTGTGTATGAGGTTTGTGAAATGGTGATAGTACTTGCTAATGAAAAAATTGAGCTCCTCAAACTGTGATTCTCGGATTTATCTCATTTGGTATAAAGATTTCAAATTATTTAAAAATTTTGTCAGTTAAAATTTTACTTAAAGGCGGACAAACACATTTAAAAAAAAAAGCTGGGATGCGACCCACACGGATAACTGCCCATCCTGTCTGTCGATTTGTCTTGCTTAAAATTTTGTAGGTTTTTGTGTTTTGTTGAAAAAGTTCTCAGTTGAATTATTCTTAAAAAATTAAAAACTACCAATAATATTTTGCATAAATAATGAAATACATAGTTTGATTTCAAAATCTATTTTTGTTAACGAGATTTTTAGTCGAAAACCAATTTTTACCAATTTTAGTAGCATTTCTTAAAAAAAAAATATTTCTTATATAAACAAATACAAGTTGGATAAATGAAATTAATTTGAAGTCAATATCTTCTATTGTTCTCGAGATATCGAAAACCGAACATCAATTTTTACCAATTTTGCGTACTATTTTTTGTAGATTTTAATTTTTTATGAAAAAAATGACTGTTGGATTTTTATAAAAAAATGTACTGAACGTCGAAAACAATATTTTCTGTGAGATAAAATAAGATTGAAGCCAATATTTTAAATTTTTGAAAAGATATTTGAGTCGAAATAAATTTTTACTAAGTTTGAGTCTTGTTTTTTTTTTAGGTTTTTATTTTTAGTAAAAAAACTGTTAATTCCATTTTTCTCAAAATTTTATCGAATATATATTTCTTATAAGATAAAATTAGTTTGAAGCCAGTGTCTCAAATTTTTGAAAAGATATTTAAGTCGAAAAACAATTTTTACCAATTTTTGTAATTTTTTTTTAGGTTTTTAATTTTTTGTACAAAAACTGTCAATTCGATTTTTCTCAAAATTTTAACGAATATTGAAAACAATATTGCTTATAACAAAAAATTATTTTAAAGCCAATATCTTAAATTTAAAATCAAAAAAACTGTCAATTCGATTTTTCTCAAAATTTTACCAGATGTTAAAAACATTATTCTTCGTTGCACAAAATTGTTTTGGAGATAAATTTTACCAGATGTTAAAAACATTATTCTTCGTTGCACAAAATTGTTTTGGAGATAAAATCGTTTTTTGTTCGTAAATTTTTCGAGGTAAATAATATTTTTTTTTGTCAGTTTTTTTGATTTATAAAAAAAACCGTTAATTGGATTTTTTTCCAAAAATATATTTGTTTGGTATCACATTACAATATATGATATAAAATTTAATTCAAGTCTCTAGCGTTATTGGTTCGTGAGATATTTAGGGTTAACCAAAACTTTCATCTTTTTTTTAAACTGCTATGGTAAAAAAACCACCCACGCAATTTTCTTGAGAGCCCTTTCTGCATCTTTCTGCCTTATACAGATAGTATAACAAAATGTATTTAAAGTCGATATCTCTTCTGGTTCTTGAGCTTTGGACGACGAAAAAAACCTCGCGAACGTACGGACGTACGAACGTACGTACACACGCACGCACAGACATCTCTCTAAAAATATTTTATTTCGAGTCTAGGGACCTTGAAACGTCGGGAATGTCAAAATTTTCAATTCGACAAATCGGACCCATTACAATAACTTCCTATGGGGAGTTAATAAAGGTTCTCTCCTATGTTAAATTGAAGTAAAAATTCCATTATTAATATTGTCTTTTCATAAGATATGGTTATTGATAGTATTCACAATAGACTTTTTCGAGGCGACTTATTTATCATCTCATAATTGTATCTCCTTTAAACTTGATAATTAAAAAGAGAACGAAAAGTGAGTATACAGAAGTATAAAAGGTTGAAAATATATTCCTTATAACTAAGTTTCAAGTAACAACAGCCTTATTATGGACGGATTAAAGTTTTTCAACGCCTTTAATACACGAATATTAAAGGCGGTGTAAGCTAAAACTGGTTCATACGAGTAGGTCGTTTTAAACGTTTTTTTACATTTCAAAAATGAGAGTAAAACAGTTGTTTTTGGAGTTTTTGAAAAAATTATTTACGGTTACATTGAATTTAAATTCTTTAAACGCCTTGTATTTAACAAGCAAAAACCCAAAAAAGTATAAAACTTAATATATGTAGATTTTCGAAAGAAATTATTAAAAAACTAATAACCATAGCTCAGTCTTTTCTAGTCGATTCTCCCAATTTTCCAATATTTTATTTTGTTTGTCGATTACTTATACTTTTTAAAAACTATACCATTCCATTATTCAAATGAAATGTAAAACTGTGCAAATATTTGGTTAATGTTTAAACAGAGTTTTAGATTGGTAATTTTGTTAATAATATATTTGACACAATCGAGGCGGTACTAAAACGTGTGAGTAAATATTTTAAAAATAAGGATTCGTTAAACGTAGCGTTGGCAAGTGTAAGTGCTTCGACTGGTTTTAAATATTCTAAGGTTAAAACGAGTATATGTAAAATCTGTTAAAGAAAACAAACCATTTTGACAGGTTTAATTTATATATGGTGTGCTTTCTATCGGGTTTTTCAATAAGAGCGCTACAAAAGTTTTTTTTAAATAAAACAAAAACGGTTTTGGATATCAGTGAAATTCTTTATTCCTGTGAAAGTATGTTCGATGCAATTATGTGTGGAACTCAATTTCTTTTGCATGGCCACCACGGGCACGCTTGCAGAAGTCCAGACGCTGAACCCAATTTTCGACAGTTTTCCAACATAAATCGGCCGATACTGCTGCGATTTCACGTTCGATATTCGTACGAAGTTCATCAACCGTCGCTGGCTTGTTGGCATAGACCTTAGACTTGACGTAGCCCCACAGGAAATAGTCGCACGACAGAGGCGGCCAAGCGACTGGACCATTTCGTGAGATAACACGTTCTCCAAACTTGGTTTCCAATAAATTGATTGTTACATTCGCTGTGTGGCTTGTGGCGCCGCCGCCGTCCTGTTAGAACCACATGTCCTCCAAGTCCATATCATCCAATTGGGGCCAAAAATATTCGGTTATCATTGAACGATTGCGATCCCCATTCACAGTAACGTGCCGGTCTTGATCATCACGGAAGAAGTACGGCCCAATGACGCCGCGCCGGCCGGCCCAATGACGCCGCGCCGGCCGGCCCATAAACCACACCAAACCATAATTTTTTCGGGATGCAATGATGACTCATGGAGTACCAATACCGCATATTTTGTTTATTGACGACGCCTTTCAGCCAAAAATAAGCCTCACCGTTGAAGATGATTTTTCGATGAAAATCATTTTCAAGTTGTTGCTCAGTCCAATTCACGAACATACGACGCTTCTGGACAGACACACTTTATTCTGGGCTCAGGTTACGACGAGACGTCCACCCCGAGTGTCTCTAGAACTGTGTACACAAATACAGCGCTCGGTGGTATTTGCTTCATTTCATAAAATGCACCGATTCGAACTTTTTCGTTCCGCTGAGCTTAGCTACTGATTTTTTGTCAACATTTTGAGAGGCGGGAAACAGCTGTCAGCAAACTTTTCCTAAAGCGGAAGTTTGATTTTCAATAGGATTCTTTTGAGAGACTCCTTGTGACTCCCATTAAACTACTTAGTCATTTGTGTTCAGTATCGTTTGGAAAGTTATCATGGAGACACTTACCACATAATTGTTGAGCTGTATTACGAAAATGGTTTTTTAGTGTTTTGGGGAATTACGGTATACATAATTGACCTACTGAAACTACTGTTGCTAATATCATTCGAAAATCTGAGTAACATTTTACATTAGTGGATACTATTACCCGTGGCGTGACCGTTAGTGCATATAAAAGTCATGCCAGAAGTCTTGGGTTCAATCCCCGCCTGTACCATCTAAAGTTTTCTTTCACGTGTACTGCCTCTTCCGAAAAACTCACAAGTCCTCCAAGAGTAATTTTTGTCAAGAAAAGTGCTTTCTCAAATTAGCCCTTTGGATTTGGCATTAAAACTGTAATTCACTTCCATCCCTGACATTACTTGCACACAGGAATGGTACCTACGCCAGCAGCTTGGCTTGTCATATTGGACAACTTTGCGTATTTTACGTAAGATCTCGGTCTAAGATCGTATAAAATTAAATTTGTGCAAGAATAATAATTAAAGCTACATGCGGCTTGAATTTGCATCGTATGTTCATCAACATTGCGGCAACTTTATTGGATGGAGGCAGATGAGCTCATTCAGTATTTAAACTGCTACCAAATGTTCAAAATAGCCCAGACGCGGCGTGCAATATAAAAAAAAACAATCATCCATGGCCACAGTGCACAGTGTAAAATTATCATCTGAGATGAATGCACTATGGCACACAAACATTCGCTTGAGGCGTTGAACAGGACATTGAAAGATATAAAAAACAACGACAGACACTCTGTTACTCCTTTCAGTTGATTTCAGACAAACACTTCCCATTATTCCGCGTTCAACGTACGCTGATGAGATCAACGCATGCTTAAAATCAGCGCGTAATGTTGAAAAAGTACAAATGAAAGTAAATATGCGTGTTCAAATGCTTCAAGATCCATCCGCTGAAACATTCTCAAAACAACTGTTAGATATAGGCGACGGAAAAGTTACTACAGATGAAACTGGATAAATAAAATTACCGGTTGATTTCTGCACGATTATTGATTCACAAGATGCTGTCTTTGACCAGATATTTCCCGATGTACACAGACAATATACAAATCATGAGTGGCCGGCAGAAAGAACAATTTTAGCAGCAAAAAAT
Source organism: Eupeodes latifasciatus (assembly GCA_920104205.1). Lineage (NCBI taxonomy): Eukaryota > Metazoa > Arthropoda > Insecta > Diptera > Syrphidae > Eupeodes > Eupeodes latifasciatus. Next base: position 148,589,688 of record OV049924.1, read on the forward strand.
GTGGATGTCAACGCATTAAATCTCAAGATACAACATTTTTGTTACCACGGGACTTGGTGTCATACAAATCTATTGATACAGTTTGTGATGCTACCGAAGCTGTAAATTATCCAATTGAGTTTTTGAGCTCATTGGATTTACCAGGAATGCCACCGCATAATTTACAACTGAAGGTAGGATCTAAATGGCAAATTCCGAGGTGAAAATATATTATTACCGCTAATCCCTATTATACCCACAGATGTACCAATTCAATTCAAATTTCTTTCCTTCAATTTCCAATTATATTGGCATTTGCAAAGACTCTATCGCAATAAGTCTCAAGGCCAAACGATGTCTGTCTGCGGCTTAGATTTGAGCACTTCGTGTTTTTCACACGGACAACTTTACGTGGCGTGCTCTCGAGTGGGCAAACCATCCAGTTTGTTTGTATTGGGGAAAGATAGGATCACAAAAAAAATTTTACACTCTGTTGCATTAAGGGATTGATATTGTTTTTTTGTAGTATTGTCATAATTAGCGATATGCATATAATTGGTGATTTATTATTTTAATATTTTGTTTCCGTTTACAGTGCTCTATATTTCTCCCACTTACATACATATGTAGCACATGCTTACACACTTACAATAATTTATTTATTTTTAGCAAAATATTCTCTAGAAATTATTTATATGACAAAACAACGTTTGTCGGGCCAGCTAGTATTCTATAAAGGATACATATTTGTAGATACATACATACATATGTAGATACATAGGTTATAAGTTATAATTGATTTTGGTTTAAATTGTAGTGATGATTTTCAAAGATTGTGTATTTAACATGGCATTTATAGATAATAATATTCTTTACAAAAATTTATTTGATTAAACTGGCTTCTTTTATTAAGTACTTCAAGAATTAGATAACATTTATCTGATCCTAAATGTCAGTCATAATTTAACATAATTTAACTCTCGATACATTCCAAGGGGCGTTCACATTCTAAAAATTTGATATCGTGAACGCTCCATCCGGCATGGTGGCAGTTATCAGCGACACGTTGCTTCTATGACATTTTGCTCCAACAACAAGTTAGAAAACTGTTAGTTACTTATTGTTGTTGAGAAGGTTCTAGTGATTTGTAAAATTAATATTATTAAAACTTTACATAAATCTATAATATCAAAAACTCCATCTTTGTCAAATAAACGGTACTTCTTGTGTTTCTCGAGAAATCTATTTATTCTATTTCATATTCATCACGATGTTGCCTATTTCAACTGACAACTTAAAGTCAAATCTGGCTTTTTTTGACATAGATGTCGCTTTGACAGCAGAATAAATTTATTCGGACTGAAAACACGTTTAAATGGCAGCACTGGTGGTTTGAGTATGAGTTAACGCGCAAAAGATCAAGATGGATTGATTTTAAAATTACGACATATTTATTTAAATAATTTTATTAAAAAAACGTCACATTGAAGTGAGGTTTCGCAATTAAGATTTTCAAACAGATATCAATAAAATACATTAGTTTCTTTTCAATTTATTATCGTTTTTATGATTAATTATGACTTATCAATATGTTTAACCTTCAAATTTGGAGTCTTATTTCCAGCATGATTTTATTGTTCAATAAAATTAAACAACAAGCTATTTATTTTGCATTTTGACAAAAAGTTAATTTGCAATATGACGATTTTTTTGGTACAGTCTAAATTAGGAGGATTTTTAAGACCTTTTAAGTCCCTAAGTGAAATGAATATCTACAGCAAAAATATTTTCAGTTGTTCTTTAGCAGCACAAACGATACAAATTCTTTAAATCACTAACTAATATGAGCAGCTAATATTTATCCAACAGTTTCACTATTTCCGGCCTAGAAGGTGCTTGACGCCGTTATTTTTCTATTTTGCTATACAAATTTCACCATTTTTGTACTGAATTTTAACTGTTTAAATGCGTTGTTTTAGAGTATTCCTATTTTTAGTAAAGTTGACTGTCAAATGTCAAAAGCTGACAACTACATATGAAAGCGTTTTTTGGAAAACCCTCTATTTTAGTTCATACATTTCACCCAATTCCATAAACTATTGCGTATAGATAAGGAATGGATTTTTAGTTTATTGAAATTATTGAAAGCAAGTAAGTTTATAAATGGAAATGTCAACATTATTCAAGTTTAACAGCTGTCAACATAAATTCCTTTCAAACTTTTTTTAAAATTTAAAACAATTTTATTTAATTTAAAAAAATATTCGATATGCTTAATATTATCACAAAATAATAATTTATCTACTAAAAGCTGCTTCCCTGACCATCGCCACTAAAGAATCCAAAGTCTCTTCGGCCGTAGGAATGATCTGTTTAGCTGGCAATCGGAAACCATGCCAAAGATTTGTGGATGGCCGCAGTTCATAACAATATGTCAAATTGACACCCAAACTTCCATAAGCCCAATCCAAACTAGCACCTGCTGCTGGATAGATGGCATCATAGATATTACCGCCAGTGTATTTAGTTCCATAACGTCTGGAAATGGCATCCACTGCAACATCGTAAATCCTTTTGAGATCGTCATAGTTGCTAGGATGTTCACTTGTGTGTCCATAGGGGAAGAGCAACAACTGGGAGTAGGAATGATATGAAATGTACAACATAAGATTATCTTTCACCGAAGTAATGTACTCTGACAGAGATTTGGTCTCAATTTCGGAGAAGGGCTTAGGTCCGGCATAAGTTCCCGAGCAGGGATTGTTGCTTGAGCCGACTTCATTCCAGTGGAAGTCCCAGTTTCTGTTGGGATCAGCTCCATAGCAATTGCCATAAGGGGTTCGAGTTTTTCTCCACAAACGGTTTTTGGTGTGAGAATAGACATATCCATCGGGGTTTGCGTGGGGAATGACAAACCAGTCAAAATTCTCAGCAATAAATCTTACTTCGGGGTCAGTGCTAGTCAGCAATTGGTTGGTCATGTATGTGACTGTAGCCGGTCCGATCCATTCACGAGCATGCATACCAGCCTCGAGGAAGACGGCCTTATTACCTTCCTTGTAGGATATCTTGATTCCAATAATCTTGCGCCCCTCATAACTTTCACCAGCTTCGATAAGTTGCACCTGTTTTGGGAACTTCGTTACCAAACTCTCCAACCATCTGTAGGTTTCATCCAATTCATGATATCTCTCCCAATTGTATTCCATGATACGACTTGAAGGGCTTGTCTCTTCTTCAGATTCCAACTTGCTCTGTGCATTCTCGTCAATCAATTTGTAATCTATTTCACTTTCGTCCAATATCTGCAGAAATTCGTACATCATTTCTGGCGCAACAATAACACTCAATGGACGTCCAATAGAATGAACTTCATCGAGAAACACTAACTTTTCACTAGTTCCATCCAAATTCTTGAGCACGTCCAATTGTTTTAAACTCTTGGCAGTAATTTGATAGACACGATGATTGTCATAACGAATTTGAAGACCAGAGCCATCGTCTCTGGCACTTGCCAAGGCCAAAAGACTCCAAAGGAGTATTAGAACTACTATTGTGCGCGACATGACGGTTACTTAGCTAATGTAGACTAACCCATGGGCAGTTGGACAATTTATACTCTTCATGCGCCGGTAGAACGAACGTACAGTAGAAGTCTATAATTTGAAAATAGGTTTCTGGATAAAAAAGGTGCGTACCTATAAGTGTTGTCTTTAGATAAGAAAGTAATTTACATACGAACGTATAAATAAACAGTGATGTTTAAAAGTAACAGATGAATTGAAAACGAATAGGCCACAAAGAGGACAGCGGAGTTATCGGATGTATATGACCGTAATTTACTTGATAATTTATCTGATAGATAGGGTATTATAAAGTTAACGTATGACAAGAACTTGCTGCCATACTTGAGTTTTTATAAGTTTAATGGTTTTTCTTGAAATAAAACACATTAAATATTTCGAACTTATTCGATTTATTGATTCCAAGCGAATGATATTTTCATTTTATATTTGAATATACATGTTTCAAACTGGCAAATCAATTTATATATTACAGTAAAGTATATTTGTATAAAGTAGATATGTTTAACAGCGGTCATAACTACTACAGCTCGGCTATCCTGACCCGTAATCGTCCCGATTACGCTTTTAATAAATTACTAAATAATTTTATGATATTTGTATATACATATATATATATTTCTTATTTTTTTATTTATGTTTGTTCTTGTAGCCACGGTTTTATATTCGCTGCTTCCCATACCCCTTCATATGGGATCTGACTCAATTGGAAACCATCTACATCTCTTAATAAATATCTATCATTTGACAAAACACGTATAACTTTAAATGGACCTTTAAATTTTGGGGACATTTTTTTACAAACTCCTGTTTGGCTTATGAAATTTTTGACTACGACATAGTCACCCTCTTTATATTCTCTAATAATTCGCCCACGATCTTTTACTTGTTTATTATAGTTTTGAGATTTTAGGATTCGATTAGCAGCCTTAGATCTTAAAACATCCAAATTCCTTTCAGGTTCCTTTGAAGCATATTCTTCAAGACTTTCTTTTAAAATATCGATAATAATTCCTTTCTGATCAATCCCAAAAAGAAGTTGGCTTGGTGTTGTGGCTATACTACGGTGAATTGTGTTATTAAGTGCAAATTTAATCTCTACCAGGACCTTATCTAAACTAAACTGTGCGCCACCGCAAGTAAGTTTTGCTATCATTGGTCCTAAGCTTCTATTGACCCTTTCAATTTGTCCATTTGCTTGTGGTGAGCCCGTTGCAATTTTGATTTGTTTAATATTATTTTCTCTCAAAAATTTTTCGAAATCCTTGGAAGTAAATGCACTTCCTCTATCAGAAACTAAGAAATTTGGACGACTATAGTTGTTAAAAAATTGTTTTAAGCAATGTATAACATCTTTTGTTTTAGTGGTACGAACTGCGTATAGTTTAACAAATTTGGAAAATGAATCTATTAATAAAAACACAAACTTCTTTTTTGAATTTTTAAGTGTAATTGGGCCGAAATGATCGATGTGAATTGTTTGAAAAGGAATTTTGGCTTTGGGAATATTATGAAGAAATCCTTCGTGTTTTCCGAATTTTGGTGAAAAAGAAATACATTTTAAGCAATTTGAAATATAACTTTTAATTTTGTCTTTCATGTTAGGAAACCAATAAACTTTTTGTAAGGCATTCAAAACTTTATCACGTCCTAAATGACCCATATCGTCGTGATATATTCGTAAAGCATTCCTTTCCATTTCCCTTGGTACATAAAATCTAATATCATTTCCAACTTTTCTATATACTAGTCCATTACACATTTCATATAATTTTTCATTTTGTTTCTCTAAACGTTTTCTAATATTGTTAATAACACTGTCTCTGTTCTGGAAAATTGAAAAATTTTGTTCAAAAGTGTTTTCTTCTAAGACTAAAACACTTGATATTCTACTAAGTGCATCTACATGCTGCATTTTTGACCCTGCTCGATGTTCTAAAGTGTAATCATAATTTTGAAGTTCAAGAGCCCACCTGGCTATTCTGGGATTTATTTCTTTTTTATTTAGAGTAAGTGTCAACGAATTACAATCAGTAACAATTTTGAATTTTATTCCGTGTAAGTACATCCTGAATCTTTGCAAAGCGTAAATTATTGCCAAAGTTTCAAGCTCAAAGCTGTGGTATTTCATTTCTTGGTCCGTTGTTCGTTTGGAAAAATAAAACACGGGATGAAATTTTCCATCCACTTTCTTTTGAAGCAGTATTGCACCAAATCCTAATGAACTTGCGTCACAATGAAGTTCTGTGTCATCATGTGGATCGTATATTGCTAAAATTGGTGCATTAATCAATTTTTGTTTTAACTTTTCGAAACAAGCAAGTTCTTTTTCGCCAAAAGAAAACTTTACTTTATAACGGTTGAGCTTCAATTGAGAATCCTTCAATGAATCTTCGAAAATAAGAACATAAACCTAAGAAACTATGTACAGACTTAGAATTTTGAGGAACTGGAAATTTTGAAATGGATTCAATGCCTTTAGAATTTGGACGAATACCATTCTTAGAAATTATATAACCTAAATATTCTATTTCGGATTCTAAAAATCTACATTTATCTAATCTTATTTCAAGGTTGTTTTCTACTAACCTTTGAAATACTTCCTTTAAAATGCTATGAGGATATCATCAATGTATATTCTAAGCTTACCAGCTCTTATGAGGTCTTCAAAAACTTCGTTAACGTACCGTTGAAATACTCCGGGAGCGTTTTTTAAGCCAAATGGCATTTTTAAAAATTCATATTGACCTTACCAAGTCACAAAAGAAGTGTATTTTATCGATTCTTCACTCATCTGAATATAATAGAATGCACTTTTCAGGTCAAGTAATGAAAAATACTGTTTATTAGCAAGGCCATCTAATAAATCTTCTATCAACGGCAATGGTTGATTGTCTTTTAAAGTATTTTTGTTAAGGATTCTATAATCTACGCAAAATCGAAGATCTCCCGTTTTTTTTCGAACTAGGACGATTGGTGATGAATATTCTGATTTACTCTTGCGAATTATACCCTTACTCAAAAGATCATCAATCAATGTACAAGACATTTTCTTTTTCATGAAAAGATAACCGTCTTGGCTTACAAGAAAACGGTTTTTCATTTGTTAACGTTAGGGTCATTTTACATTTAATTTTAGGCTCTTCGGGACGCTTACAGTTTACATAAAATTCGTTAAATAGGTTTTGAAATCTAATTTTTAAAGTAACATCTATGTTTTTATTTTTATCAAAATAGTCGTTTACATATGTATAATTTTTATTATTAATCTCGCTTATGTCAATTTGCATTAAATTAGAACACGTATTTTCAAAAGAACAACTTTTATCGTTTTTAGATTCATTTATAATTACTTTTAAATTTGCATTTTTTATGAAATCTCTTCCTAAAATAACTGAAAAATCCATTGTTTCATCAGAAACGACATGCAAATCAATTTCAATAATTTTATTTTCAAACGAAATCTTACTCCTAATAAAACCGTTAATAGAAAGTGGGCTTTTATTAATCCCAGTGTAGTTATTGCGTACATTTAATTTTGAATTTAGGATAAAGGGTATAAATTGTTGACGAACTAAGCTAATTGGGCTGCCAGTATCTATTAATGTTTTTAACGAAGTGTTATAACTAAAATTTGATTTAAGAAAAATAAAATTGAGATACCTTACATAATCATCTTCATTTTCTTGGTTTACATTGTGCACTTGACGGGAATACCTTTTTGGACAAGTTTCTGCATAGTGTCCTGCTTCTCCACATTGGCTGCAACATCTGCCTTCATGTCTTGATTTTCAGCATTCACTTGCCATATGGCCAATCGAGTTGCACTTGAAGCATCTTATTTGTCTACTTGTTGTTGGACCTTCGTTGTGGTATCCTTTGTTGATGTTCATTGCTTTTGGAAGTCTTAAATCTTGAAAAGCTTTAAGTAATTCGTTTCTGCCTTCAAATCGATGCATTCTAGCTTGGGATTGAGGAGAATAATTTGGTATTCCTTCGAAGATATATTCAATCAATTACTTATCTTCAATTGAAATCTTGTTGGCAAGAATAACTTTTTCGTAATAATATTGTTGGAAACTTTCAGTAGTTAGCCATTTTCTGGCTTCAAATTGTCGTCTTAGTGTCAAAAGATTGGATCTGTTTTGAAACATTGCTCCAAGACCATTGAGGAGCTCATCTACGGTTATAGTCATCACATCCGGTTTCGAATGAAGCCATTTTAATGGTTTTCCTTTGAGTTTTGATGAAATCAGAGCCCTCAAATTGTTGTCATCTAGTTCATAAGAATTTTTAAGACTTCTTAGTTGAGATTCCCACAATTGAAAATTTTCACCATTTCCACTGAATTCGGATAAAAGCTCTTTTATTTCCGAAAAATTAATCTTGGGCTGCCTTGAATCTCTCCGCAATAGCTCCATTTCTTTTTTGAGTAACTCATTTTCTCTTCCCAACAACGGGTTTTCCTTACGTAAGATTTCCAATTCTCTTTTCATAAAGTCTGTCTCTTCAGGTTGTTTTTCAGTTTCTGCATTTCCTGGTCCTTCTTGAGAGTCAGAAAAAACGTCTTCATTTTCTTCTTCATCGTCATCACGATCTTCAACTGGATTCTTAAATTGTTTGGTAGGATATTCCCCTCGTATTTCCAAAGGAAGATTGAAATCGAGAAATCAATTCAATCTTATTTCCTGTTGTTTTCTCTCCCAATGAATTGAGCCAATATTTTAATTGAGCAATGGTGTGATTATTTCCAATGGATGCCATATCCCACTTCTGAATTTTTAATGGTTTTTCTTTAAATAAAACACATTAAATATTTAGAACTTATTCGATTTATTGATTCCAAGCGAATGATATTTTCATTTTATATTTTAATATACATGTTTGAAACTGGCAACTGTAACAAACACGTATAAAGTGGCAGCCCTGGCGCTACTTCTTGCAGACATCGCACTCAAAACAGACACACACACACACACACAATCAACATGATACAACGTGCAGGCTGCAGATGCAAATCCAACCAATGACAACCACGCACACGCAACAAAAAGAACTCAACCTCAACTGAGTAGGCCGTGATGTCAACTGACAGGGTATAAAAGGCGATGCTCCAGCGTTACGAAATCACTCAGTATTCAACATTCTCAGCACGAGCACCTCTGGTCTTGTCTGATATATTTATGAAAAATTGTATGACAGAATCATTTCCAAAAATAAAAGAATTGATTTTTATATTTTAAGCAAAATCAGCCATCGAGTTTTTATTTTCTTATAACTGACGCCCAACATAAGGCCCGAACTAGAATTCGAGTCAATTAGTATAAAAAAAAAAAAAAAAATATATAATTCGATATTTTGCACCAATATTGGTCGAAATAATAATATATTAAAATAAACTTTCGCACCTTGACTGGTCGAAGTTTACAAATTGCACCTTAAAGGTCAATTTGCATAATAAATATAAAAGTTTTGCACCTCGACTGGTCAAAATTTTATAATTCGAAAAAAAAAGATCGCGGTTCCAATTCTGCGAACAACGGCCTTACGAAAAAGCGCTCGTTTGCAGAGGGGAAATAAAATGAGCATCGTACAGATGTCTGACGAACAACTGCGTGCACTGTTAGAACGGTCCGCAACGGTTTCGTCCGCAAATGGAAATTTTGCAAACTGCACCACACGCTTCAACGGCGAAAGGTCAAAGGTAGTAGTAGACACGTTCATCTCCAGCGCTACTATTTACAAAGATGTAACAAACATGAGTGAGAAAAATGCACTTACTGGTCTTCCTCTTCTCCTCGAAGGCATCGCATCCACTTGGTGGCAGGGTGTTAAATCCCAGCCAAAAACATGGGACGAGGCAATGACAATGCTGAGAAATTCATTTGCTACCCCGAGGCCACGCTACCAGATCTACGTGGATATTTTTGATGTAAGGCAAAGCGACAGAACACCTACAGACGTCTTCATTTGCGAAAAACGCGCTCTACTGTCCGAGCTGGATGAAGGATCCCATGACGAGGCGCAACAAATAGACATGTTGTTTGGATTACTGAACAAAAGAATTCGAAACAGAATTGAACGGGATAACATTAAGACTTTCGAAAACCTTCTATCTCTTGCACGTAAAGTCGAGAGCAGTTTAGATGAAAAAAGAGAAGAAACAAGTCACAAGAAATCAAATGAAAAAAATATAAACAAAAAGCGAATTAAGTGTGCGTATTGCTCCAATTTTGGACATAGCATTGAAGAGTGTAGAAAAAAAGAAAGAGACGGAAAACAAGAAGATAATAAAAGTCGAGAGAACCGAAATACATCTCGTGCTACTCTCAATTGCTACGGTTGTGGGAAACCTGGGTACGTACGCAGCCAATGCCCAAACTGCAACCAAGCAAAAGAAGCAGCAAACATCAATTTTTGTTCTATTGATTCTTTTCCAACAAAAATCTTACCGCCACTCCGTCAACGACCTTCGGTAAAAATCAAAATTGGTGGGCAGAAGGGTATTGCTTTTATCGACACTGGTGCCAGAATGAGTGTAGCTAGCTATCAGCTATATAAACAAATGCTTGACCTAGGTTATCATTTCACAGCATATCGCGCTAAGGTTGTACTAGCTGACGGCATTAAACGAGACCAAGATGTTCTAGTTACAACAGCAATGATCAACTTAGAAGGACGATCCATACCGACCAAACTTATGGTAATTGAAAGTTCCACCGACAACAGAACGCTCCTCGGAATAGATTTTGTCGAAGATGCTAGAATGGTCATGAATTTGCCTCAACGCATATGGTACTTTGCTGACACTCCTTCGAAAAAGTATGATTTTTATCAAACCGAAACAATACCTTCAATGAGCCTAGCACCATCACAATCAACTCCAGATGATTACAAAGAGAACGAAGACTACAACATACCGATCACTCCTCCCGAGTTGCTGGGATTCCGTTCCCCAATCCCAATGGCAATCAGCCCGATAGCAAATACACCTCTTCGTGATATCACAAATCACTCAAATGAAGCTAAAGGAACGCTATTTGCGCGTCAAAGAGATTATTCGCCAAACTCTATTGACAAAATCTTTGAGGATGTAATCCCAAAGCAATCTACGCTGTCTCACCTCGAGTTAGCATTATATGATCCTGATTTCATTTTTTTTGAATCATTTAGTGCTGAAAACATCACTCTCAACATACACGAAGCTCCGGATCTCGATGAAAATAAAAGGACACAACTGAATACTCTTTTACTTCAGAACAAAGAGTTGTTCCAACTATCTGATAAGCCAGCTGTTACTGTCGAGCATTCAATACCAACGGGTAATCATGAACCAATTGCGGTTCCACCCTACAGACTTTCCGAGCATAAAAAGAAAGTACTACAAGAGGAAGTAAACGAGATGCTTAACACCGGCATAATTGAGGAATGCGAATCTCCCTGGGCCTCACCTGTAGTGATGGTTCCAAAAAAAACCGGTGGTGTCCGAGTCTGTATAGATTACAGAAAACTCAACTCAGTAACCAAACCAGATGTGTATCCACTTCCACGGTTGGATGATATGCTACATGCTGCAAAGAATGCCGAATTCATGTCAACAATTGACCTTCTATCAGGCTACTGGCAAATTAAAATGAAGGAAGAAGACAAAGACAAGACAGCTTTTATAACACCATTTGGTATTTACCGTTTCCTCCGCATGCCCTTCGGGTTACGAAACGCACCTTCCACTTTCCAACGATTGATAGATAGAATAAAAACAAAACTATCTAATGTACGCCTGCTTGCTTTCATTGATGATTTACTAATCCTCTCATCATCATTTGAACAACACTTGCTTGATCTCGATGCAGTTTTTAACATTTTAAACCATTACAATCTGCGCATCAACCGAAAAAAATGCTGTTTCTGTAGAATTGAAGTAAAATTTTTGGGCCACATTTTAACCAAAGAAGGTATAAGCCCCGATCCTGATAAGGTATCAGCAATTAGAGATCGCAGTGCCCAAAAAAATTTAAAAGAGATGATCTCATTTCTACAAACGTGCTCATGGTTTCGTAGATTTATCCCTGACTTCGCAAAAATTTCACGTCCTTTGTCAGACCTAACAAAGAAAAACGCAAAATGGGTTTGGGAAGTTTCCCAACAAAATGCTTTTGAGGAACTAAAGAATCGACTGATTACTGCGCCAATCCTTAGACAGGCAGATGAATCAAAGCCATTCACCATACGAACTGATGCCAGTGGTTATGCAGTCGGTGCAGCCTTACTACAAGGGGAGGGATCAGATGAACGACCAGTAGAATACGCCAGCCGACTTTTGACTTCAGCTGAAAGAAATTATAATACAACGGAAAGAGAAGCTTTAGCTGTTGTTTGGGCTATTCGCAAGTTCCAGAGTTACATTGAAGGTAACAAAATTAGTGTTATTACTGATCATCAAGCTTTGAGATGGCTTATGACACTTAAGTCACCAACCGGACGCTTATCAAGATGGTGTTTGGAGCTTCAACCGCACGATATTCATATTCAGTACACTCCAGGAAAAGCTAATGTATTAGCAGATATGCTATCCCGACCTCCTGTAAGTGAAGAAATACCAACTTTAGAAAGCTTTATCATCTCTGTTGACTTTCCTCATCGAAGTATAAAAGAAACACGTGATAATCAACTCAAGGATCCTGATCTAAAGAAAATAATGGACGATCTCGAATCTTTCATGCCAGAACGTTTCACCTGCTGGACTACACGAGGCTACTTACTTCATGATGGAGTATTATATCGGTATAGCCAAGATGATGACAATGAAGAAGCTCAACTAGTACTGCCAAAAGATGAGCGACAACAAATCATGGTTTCGTATCATAACGAGCCTACAGCCGGACATTACGGGTCCGAACGAACTCTTCAACGGATTTCATCCCGTTATTTTTGGCCATGTATGAGAAGAGACATTGTTAAATATGTCAAGGATTGCACTGAATGCCAACGCTATAAGGTAACGAACTCGAAACCAGCTGGATTGCTTCAAACTCCAGTGCAAAATCAACGTTTCGAAGTTCTTGCAATAGATCTCTTCGGCCCACTTCCTCCGTCAAATAATAACATGAAATGGATTTTCATAGTGGAAGACGTTACTACACGATGGGTAGAACTATTTGTTTTAGAAGAAGCAACAGCATCCGCATGTGGTAAGACGCTTATCACAGAAATATTCCTAAGATTTGGACTCCCGAGAAGACTGCTCAGTGATAACGGTACGCAGTTTATCAGTGCCGTTATGCAGCATATAACTCACTGCCTGGGAATTACCCAATGCTTTATACCAGTCTACCACCCACAAGCAAACCCTGTGGAAAGAAAGAATCGCGACCTTAAGACTCAACTGGCTATCTTAGTTGGAAATGAGCATTTCAACTGGCCGGAAAAATTACCATTCATCAGATTCGCTATGAATACCGTAAAATGTCAAACTACCGGATACAGCGCAGCTTTCTTAAATTTCGGAAGAGAGCTTCGCGCTCCCGACGATGTTCTACGTGATTTTCGAAGCATAATCCAATCCGAGAATTTCGTACCCAGCATTACACCGTACTTGAGCAAAATGGCAGAAACCCTTAAAAATGCCCGAGAAGTCAATGAGAAAGAACAGGATCGTCAAAAATCTTACGCTGATGTGAAACGTCGTCCGAATCCAACTTACTCACCAGGAGACTATGTTTGGGTTCATACTAAAACACACAGTAAAGCAACCAACCGCTTCACAAACAAATTTGCACCTAGACGAGATGGACCGTATATTATTCTCAATAACAAAGGTTCCAACAGCTACGAAATAGCCAGTCCCGCCAATCCACAAGAAGTTATTGGCATATATCATACATCCGCCTTGACCAGATGTACCAATCCTCAAGATGCAGAAAAACCTCTTGTACCAATAAGACCAAGAGGAAGACCACGAAAACTTGTGGCAAACTAACTTCCTTGTATCTTCACTCCTCTTAATTTTCTTTCAGATACAAAAGGGGAGATTGTAACAAACACGTATAAAGTGGCAGCCCTGGCGCTACTTCTTGCAGACATCGCACTCAAAACAGACACACACACACACACACAATCAACATGATACAACGTGCAGGCTGCAGATGCAAATCCAACCAATGACAACCACGCACACGCAACAAAAAGAACTCAACCTCAACTGAGTAGGCCGTGATGTCAACTGACAGGGTATAAAAGGCGATGCTCCAGCGTTACGAAATCACTCAGTATTCAACATTCTCAGCACGAGCACCTCTGGTCTTGTCTGATATATTTATGAAAAATTGTATGACAGAATCATTTCCAAAAATAAAAGAATTGATTTTTATATTTTAAGCAAAATCAGCCATCGAGTTTTTATTTTCTTATACAACTCAATTTATATATTACAGTAAAGTATATTTGTATAAAGTAGATATGTTTAACAGTGGTCATAACTACTACATAAGTAAATTATTTTTGACAGAACTAAAAGATTTCTCGAAGTAATCAAGTCTCCCGATGTGCTTGAACCTTTTCTGCCTTAAGGCGTAATAATTATAGTTAAAATGAGGATAAACATCATGAAACTGAGAGCGTCTAACATCCGCAATATTATTATCTGGTTCTTTATCTTCTAGTTGTATCAACAAAGTAAGCATTTGACCTAAATCAATACAATAACAAATCCAAAACATTTTATGAACGATTGTTTCTTGAGCTAGTGTTGGCGGTAGTCTTTTACTAGGGTATTCCAAAACTTTGTTAATGTAGTAAAAGTGTAGAGCAAGAGTTCGGAGAAACTGAGTTTGTATGCCATTTTCCAAGTGTAACATGTATCTGGAGGTGTTGCTGGGTGTGTCTAAGTCTAACATTCGTTAAACCCCCTGGCGGTGGTATCGAAAATTTTAAGATTATTCGAGAAACTGTTATTTGGTGATTCTGAAAAAAGGCGACCCTATAAACTGCACCAACTATAGAAGCATCAATCTACTTAACATCGCTTACAAAATCTTCTCTGCCGTAGTATGTAAATGTCTAAAGCCCATCGTCAACAACCTGATAGCGATAGGTCCTTATCAGTGTGGTTTTAGACCAGGAAAGTCCACAGTCGATCAAATATTCACACTACGGCAGATCCTGGAAAAAACCCAAGAACACCAAATCGACACCCACCATCTTTTCATCGATTTCAAGGTCGCATATGACAGTATCTACAGGGACGAGCTGTATAGAGCCATGTCTAGTTTCGGCATCCCTGCCAAACTCGTCGTGTGCAGGATGACCATGGAGAATTCGCGCTGCTCCATAAAGGTTGGAAACAACTTAACAGAACCTTTCGATGTCAAAAAAGGCTTTAGACAAGGTGATGCGCTGTCATGCGATTTTTTAACATCGTACTTGAAAGAATAGTGCAGAGCTCCCACGTCAACACTAGAGGCATTATCTTTCAAAAGTCTGTCCAATTACAAGCATATGCTGACGACATTGACATAATCGGAAGAACTCAGCGTGATGTCAATGGGGCTTTTGTGAGTATTGAGGCAGAGGCGGCAAAAATGGGTTTAGCGGTTAATGAGGGAAAAACAAAGTACATGCTGTCGTCAAGAAAGGACTTACAACACCGACGCGGACGTCTCGGTCAAAACGTCACCATCGACAGACGTGACTTTTAGGTAGTCAAGGACTTCATCTACCTAGGCTCCGCTATAAACACAAAAAACAACACCAGCGCTGAGATCAAACGAAGCATAACTCTTGCTAACCGCGGTTTCTTTAGGCTAAGAAAGCAATTGAGTAGCAAAGCCCTCTCGAGGGACCAAAGTGTCGTTATATAAGACCCATCATCATCATCATCCCCGTCCTGCTATACGGCGCAGAAGCATGGACTATGACAAAAGCGGATGAAAGGACCTTGGGTCGTTTCGAGAGAAAAGTTCTTCGTGTGATCTCCGGTCCCGTATGCATAGAAGGGGAGTGGAGGAGAAGATGGAACGACGAGCTGTACAGCGACGTAGACTTAGCCAGAAGGGTAAAAGTCCAACCACTAAGATGGCTGGGTCACGTAGAGCGCATATGGAAACCAATGCTCCGGCCCGGAAAGTCTTCGAATCCACACCCACAGGACAGCGCAGTAGAGGAAGACTGCAAATGAGATGGCGTGCACAAGTAGAAAGTGACCTCGCCCAACTTGGAGCGCGAAACTGGAGACGTCTAGCTAGGGACCGAGCTAGATGGAGAAGTTTGTTGGGTGAGGCCCTAGTTCACACAGGACTGTAGCGCAACCTTAAGTAAGTGTTATTTGGTAATGAATATATTTCGACCAAGTTAAGATAATTGTGCTTTTGGACTTTGCTAGTTTTTAAGTCTAAGTGTTTATTCAATGATAAGTTACCATTTTAATCTGATCAAACCCATATTTCCAGAATTGAGATTACTAGAAGTTCTAGTACCCGCTCTAAACACCAACATTTTTAACTGGTTTTTCAATCTAAACAAGTCAAAAATTTTGATTGAATAAAGAGCCAATCATAGTTTGAAGTTTGAAGCTTGGGGAATCCGAGATGATAACTTAAATAGACGATGCTTATTGAATTGAATATGTTGTCGATTGTGGAGTAACCAAATCGGAAGCCAGCTTGGAACTCACATATAGGATGTCATTGTCGTTAATCCATCCGTTTATTCTATTTAAGATTAGTCCCGTTAATATTTTAAAGATTGTTTGCAAAAGCGAAAGCCCTCCGTCGTTACCAAAATTATGTGGATCACTTTTTCTAAATAAAGGCGTTATTATTGAACTTAAAAAAAAAACCTAGAAATTTTATACTGTTGAATAGATTTTGTTAAGCTGAATTAGAACTTCTTCTAAGAAACATAACTGATTCTATCTTTGCCATTGTGCCTTTTTAAGTTTAGCTTTTTGCAGTACATGTAAAAGTTCCCAATGGGTGTATTGTCTCTTGCATGACTCAAGAATTTTGCTGACATTCAGGGGATATACAAATCTATACAATACAATACAATCTGCAGCTTGCTTTCTTTTTTTTTTTTTGATGGGCCCTGTTTTAAATTGGTTTTCTAGTTTCCATCAATCACTAAAATTTTTAACACTGTTAACTTTTTTAATATTTTTCTGCTTCTGGAGCAACTTTTTACTTTTGTATATTTGTACGAGTAGGTATTGCAATCTGAAATGAACATATTATTTCTTATAAATGTCTAGACTGTGTAACCGAAATAGGCGAAGTATTTCCAACATCTTTTCCTTGCACGTAAATATTTAGATACAAATGCTTTCCTGTTACTAAATACACCAGCAGCTGTCTTTATTCTCTTAATAAGTGTACTTAATTTCTCTTCAATGGATTCGTTTGTCTGAATGTGCTCACAATAAGATAGACAAACTAGTTTGTCATTGTACTTTAAAGCCATGTTGGGAAACCAATTTAGCTTTTAATCAAGTGCCAAGTTGACAACTTAAGCTGTTATTGATAAAGGTGGAGAAAAACTCAATCTTAAAAGCATAGAGTCCGAACATTTTTAATCGATGGTTGATTATCATTATTATTTTTTAGTATCTGCATCCCCAGATACTTTTCCATTCAAAAAAATACCACCTATATTTTCAAAAAGTTCCAGACATTTTTTCCATTTCGCATCAGATATACTAAATCTTTTGATTATCTTTGATGAGAAACAAAATAAAGACCTTTCAATAAACTTAAATCTTTAAATTGACCCTCAGCAGTTGGAGCATTCAAAATTACCAGAAAACATATTGAATTTCACATTATTTTGGATGGTTTTTTTTAAACCCAAACAAACAACCACCACTTTTATGCTTACTTTTAAAATTCGCTACCTTATACGCTACCAACTCACGGACATCTTGTTGGTAATATTGACCTGAGTTCCAGGACGAAGAAGCAGCATCAGAGTATTTAAGAGGTGGGCGATTAGCTTTCTGCACTTATAAGTCAGCATCGTTATGTTGTTTGGCTTCTCAGCTTCCGTTGTTTCAGTTGAAGAGTTTGTCATTGATGTAGGTCAAGGCCTCCTTAAAGCTAATGTTCACATTTTTATCGACTTTGAAAATGTTTTTGCCCACCTGGCATACATAGGTCAAAAAGCTTATGCCTTTCATCCACAGTGTAGTCTTTTGTGATATAAATGGAAGAACGATTAAGCTTATTATTATTTACAAGAAGTATAGAGTCCATCGTAAGTTCATAGGACAATCCCTTTTTTGTTTTTAGTTGTCGAGATTTTTTAACAAGTGCATTTGTTTTAAACACTCGGGAGCATATTGCACTGAATTCATCCACAGCTAGTTTAACGATTATGCTCTGCAACCCACTGCCTATAATATTTGCAAGTCGAGACATTCTGTCAATAATTTTAAGCCTTTTTTCATTAAATTTAGGCCTTCCTTAAGAATCTCGTTTTCGTTACGAAGCATTTCGACCTTCTGATGGAGTAGTATAAGGTCATATTGCCACATCTTGCAGCTTATTATGAAGCATGTTTTCCAATTTTTGATCAAAAAGATACCATGGTAAAACATGAGAATTAGTATTAGTAGCATAAACACAGCAACAGGAACAGATGCAGCCGCATCAGCAGTAGCAACAGGCGGTGGTGGGTCCCCTGATTCCGTCCGTCTTTTTGTCTGTCCTGGCTCCTACAGCCCAAACAATTCGTTCAATTGACTTTAAATTTTAAAACTAAGGTTTTAGCCGATTTGCGTTAGCTGTTTTTTTTATTTGTTTTTGTAGACTAAAAGTAACAATAGTCCCCATACAATGTTTTTTGGTCAAAAATCGAAAATTCGAACAAGAGTTGCCATTGCGTTCATTCTATTTCCTGAAACTTGGCAATTTGAAAGCATATGTATATTCTGAAGAGCTTTTAGATGCATCTTTGTTCAAATCGAAAGAAGGGTGTTTGTTTAGATTGCTATAAATCTATTGATACTTGTTATAAAAACTTCAATTTTGATAATTTTTGAAAATTTTAAAATGGTTAATAAATACAGTTTTCAAAGTTTAGTATTATTTTAGTAATATTAATCATTATCAAATGATTTTTGGATAAGAATATACATGAAATGGTTCATTGTTTTAAATCCCTATTTATCAATATTTCAAATGATAGTATACCTATGTACAATTGTACAGTGGACGATTTGTCTCCCATCTTCTGTAATGTTATTATATTTATTCTATCGAAAGCAATCTCCAGCATTTTTTTTTATTTATAAATAAATATTTTAATAATAGAACTAGTGATCCAAAAATGATTGTTGAGTTTTTTTTTAAGTTTTTATAACTCTTCTACATTGTCTGCAACAAATAAATCAATACATTAATTCACTTTAACCTAAAAAGACTGCAGATACATTAGGATTGTTCCCTATTGTTTGTTCGTCATTGTGCAAGTTATCTTTCTGTCCCCTTATATCAGCTATTTAATGAATCTATTTCTAATGGTATTTTTTTGACTGAGTGGATCAATAATAGAGACTCTATTATTGATCCGATTTTTAAGTCTGGAGCAAAATATTTGGTAACGAACTTTTGACCAACAACTAAACTGTCTGTTGTTCTAAAGCTTTTAGATAGTCTTGTGCAAGATAAATTTAAATCCATTATAAAGCAAAATGTAAGTAAATCTTAAAAATTTTTTTTGGAAAGATAGATCTACCAATTCGAATCTAGTAGAATTAACAAAATGTTTGAGTAAATTTTCTGGACAATCGGAAACAAGTTATTGTGATTAACACTGACTTTGTTAAAGCCTTTAGTAGGGTTAATTTACATATTCTCCTAAAGAAAAAAAATCAAACTCTTTAATTTCAACGCTTGTGTTGTTTAGCGAACTTTTGTAAATATTTTGGTAGCCCTAATTAGGTACCGAAATTTACTCGAAAGTTTTGGTATCAACAGTTTGCCTCCGCTTTGGGACCAGAAAAATAAAAATTTCCGCAATAAAATAGTTTCATTATTCGATTTTATACCTTCTTAATTAAAATTAAAAATGATGAAATTCTCCAAATCCTTTTTTCCTTGTGAGTTTTCATACTTTTTCTTCCCTTTAACAGCTGCAAATGTAAATTTTTTTTTAAAAAATTCAAATTTTTTCAACACAAAACAATCGAGCAACACAAGCGCACTTTGCCCCATCTAACCATCTCATCTCCAATCCCTTCGGGCATACCATCACTTTTTCACACTACTGCACGCTCAACCGAAGGTTTTGAGTCAAATTCAAGAGAAGTGCATCAAAATACCAAAAATAGGTGGCCAATGCACAATGAACAGGAACATCCATTTTTTATCATCATCGTAATCGCCACCTCAGATCGCTTTAGTTTGCCCACGTCAACATTTAAACTGAATGACATTTAAGTATGACAGCTGTCAAAATTACTTTTCTTAATACAAAAAAAAACAACATTCTCATTAACACTTTTTCAAAATTTAAAACAATTTTATTCACTTAATAAAAAAAATTTACACGTATTATTATCACAAAATAATTTATCCACTAATAGATGCCTCCTTGACCATCGCCACTAAAGAATCCAAAGTTTCTTCGGCTGTAGGTATTATCTGTTTAGCTGGCAATCGGAAACCGTACCAGAGATTTGTGCTGGATGGCCGCAGTTCATAACAATATGTCAAATTGACACCCAAACTTCCATAAGCCCAATCCAAACTAGCACCTGCTGTTGGATAGATGGCATCATAGATATTACCGCCAGTGTATTTAGTTCCATAACGTCTGGAAATGGCATCCACTGCAACATCGTAAATCCTCTTGAGATCGTCATAGTTGCTAGGATGTTCACTTGTGTGTCCATAGGGGAAGAGCAACAACTGGGAGTAGGAATGATATGAAATGTACAACATAAGATTTTCTTTCACCGAAGTGATGTACTCTGACAGAGATTTGGTCTCAATTTCGGAGAAGGCCTCAGGTCCGGCATAGGTGTCAGAGCAGGGATTGTTGCTTGAGCCGACTTCATTCCAGTGGAAGTCCCAGTTTCTGTTGGGATCAGCTCCGTAGCACTTGCCATAGGGCTTGCGAGTTTTTCGCCACACACGATCTGTGGTGTGAGTGTAAACATATCCATCGGGGTTTGCGTGGGGAATGACAAACCAGTCAAAATTCTCAGCGATAAATCTTACTTCGGGATCAGTGCTGGTTAGCAATTGGTTGGTCATGTATGTGACTGTAGCCGGTCCGATCCATTCACGAGCATGCATACCAGCCTCGAGGAAGACGGCCTTATTACCTTCCTTGTAGGATATCTTGATTCCAATAATCTTGCGCCCCTCATAACTTTCACCAGCTTCGATAAGTTGCACCTGTTTTGGGAACTTCGTTACCAAACTCTCCAACCAGCTGTAGGTTTCATCCAATTCATGATATCTTTCCCAATTGTATTCCATGATACGACTTGAAGGGCTTGTCTCTTCTTCAGATTCCAACTTGCTCTGTGCATTCTCGTCAATCAATTTGTAATCTATTTCACTTTCGTCCAATATGTGCAGAAATTCGTACATCATTTCTGGAGCAACAATAACACTCAATGGACGTCCAATAGAATGAACTTCATCGAGAAACACTAACTTTTCACTAGTTCCATCCAAATTCTTGAGCACGTCCAATTGTTTTAAACTCTTGGCAGTAATTTGATAGACACGATGATTGTCATAACGAACTCGAATACCAGAGCCATTGCGACTGGCACTGGCGCTGGCCAAAGCCAGAAGACTCGAAAGGAGTAGCAAAACTACTAATGTGCGCGACATGACGATTACTTAGCTAATGTAGACTAGCCCATTGGGCAGTTGGTCAATTTATACTCGTCATGCCAGCAGAAAAGGTGCAGAATTTGGAACTAGGTTTATGGATACGAAGGTGCGTATAAGTGTTGTCTTTAGATAATAAAAGTTATACTGATTGAAGTTCTACGTATACCTGCACACATAAACAGTAATGCTTAAAAGTTTGAGATTGATTAAGCTGATTGAATAACTGATTAGAAATATAATGAGCTAAAGTGAACAATGGAATTATCCGGATTTATGTAGCGTAATTTATCTGATATTTTGATTTTGATAGAGCTAAAGGGTGTCCCAATGTTTAGAAATGACTTCAATTTACTTTCGTATTTAACAGGTGACAGTTCGAATCCATCCACAAGTCATTCATCTAATTCTGTAATCGACAAAAATATGTTTTCTTTGCTGAATATTTCAAAAATATCCAGAACATTTTGTTTTGTCAATCTTGGCAACACTTTACGCGTCAAATAAAAATGTTCGTTTTTTGGCACTATACCAAGATAATTCAGGTGTTGAATTATTTACTTGATCTGATGTGACTCATGTCAAATTGTTACAATGATGGTGGAACTATCACGTACAAATTATATTTTGTTTTACAAAATTTATCATAAAATCTTCTTGATTCAAAGAACTAAAACAAATTTCAAAACTAATACGAGTATCAACACAAAAATACTTTATTTATCTTATTCAAAATCCCGCTTACAAGTACTTCAACTGCTTAGCTTTGTTAACCATAGCGACAAGAGAATCAACTGTCTCGTCACCAGTTGGAATAATCTGTGAAGCTGGCAATTGGAATCCATACCAGACATTGTTGCTGGATGGACGCAGTTCATAGCAGAACGCCAATTTAGTGCCAACATTGGCATAAGCCCAATCAATACTTGCTCCAGAAGCAGGATAGATAGCATCATAGATGTTACCGCCAGTGTATTTCGTTCCGTAGCGCTTATTCATCGCATCGACAGCTGCATTGTAGACGGCTTTCAAGTCGTTTACATTTGGTGGCAATTGGTTGGTGTGTCCGTATGGATAGAGCAAGTATTGGGAATAGGCATGGAACGATACATACAATTGAATCTTGCCCCTTAACGATGAAATGTAGCTCGACAGAGTCTTGACTTCGATTTCTGAATTGGCAGTGGGTCCGGCGTAGGTGTCTGAGCAAGCGTTATTGCTGGATCCTACTTCGTTCCAGTGGAAGTTCCAGTTCCTGTTGGGATCGGCACCATAACAGCTGCCATATGGGCGACGAGTCTTCCTCCACATACGATCCTTGTTCCAGGTGTAGGCATAACCATCGGGATTAGCATGTGGAAAGATGTACCAATCGTTATTTTGTGCAATACTCCTAATCGCCTGAGAGTTGCTGGTCAACAGTTGATTGATCAAATAGGTGACGGTAGCTGGAGCAATCCATTCACGAGCATGGATACCGCCTTCTATGAAGATACCCTTGTTTCCGGACTTGTGAGAGATCTTGATTCCTAAGATTTGACGACCTTCGTATGATCGTCCACCAACGATCAGAGACACAATTTTAGGATAGGCTTTTGCCAGCGATCTCAACCATTCGTAGTTTTCCTCGAGAGTGTGATACGATGTCCATCCATATCCCGATCGTGCTTCAAATCCAAGATCTACACTATCTAAACGTGCCTGAGCATCCTCATCAACTAGTTCGGGAATGATGCCTTGTGTGCTCAAAATGTTGACGAAATCCGGAACTTTATGAGGAGCAACGACAACATGAATTCTCTTCGCAAGGGCATGTACCCCATCAAGGAAAATCATACTATCGGTGGAACCATCGAGATTTTTCAAAACAGCCAGTTGATCAGTGTCATTTGCTCTGACTTTGTAAACTCTATAGTTGTCATAACGAGCTTGTTCACCAGAAACTGCCAATGCAAGGCAGACTCCAACGAGAATAAACAGCGATCGCGATAACATATTGAATCGGTCTAATATCATTTTACATGGAAGTCTATGACTTTTATAGTTTCAAAATATGTATTTTGAAGATGTTTCCACTTTAGATAAGAATCCAAATGGTCTCTTTAAAGACGTATCAGTCTACCTCATTTAAACTCTTCAAGAAAGTACTCCTTTTAAGCTGATTTGTTGTATTGGCGGGATTTTAATAAAAGATTGGACATTGTCAACTCAAGTTGTCTGACGATGGTTCTAATAAAATTTACAAGAGCCTTATAGACAAAAGATTATATCAACACTTTAACTAGATTAAACCTTATCAAATTGTCAAATATTTATGAAGTGTCATAAAGTTGGTGAGGTTTCTTTTTTGTTCAAGATGATTGGCACTACTTTATGATTTAATTCTCCGCACTGATTGCGCAGAATTTTTATTTAACTAAGATATCTATCGGTATAAAACAATTGATTTATTTACAACATGTCATTGTATAAACAAAAAGTTCCAGATTTTTAACTGCTTATCGTTTTAACTATTTATTAAGACAGTAGGATTTTAACGGTCTAAGAAAATCAAAATTGTTAACAATTTTTATTTGACCTTAAATGAATTTCATTTGAAAAAATGTAAATCTCAACATTTGTTGCTGGAAAATTAAAGATATAAGGGGTAAAACGGTAGTATTCGTAGCAAAATGGTAGTTCCAGATGTATGGGTTCAATTTCTGCCTCATTAAAAGCTGAAGAGCTGGCAACGAGACAAGACTATAGTCTCGGTCTGGTGTCGTAGAACCGACAAGAGACTATTGAAGCTTCCGAGAAGAGACTGAGACGAACATTAATTTTTTTATCTAAATCTAGTCGGTCTTTTCGGGGCAGAAGATAAAATCGGATGTGTTAATTTTTCTTCGATTTGTAAAATGAAACCAAGTTACACAATAATGCAAAATCTTAAGAATCAAATACATAGATCTTTTTAAATTAAAACTTTTTACAAAGAAGCACGGTTTTTAAGAACAGCATTTGAAGAGTTTTTGTTAACAACCTGTCCAACTGAAAATTTGGAATCCGGATTGGCATACATATGTACATACATATGTATATCAAATTTTAGATTTTATAATTATTTGATTACTTATTTAGGTATTAAGTCATGAAGTTCATGAACTTTTTGATTTCAGAACTGAAGTGTTATATTAAGGACCGTTAAAAATGTCGAAAGATAATGACATTTTTTGATATTGACGAGGACGGGCCTCGTCTCGTTTCCAGCCTTTTGTAATACTGTAAGTCACAATTTTCCTTGGCATTACTCGCATACTGGAATGGCCAAGAGTCGTAAATCACTAGGCCCTGGTACTCAATGACCTGTAGAGCAAACCAAATTTAATTTAAATAAGACGGTAGAAAGTCTGAACTATTGTAAGGAGCCAGACAATTTTGATTGAAACAAACAATTCAAATTTAGTCTCTTTAAAAGTAAACGAATAAGAGCCACTAACTCAAAATTTGTGACTTATGCCAAATTAATTTGACAAATTCAAAGAATCTTGACAGATTAAAATCTGTCACACCAATATTTTTTCAACGTTTCTATATTTGAAACTTACGAAAATTGAACATTTGTCAGAATTAATTTTTATTAAAACAAGTCTTCAAATCGTTTCGGAGAAAGTAAAATTATTGATATTGATATGTAAAACGAATTTCATAGAGTTTTGTACCAAGCTCTTTTGTCAAAAAAGAGTGCTTTCAGTACTTATGATTCCCTTCTTTGTTGGATTGGAAACTCCCTTTCAAACGGAAGTTGTATTATATGGTTTTAAGTCCGAAATTCATTCATTCTCCGACTTCTGTTTTGGCTGTTTTGGCTGTATTTTACAAAGCTTTAATTTGTCCAAAACTTTAATATAACTCGCATTTCTGGACAGATTTCCCAAAACCAAGTTTAAATCTCTTGGATAGAATCCAAAAAATCGAAACATCCCTCACACACACCGATATTTTTATAAAACAATGTTCTGTCGAATTATCCAGTTGCGTTCCACCCTTAAAAAATTTAGCCGTAATCCTTGCATTTCCAGGAATGCTCATCAGTTTAATTTTGAGTTCAATTTAAGACGAACTGTCAAGCTTAGAGATTTGTTTTTTAACCGCACATCGAGAATGTGGAATTCTTTATCCAACTCTGTTTTTCCTTCCCATTTTGATATTCAAAACTTTAATACCAATGTGCACCGGTATCTACTCTTAAATCCTTTTCTATTTTCCTAACGCTCGCACTGTTTCAATGTGAATATATAAAAGGTATTAATAAGCCCTTGAAG
Source organism: Eupeodes latifasciatus (assembly GCA_920104205.1). Taxonomy (NCBI): domain Eukaryota; kingdom Metazoa; phylum Arthropoda; class Insecta; order Diptera; family Syrphidae; genus Eupeodes; species Eupeodes latifasciatus. The sequence goes on from OV049924.1 coordinate 148,615,395, forward strand.
ACTTGTCATGATACTTTCTAGGCTTTATTCTGAAAGCTAGTTGTACTACAGTTGATACGTAGCCGATACAAAATTTTGTAAGAATAAAAAAATATTGAAAGCTTCCATTTTTGTCGCATTTAAGTGTGCGAACACTAGTGAAATCATGGGTTACTAAAATTAGACAAGCAAAACCCTTTATGTTGCTTTTTCAAAAAAAAGTTGGCTTAGGAGATATTACACAGCTTTCTATAACAACAACAACACGATACAAAATGCAACGTTTTTCTTATAAAAATGCTGTCTACGGCGGCGTTTTTAACTTTTTCGCCATTATTGTTTTGTTGCAGATTAAACATCCATTTTTAAAAAAATATTAAAAAGTAAAAGGCATAAGCTCTCACTGAGAAATGAAAAATTCCAAACAAGAAACAAACAGCAGTGAAAGTTCACTATTTTAAAAATCTGAATGAAAAACAATATTTTTTTTCATGGCCAAATGAAAAATGTTTCTATTTTAACCTTGGTATAATAGTGTAGAAAAGTTTAATCAATCAACAATTTCAACATATAATACTCAGATTTTTCAAGATCAAGAAAGGTTTAAACACCAATTATAACATACTAGCGGCCCGTCTTGGCTTCGCACGGGTAGACATATGTAAATAGGTACAGATATTTAAGTTAAGTGCTCATTAAAACGACCATGAATCTTTAAATTAGAAAACATTTTTTTGTCCTATCATTAATACTCTTCGCAGCGTATGCGATGAAAGACATTCTATGCCTAATTTTTGTACACCTCCGGTTGGCTTTAATAGGAATTTCAAAAGATTTCTGTAGTAATCTAGTACTAAATATAGCTTATGTTATTCAGTGATAATGTAGCTTTCTAATGAAAAAAAGAATTATTAAAATCGGTCCAGTACTTTTTGAGTTTATTCGTTACATACACAAATACAAATCTTTCCTCTTTATAATATTGGTATAGATAAAGTGGATTAAACACCACAAACATACTTTAAATGTTAGTTAAACCTCTGAAATAAATGGGTTTTAATTTTAATCTTCTGATTAACTCCTATAATGTTTGGAATTGTGTGTTTTTATGAAATTTATTTCTTTGATCGTAGACCACGAAGAGAAAACTTTGCACTTCTGAAATACTTTCTTGACAAATTTATCTACGTTCTAAATTCAATTGCACTCAAGTATCGGCTGTCGTGGCCTCTTGAAATTTGATTTGATTGACAGCCGAGTATGTATAAAATTCTTTAGCTTTTGTTCATTAATAATCCAATAAACAAACGATATTTTAACTTTCGTTTGCTTTGTAAAAAATACAAAAGAAAATCTTTGCCATCATAAAAATATGTGGCCTAATACTCCAGTTATAAGTCTTGTATATGTTTTTGCTATCAAAGTACATATTAAGTATTTTAACTTTTATATCAAGATAGAAATTAACACTTTGATAAAATTGTCATAATTTTGAAAGCGTGTCTGATTAATAAAAGATTGTAATAGAATCAAAATGAGTTTTGTACGTACTTAAATAGATTAGAGGAAAATCAACTCATTGATTAGGAAATTTGCTGATATTCTTTACAGAAAGAATGTATTTATGTATACACAAGTAATTGTATGAATATAAATTTCAAACAGAATCAATATGTAAGATAGTCTTCCAGAAATGACACTTTAGTCTTTTTTTTTTCTTTTAGGAAAAACCCTTTTAGCTCGAATGTTGATTTAGAAATGTATAGAAATATATAGGTTTCAAGTGGTTTGTGATTAGTCGTTTTTTTTCAGACGTATTAAAAGAAATACTTAAATCAAGGGTCGGTAATCACATCATACATTTTTCAACGTAATAATGAAATATTCTATAAAAATTTCTGATAGAAATTATAGACACCATCAATACGTGGCTGAAAAAGAATCTTTGCGATAAAACAAGTAAGACAAGACTTGTTTACAAATCTTACCTTAGGGTTAAGCTACAATATTTCTTTTTGCAAGTTTCTAGCTTTTTGCCCACAGAATGGTGGGGGGAAATTTATGAAGCGCGAGTTAAAAATAAAACAGAACACCGAGTTGTAAGGTCGGGTATGCTGTTAATTCGAACTGACTATAAAATCTTAACCTACGCTTATATATACTATTTTGTTTGTGATATCGATAAGTGATAACAGAAACACACACACAAATTCTGTGGTCCTTTGAGCCGGATCCTTATTTTATATTTTCTTATTATCCTAGTGTTCAATATTTGAATTGAACACAGATGCCTATACTCTACTTTATAAAGAGTATCCCACTCATTCACGCAAAATGTTACTTTGATAGAAACCGTCAATATTAAATAATAACGCTTACATTTTAAATAGATTTATAGGGAACAGATTAGGAATATGTATGGAATAATACATCGGCTTCTATAGGATTTAGAAAATGGTTAATGCAGTAATTAAATTGGTTCTCAATGTACATGTTAGTCTTATCTACATATTTTAAAATTAAGGCCCTTAGAACTAGGTTATTAGTTGAGATTTCTATGAAGAATGATCCGACAGTGCCTCCAGTCCGAAAACCGTGCCAAACAGTAACGCGTTTAAATGCATTCTTTTCTTAACCATTACTGGTGAGTTTTCTTTCGGCGCTAGGTATTTATTTTTGTTTTAGATTCGTTTCAAAACCGAGTTATAGTCAGCTTTAGTTGGAAGTAATGTGGAATCAATTTTACATTCGCTTATTCTCTCCACTACATATACTTTGAACATGATCATTTATTTATTTTTCAAAATATCCCCAAGTTTTTGAGACAGTTCTAGATAATTTTTATCAATCAATAAAGCAAGTCAACTGATCTCCTTTGTTTAGATTTTGAAAACCTTACATAATCCACGACTTTTTGCTTACACGGCAATATTTCAAAATAATGTCTATAGCCAAAAAGAATAACGCCAAAAATATAGAACATTTCGACAAATAGCTCTTCTCTCAAACATAGGAAACTAATATATAATAAATAACGAAAGAGTTATTGCAAATTTTATTGACAGTTTTCTCAATCATTCAAATATTATACACAAACACACAATTTGGTTTAAAAAAAACAACACTCAACGGAACATTGTCTTGTGCTAAATGATAAAATAATTCATAACACACTTGTGTCATGGATATCGATTTGGAGTCAGCATTCGACTATATTTGGCATAATGGTATTATCTTCAAGTTAATCAGATTGAGCTGTTCTGACGCTTTTATAAGAATAATCATCAGTTTTCTAAACTCAAGAACCGCGTCCATTGCCATTGGATCGTAGTTCTTAAATTCTTCCCCAGTTATTACAGGAGTTGCTCAGGGAACTTTACCTGAGCCAAAATTATTTAATGTACTTTCACATGAAATGCTATTTTGCAAATTAAATTCCGAGAAAAATTACGAGTCGCCTAACCTATTTTACTCACGTATTTAAAGTCTAAGGGTTTGAAAATAAAAGCCGAAAAATTTGGTCTAAAAGTTCCTATAAAAAGAACATCGAAAGGCTGTTAAAGAAAGCAAGGAGTTATCTATGCTTATAGTTTCATTCAAAATAGAAACAAAATATTTAGGAATCGACTATCAAAATATGTAAGTTCAAATTTAAAAAAAACATGCACGGATAGCATTAAATAAAGCGAAAAACATTTATCGCAAAATACAAAAATTCTTATTTACAATACTCTTATAAAACCGATAATCTCGTTTGGTCTTAGTACCTGATTCACAATTTCCCCCACGACAGCAAAAGAATTAGGAAAGTTCGAAAGAACAATTTTAAGATTTTGCAGTGCAAAGTGCCGTAGATCCAATCAAAAATGTTGCTCCAACTATAGGTACATTGTATAGTTAAAACATTTAATGATTTATATGACAACCCTATTAAGAACCAAACTAAAATCTACTGCTAACCATCCAAATCCGCTCGTCAAAGAGTTATAGGATTCAAATCGTATTACTGATCACTCGAACCCTGAGTATTATATATCACCGTTTGAAGTCCTGCACAAAAGATCCCAAAATTTGATAGATCCACAGTTGAGTGTTACACTGACTTAACCTTTTTATGAGGAAGCCTCATTGAATGTCCTTAGAGGATAAAATACATTACATAAAAATACCCGTTGAGATAATATTGGAAAAGAGTTATTAAGTACCTTTTACTTATTTTGTTATTTTAATTTTAAGTTCTAGTCAATATAAGTTTTAAATTTGGCCTTTAAGATCCACTATGTGAACGTGTGTCGGGAGCAAGCATTCGCAATTTATTATAGAGGCATTTTTAAGAAAAGAAAAAGCATTTCTTCTTATTAATATTTTTGTAAGCCAGGCATAGATTATAAAGTCGGCAGTATAAAATTAAACATTGTAATCAAAACCAAATTTGTTTATTAAAGTCTCAATAAAGAATGAAATAAAATGAAAATGTTTCTGGAATAAGGAGGATCATCATGGAAATTCTTCATAAATTCAAGTCCATATTTCTGGACAATCGGTAGAGGTGGTAGAACATTTCCATTATATTTGAAGTATTTTCCCTAAGGGTATTGGTCAATAACAGCTGTTTTAGAAAAGTAAGTTCGTAAAGCTGCCCAAAATATGGAGAAACAACTCTTTTAGCTTAAATATCATTCCGTGCATATCAAATATTATGGATGCAGACTTGGAAAATCAAAGAGACCGTCACAAGAAACCTGGAAATGTTCGTTAATAGATGTCTTCGAAATATCTTTAAGATTTTATAGCAATACTTTTTCTTCAATGCTGAGCTCAATGCAAGAACTGGTCAGGACTCTATGATACGAAGACAAAAGTGACAGTGGATTGGTCATACACTCGCTTAGGAGCAGTGGAGGCCTTATTCCCCTTGAGGGAATTCACTGACGTAATAGGTCAAACGACCTAAGTACGTAAAGAAACAGTACTACGTGATGGTTTACGGTCCTGAATTATGAACAGTTCTAGTTCGCTACATGAAGCTTTTAATTATTTAAATGAGTTTTTAGAGCTTTCTAGTGCCATCTAACCCCAGTGCTTATATCGACTTTTGTTCTGTTTTGTTTTTGTCTCACAGAAAAGGCAGACTTAAATCGCAAAAACCTCAGTTTGTTGTTCTTGTATTTCAGTTTTCTTGTTCCCTTTCTTGAGCTTTTACCTTTGATTAACAAAATTCTGTCCAAATATTAATGCACTCTATCTTCTTAAACTGTCCTCTTTATGTTTGAACAAAAATTATAATTCAAGGTGGTGAGGTAAAAATATTGATTACTCTGTCCATTTATGCAACAAAACTTTGTCTTTTATTTACTTACAGTTCCTCAGCATATTCCGTCAAGGCCTTCTTACTAATTTGATTATTACTACAAATAGCAATAGCTGGAAATAAAACATTCTTAACATGCAAAACCTTTGGTGAGAGTCTTGTTTCAGTTGGTGATTCAATGAATTCCACAGCAAGACGATAAACATCCATATGAGTTGTAATCAAAATGAAAGCCATTATTCCGAGCCAAATGTATCTAAGGAAAAAAGTAAAAGCAGACCAGAAAAAGTCAAAATTAGTTATTCAAAATTCCTTGCATTTACTAAAAGTCAATTTTGTTGAAAAGTTTTAAAGAATTTTTCAAGGCACATACACAATCTGTTGTGATCTCATGGAACACGACATTTTAGTAAATTCTCAACTCTACCAGAATTAGTTTCTTGACGGCTACACAGGTGTCGCTTCGGTCGTTCCCCTCCATGACAGTTCTATACAGAGACAATAGTTCAGGGAATTAGGAATCAATGGAAACAGAACAAAATTGGAATGAGCTCATATATATAATAAAACAATACAAAATGTAGAACCTCGGTTGGATTAAACCATAAATCGAAAAAAATCCAAAATTGCTTTTATACTCTTATGGTTGCATAGGATCCCCAATTTTTACCAAGTAAACCACACATTTCATTTAAAGGCAAATTTTCCCTATAAGGAACTTTATTTCGCACAAAAATTCAATTAGATAAATTTCGATTTTACACTTTACAAATACTTAAGCTCCTTTGCTTTGTTCACCATGGCCACAATAGAATCCATAGTTTCCTCTCCAGTTGCGATAATTTGTGAAGCTGGCAATTGGAATCCATAGCGAATATTCAATGCCGATGGTCTCAATTCATAGCTGAATGTCAATTTTGTTCCAACTTTCGAATAAACCCAATCAATACTCGATCCTGAAGCCGGGTAAATAGCATCGTAAATGTTACCTCCAGTGTATTTAGTTCCATAGCGTTTCTTTATAGCACTAACAGTGGCATCGTAGACAGCTTCAAAATCTTCGGAGTTTTCTGGAAGTTCACTTGTGTGTCCGAAGGGATAGAGAAGATATTGTGAGTAGGCATGGAATGAAAGGTACAGTTGAATTTTCCCTGCCAAGGACTCAATATAGCTGGATAGTGATTCGATTTCAATTTCCGAAGCAGGTGATGGTCCAGCATAGGTATCAGAGCAAGGACTACTGCTTGCACCAACAGAGTTCCAAGAGATGTCCCAGTTTCGATTGGGATCAGCACCACGACAGGAGCCATGTGGTTTTCGAGTTTTCCTCCACAAACGGTTGTTTGTCCAGGTGTAGGCATAACCATCGGGATTGACATGAGGGAAAATGTACCAATCGTTGTTTTCGGCAATGTTTCTGATTGCAGGATCTTTGCTGGTAAGAAGTTCGTTGATCAGATAGGTGACGGTTGCTGGGGAGATCCATTCACGAGCATGAATACCACCTTCAATGAATATTCCTTTGTTGCCTGGCTTATAGGAAATCTTGACACCACGGATCTCACGGTTTTCGTAGGTTTTTCCTCCAACTATCAACTGCACCTGATCCGGGTGTGCCTTCTCCAATGACTCCAACCAGTTGTAGGTTTCCTCCAGAGTATGGTAGGCAGTCCAATCATATCCCGATCGTCTTGATGATGATAATCCAATATCTTCCTCATCCAAAATTTTCTGCAAATTCTTCTCAATCAGCTGGACATCGAGTTCGTTTCTCCTCAAACCATCGATTATATCATGAACCTTATGTGGAGCAACAACAACTTGGATTGCCTTTCCCACGGCATATGGTCCTTGCAGAAATATTACACTATCACTTTTCCCTTCGATTTCTTGAAGAATTTTCAATTGTTCCAAATTAGACGGTGTGACGGTGTACAAGCGGTAGTTGTCATAGCGAGTTCGTTCACCAAATGACAGTGCCAAGCAAAGGCCCATCAAAACGAATATCCAAAGTGTTTGTGACATTTTCACTTAATGAACTTTCTATGGTAATTTGTCTCAATTATATACTCTAAGTAGACGTTCTATATAGCGACTTTCGATGAGGGTTAGTGCAAAAGTCACATACAACATTTTTATAAATGATTTACTGAACCATGCCTCTGCTGTATGAGTGACTGTTAGACAAGTCTTGAATTTTAAATTTTATCATTGATTGTTTTATGTTCTTATTTATTGAAGGTTTAGGCACCTATACAGTTATTGTAAATTAGGTATTTTTTGGTCTTTTTTGGCCGTATTTCTTATCAGTCGCATTTATAAATCCTCTACATTGGTTTTTGAAGTTCTGTATCGTGATTTAGACTTCTCATGTGATTGCCAGTGATTGTAATGGTTATAAATCATAGAATGATATCTTGGAAACATTTCTAAGGCCTTTGAATTTTTCGTACAGGTATTACTAAGTTAAAAAATATCAAACTTGGGTATCTTGTGTTCAAAAGTCTTAAGTTTTCTACAACATTTAACACTTTAGCCAGTTTCTTCACCATTTACATCATCTTCACTGGTAGAACATTGACGCGGCAGTCCTAAAACACGTCATTGTAGAACTTCTATATCTCCTAGAGGGAGGACTTTTTTCTAAAGAGTATTCCATTTAACAAGGTTGTATTGTATATTTGAAAATCATGTCCTGACACATGTTAAGATTCAGATAAGCAATATAGTTTAAGTGTCTAATTATACCTTCCATAGGAGTCTCCTTCAGTTCTACGAATCATTCTCAAACCATGGGTAATACTTCTTTCAAGATATTCAACATAAAGTTTATGGGCAACTTTTTTAAACACAACACTATCCGTTAAATCTTTATTTTCTTTCTGCATTTTCTTATTTAAACAAATTAAGCAATTTCTTACAAGTTTATTCACTAGTTGTTGAATTTAATGTTATCTTCAATCTTCGATAGATGAAATAAAAATGAATCAGAAAAATAGAACATAAATGAGCTCTAGAACTAATTTGGAGCTAAACTTTTTGACATCACATCAATCATTTTTTATGCTATTTAGTTTAGGTTATTATTATTTTATCGTACGTCCTTCAAGGGTAGCATTGGATAAGTATGTATATTCTTTTGATTGAAAGTCATAATACAACAGTCAATTATTCATTTAAGAAATTTGAAACCTTCTGCTTTGCATAGGTATTAGCTCAAGACAGAGGTATTTTGGTAATTTTTTTTATAATAAGCTCACACTCAATGAGATATTTCATACCCTTATTATAAAAAGACACAGTGTGAGCATTATCAAAGTAAGGAGGTTTGAAAGGAGTTGTCGAATGTCGATGCACATTGGTTTTTAATTCCTAAATATTGCAATGAATGGAAAAGACAGAGTGTGGTAACGCATTTCACATTCGCGTAATACGGCTAAAGAACGAATATCTGTACTTGACATTACGACCGAAGTTGCACTCGAGGGCATACCTAGTGGCGCGAGTATTACAGTTGAATTGCTTGAGGGGAAAATGCAACTGGCTCTTTAGAGCATAATCTGTTAAAATAACGGTGAAAAAGGGTGCGACAAAAAAACTGCGACGGTGTTCAAGCTACGTAGATGACCCAACGATCAATTTAATTCCTCTTATTTCAATATTGTCCAGGAGACTTGAGTAATTTGCAGGTGCACCAGCGATGAGATGGAAACTATACTCAAGCCTTGGACGTATAGCAAACATTTTCTATAGGAGACCTTGATGCTAAATTCCATCAAATAATTTTGAATCTTTCTCCAAAACGATGTAAAGATTTGTTCCACTTCTTCGAGATATTTCTTGAGGTTACCTGACCTTGGACAGAAGAGACGTATGTAAGTGCGATCGGTCGATAATTCTTGGGAGACTAGATCAAAAGAGTACGATAGATGAAAAAGCTTACTGAGTGGTTTTATCAACTTTGAAGAACACCTCTTCAGAACAATAGGAATAGGGGCTATAAAGAAGAATTCCTCATGTTTTTTACGAATGACCAAAATTGTGCACGGCCCTTCCGTTAATCAACAAGTTTTGCTTAATAAACTTGTTTCTAATTATCAGATCAACCGTGATTCAACGTTCAAGCAATGAGGCAGTAATTTGCAAAGCTATACATATATAATCCAACAATTACCAACTTTTACGAAATATTTCTTAGGTTAATCCCAAAAAAAGTGTTGATGTAATTGTTTCCGATTCTGAAGAAGCAATCTTTCACTGATGAACTTAATAATCGATAAGACAGGTCGAAGAATAACTCTTGCAAATCGCTGCTTCTTTGGACTTAGAAGGCAATTTAGTAGTAAAGTCCTCTCTCGAGCATCTAACATCACCATCTATACAAGACACTCATCATCCCGGTTCTCATTTATGGCGCTGAGGCCTGGACCCTGTCAAAGAAAGATGAGAGCGTCTTAGGATGCTTCGAGAGAAAAATTCTTCGGGTGATTTTTGGTCCCGTACGCATAGGTGGCGAATGGAGGAGAAGATATAACGACGAACTGTATGGGCTGTACAGCAACACTTACCTAGTTAACAGAATTAAAGTCCAACGGCTTAGATGGCTTGGTCATGTAGAGCGAATGGACATCAACGCTCCAGCCCGGAAGGTCTTCGAATCCAATCCCGAGGGACGGCGGCCGGCGTAGTAGAGGAAGACCGCGACTTAGGTGGCGCACGCAGGTGGGTAAAGACCTCAACCAACTTGGCGTGCGAAACTGGATACAGCTAGCTAGTAACCGAGCTGGCTGGAGACTCATGTTGGTTGAGGCCCAGGTCCGCCCGGATTGTAGCGCCACCTTAAGTAAGTAACACAGGTCGACAAAATTACTTTCTTTTTGGCAGTCATACAAACAAAAACATACTTTTTTAAAGGATTAAGGTGACCTGAATTCGAATATAGCCAATATTTCTATTACGTAAGGTTTTTTAAAAATTTTCTAAAAAAAAGCTAATTCACTTGATATTTCCAAAGCATTGGATAGGGTTTGGCATCAGGCTCACTTATCGAAAATGCGTGCTCTCGGTTTTCATGAATCGCTCCTTCATTGGATTAGTATGAGTAATTACCTTTCGAATCGTTCAAAACAAGTTGTATTGGATGGATTCAAGTCTGAAAACCACAAAATAAATGCTGTTGTGCCCCAGGGCTCTGTTCTATTTCCAACACTTTTTCTCATTTTTAATAATGATCTCCTGTCTGCAACTTCTAATCCAATACATTGTTTCGCTGACGACAGTAGGGACTCTTAGCTTTTCATATTCGTTTTCAAAATCACATCTCTCTTCTTCGGACGTGGAACTGCAATGACAAAATATGATAAGTTCATTTAAATCCGACCTAAACAGCATTGTGCAATGGGGAATCAAAAACAGTTTGGTATATAATGCTTCGAAAACCCAATGCTGTCTTGTATCGTTAAAGCGATGTATACCTGCCTTGCCATTATCCATGTATGGTACATACATCAATGAGACTGAACATCTCGGTATGTGTATCACCACCCACCTTTTGTGGAACGATTACATACGCGATGTCGCCAAAAATGCTGCAAGATGTTTGGGTTTTCTAAGGCGATTCAAGAAGACTGGTGCTCCTGCAAATTACTTAAGCCTCTTGGACAGTATTGAACGTAGAGCATTTAGATTGATTGGTGATAATACCGTCACAAGATCATTTATGTTGCTTGAACATCGTCGAAATGTTTCTTGTCTCACCCTCTTTTACCGTTATTTTAACCGTTTATGCTCTAGAGAAATAGCCAACTGCATTCTTCTTCTTAAACAGTTCAACCGTAATTGAAACTAAAGTAAAAGTCCCATGGAATTGTAATTGTAATACTTCGATAGATTTTTGATAATTATCAACTTAAATACTCCACTGCAAAACGTCTTTAATGAAAATGTTTTTTATTTATTTACAGGAATAACAAATTCTACCTTTCTCTAGACGGCTTATTTTTTGGGTGTGGACAATTTGTGTTGGCGTGTCGAAATTTGACTTCCAATATTCAGGTAAATGTTTGATAAATTGAAAACTTTTCGTTTCGTCTTCACAAATATTGTTGTACTGGTACGATTTATAAATATGTTTATACAGAAAATAGCTTATTTATGTAGGCATAGCCCATTTTGTGGGTGTGGTCAATTTCAAGACCTACTTATTTGTTCATCCTAGCGTTAATAGTTTAACACTTCATTTGTCTCACATGTATGGTTTATACAAAAGCAAACAAACATTTAAGATGTTTGTACTTCCAGAAAACCAAACCATTTGACACCTAACATACCACCAAAAATTTCACATTGAATATTGAAATTGATTGATTTTATTTTCATTTGATTTCTTTATTTTTCCATTTTTTATAAAATTTGCTCTAATAAAAAAAAATTAAAAAAAGAACAACCAATGCCGAAACCCGGGATTGAACCGGGGACATTTAGATCTTCAGTCTAACGCTCTCCCAACTGAGCTATTTCGGCAGATAAAATTTAATGTTAAAAGTAAAATAAATACAACTAATATCAATTTTCAAGTGTCTACTCTTAACTATGTACACTACACATATCTAAATTGTTAAGACTAGGCGCAGTCTATTTGAGTATTTTACAAACTTAAAAATAAAACAATGGATTTATTTAAAAGATAATGGTTCTCAAATTAACTTGAACCATTTGGGCTTAAACGGTTTTTAACAGAGAAAAGCAAAATGGATTTAAAGTAACTTATGTTCTTGCAACGAATATGTCATCTTCTAAACAATTTTATCGTATAAAGTTTTTGAAGTACCTACATTATGTTTATTGAAAAAAAGGTTAGGATGCGACCTACACTTATCACTTCCCATCCCGCCTGTCGATTTGGCTTGCTTAAAAGGTTTGTAGGTTTGTTAAAAAAAGTGTCAGGGCCGTTCATAAATTACGTTCGCACACAAGGCGGGGGGAGGGCTCTTGCTGAGTTTGACAAGGTGTGACAAGGGGGGACGGGGAGTCTATGGTAACGTGACGTTCGCCATTCATTAAAACATTTTCAATTAGTATTTCTTTTGCCTATTTTTCTTTTTAAATTTTCATCATGATAGAAAGACATTTATTTTAGGGGCGTCACAGAAAGCGTGACATAGCGTGACAATGGGGGGAAGGGGGTCAGAAAAAGTTGATTTTAGCGTGACGTATTTTATGAACGGCCCCTCAGTTGAATTATTTTAAAAGATTTAAATATTATTAACAATATTTTGCATTTGATGAAATAGTTTGATTTCAAAATCTATTTTTGTAAACGAGATTTTTAGTCGAAAAACATTTTTTACCAATTTTAGTAGCATTTCTTAAAAGTTTTTATTTCTTACTAGCTTTTTACCCGCGGCTTCGCCCGCAGTGGAGAAATTAAATAAGTATGAGAGATAAAGGGTAAGGGTATAATAACAGAAATGAGTCAATATAATAACTAAATTTTATTGCTTGGCTGAGATCAACAATTTTTAAAAATTACTAAAGACAATGAAGTTTCAACACCTTAATATATGCTTATTGAAATGCAACAACAAATGTTAAAATATATTTCACCGCAACAAAAATAAATAATTCTGAATTCTAACAATTTGAAAAAAAAAATACAAAGTATTAATTTAAGATATTTTTATAGACAATGTTATAAGTTTTCCCGTCGGGTGCAAATATGTGTAAATTCCGGGCATTAGATACACGTGAACAGGCTACATAAAGTTGACCATGAGAGAAGCATGGGTTTTCTAAATGCACTCCTGCTACCTGTAATGTTTGTCCTTGTGCCTTGTTTATAGTAACAGCAAAGCTAAGCTTGACGGGAAACTGAACCCTTTTAAATTGGAATGGAAGGTCAGTGGAAATAATTGGTATCCGAGGTATTATAACACTATTTCCCTTACCGACACCTGTTAAAATAGTGGCACCAAGTATGTTCTGTCCCAATTTTGTTATCCGAAGCTTTGTTCCATTACATAGCCGAGGAGCATCTAGATTTCGCATAAGCATTACTGGTACATTTAGTTTCAATTGAAGTTTATGTGACGGTACACCCGATAGTTCAAGTGAATTTAAAAACTCCACAGGATATGAAGTACTTAGTTCGGTATCCATAATTGTATCCATTGACAAATATTCCTTCATTTCTCCTTGAACCTCGTTTAAAATGTCAGTGTTGATCCTATTTACAATTTCATTTCTTGGGTGCTAATATTGCTCTTGCACACAACCACTGATCACTACACAAATTTTGTTGCAATTCCGGAAAAACATTAGCAATGAGATCCACATGACGATATTTTGACAAACAATTTTGGCATTTTTTCAAATAAAAGCAGAGTAAGAATTAACATCAGCGAGTAAGATCTAAAATAATAAAGTAACAGCTAACCACAAAAATTACGGATAACCTCAAAAATGTGAATAGTATTATACTGCATGTAACGACAGAAGAAAATAACAATAAATATAGAAAAATTAGAAACAGTTGAAACTATATTCAATTGAATTAGATATTGAATTAGATATTGTCGTCACCGTCGGTAATACAGTGGGTTGGTATTACAGTATTCAGGGTTGAAACTTCATTACTATGATGTTAGATGATGCTAGATTGCGTTGAAGTAGCTAAATTTGAAGTTATTTTGACAAACAATTTTCTTATTTTTCGTAAAAAAATTTTATTTTTTTTTAATAAAAAGTATCCTATGTTACTTCTAATGCCTTCAAGAGTGTATGTGCAAAGTTTCATGATGATCGGTTAAGTAGTTTTTGCGTAAAAGCGTAACAAACAAACTTACATTCGCATTTATAATATAAAAATAATAAATATATAATATATATGTATATATAATATATATATATATATAATATATATATATATATAAAAAATACTAAAGGAGTATTTTCCCCATAAACCACTTAAAAAGAAACATCGATAACCAGAAACATCATGTTCGCATGTTGCGCACAACACCAACAAATTAAGCAGTTTGCACCCGACACCAACACAGGAAATACTTATCTTTTTTTCTTTTATGGCATAATCAACAACAGATGAAATCACTTATCCAAATATACCTAGATGTTGCGCACAACACCAACAAAAGTATAAAAGCAGCCCAAAAAACATATAACAAAGAGAGTTTTAACATCACACTCAAACAAGAGAGTTCTTTTAATATTGTTTTAAGTTTATTTAGATAATTTAATAAAGTTAACAGTTTAAATAATATTCAGTTGTTTTATTCAAAATCCACTCAAGGAAAATACTTGACTGCATTCAAGTTCAGATCAAGTAAAGAAGGAATTAGCTCTTCTGATTGAATATCAGAAATACGCTTTGACAACAATAAAACGGGAACAAACTTAAAATTTGTATATGTATATGTATATGTATATATATATATATATATATATATATATATATATATAATTATTAATTATTATTATTATATTATTATTATTATTATTATTATATATTATTATTATTATATTATTAAGTATGATATAAACAAATATAAATTGGATGAATGAAACTAATTTGAAGTCAATATCTTCTATTGTTCACGAGATATCCAGAACCGAATATCAAGTTTTACCAATTTTGCGTACTATTTTTTGTAGATTTTAATTTTTTATGAAAAAACTGCCATTTGGATGTCGAACACAATATTTTCTGTGAGGTAAAATTAGTTTGAAGCCAATATTTTTAATTTTTGAAAAGATATTTGAGTCGAAAGTAAAATTTGTAGGTACTAAGTTTTAGTATTGTTTTTTTTTTTAGGTTTTTATTTTTTGTAAAAAAAAACTGTCAATTTGATTTTTCTTAAAAGTTTTACCGAATGTTAAAAACAATATTTCTTATAAGACCAAATTAGTTTGAAGCCATAACCTCAATTTTCTTTTAAAGATATTTGAGTCGAAAATCAATTTTAACAACTTTTTTTTTAATTTTTTTAGCTTTTCTATCAACTGTCAATTCGATTTTTCTCAAAATGTTAATGAATGTCGAAAACAATATTTCTTATAAGAAAAAATTAGTTTGAAGCCAAAATCTGCAATTTTTGAAAATATATTTGAGTCGAAAATCAATTTTTACCAACTTTTAGTATTGTTTTTTTTTTAGGTTTTTATTTTTTATAAAAAAAACTGTCGATTCAATTTTTCTCAAAATTACCAGATGTTGAAAACGTTATTCTTCGTTGCAAAAAATTATTTTGGAGATAAAATCATTTCTTGTTCGTAAAATATTCGAGGTGACACATATTTTTTTTTAGTTTTTTTGATTTGTAAAAAAAATCGTCATTTGGATTTTTTTATGAAATAAAATTAAGACTGATAACTAATGTGAATTTCTAAAAACTGAGTATGAGACTTAAATGATATAAATTGTATCTAGAAAATTTGTACTTTGCAAAACTTTGCTTCAAACTAAAAACAAATTGTTGTCACCTTGAATATTTTGCGAACAAAAAATGATATAACATCGTAAATAATTTTAATTTTATGACATCGACGAATTACTTTTTTACTGTTGGTAAAATTTTCAGTAAAATCGAGTCGAATTCTTTGAAAAAAAAAAGATTGGAGTGCGACCCACATTGAAAACTTCCCATTCGTGCCCGTCTATCAATTTTCAAAAGTTAAACATTATATTGATAACAGCATTTTGTTTCTTTTTGTTCTCATAATACTTCAGTCAAAAACTATGTCTTGTCAGTTTTTAGGTTTTTTAAAGGTTTTCGCATTTTGTAAAATGAGCTGTCAATTAGATTTTTCTAACTACATTTTGCATATTTATTTGATTTCAATATCTGTTTTTGTTTGCTATAGATTTTTAGTTGAAAACAAAATTTACTAGTTTTTGGCAATAGTTGTATTTTTTGTAAATTCTTATTTTTGTATACAAAAATCTGACAGTTGGACTATTTGAAAATTTTTACTAAATGTTTAAAGCGATATTTTTTATAAGATAAAATTAGTATTTATTTTTCGTAAAAAATCATCATTACAATAACTTGCCATGTAAAAACCCAGTACTACTAAAAATGGGTACAAATTGATTTTCGGTTCGGCAATCTTGGCGCAGTAATTAAAGATTTTGTCTTCGAACAAATTTTATGTTATAAAACACATTGTTGTTAACATTTGGTAAAATTGTTAAAAAATCCAGTTGACAGTTTTTTTTTTACAAAAATTGAAAATGTACTTAAAATCGGTAAAAATTGTTTTTCGACTCATGTATCTTGAGAACACGGAAAGATATTGACTTCAAACTTTTTTCTATCTTACACAAAATGTTATTATATTAATATTTTTTAAACCTTAGAAATATAATGGGAGTATTATGTTTTCTATTTTGTTTTGTTTTTCAAGTTCCAATTTTAGCAGATTTAAGCAAGTACCAAACTATTGTTTGTTTTTACATAATGTTGGTCCCAGGAGTATATAGTAAAATGTAAACGTGGCCTTAATTCACTAAGGTCAATAGTAGGATCGAATTCGCGTTTCAGTTTGTTTTTAATTTTGAAAACAAATCAAAGTTGATTTTAGTAAAATATGTGAATATGGATATCTTACATTAGTAAAAGGGTTAACCTGGAAACGTTGACTATATACAAGTTTTGATAAGGCTTTCCGTTAGGAAAAATTATTAGAATAGTAAAGATGTAAAAGTAACGGTTGTAAATTCATTTACCAAAATAAAATACAAGTACGAATATTTACTAACGAATATACACGTATACTTTTTATTTTTAGGTATAAATATGGGAAAATATAAGCGTATAGTTTTAAAAATGTGTGTTTGGTAAAAGGGACAGTCCCCTCAAAAGGTCTCAAAAAATTTGCTTAATCAATTAGGAAACTATTAAAGATAATGTGTGTAAGGTTTAAGATCGAAATTGAAGGTATTTTAGTCACGCAGCGTAACTGGCGGCCGTGCAAGATAAGAGGATGAATGAAGATAACAATTACGATGAGTCTGTTAAGATTTACGAGTATCAGCGTTTTATTCAAATTTTTGCATTTCAAAACTGCTGTTCTTTGTTTAAGAACCCTGTTCAAAAGCAAATGTGGGTTTGTGTGTCAGAGTGTTCATGGTTTTCGAAACCAGTAGTTTTTCAACTTTCAGAGTGAGTCATGTTCTTACACTTGTTGTTAATGAGTTGTTAACTTATTTTCTTAAACCAAATTTGTATGTAGTTAGTATAAAATGCTACTCCATGTGAATTACGGATTTTAAACCATTTCGAGTTTTAATACCTTTTTTTATCAAAAAATAAAATGTCTAAATTATGGAAAACAAAATATTTGCTTTTAGTTAAAAATAACGGCTACTTTTGTTCCCGCAATTAGACTCCGACTCCGAAGTTCAAATGGTAGACATGTGCATTCAAGAGGACACAAGCGTTCACAGGTTTTTCTCAAAACCCACCTCTGTCTATCAACTCCTACTCTCACTTCCCCGTGGTGAACATCGGGTGCCTAGTACCTCGACTGGAGATTGGGTTCTAACCCCAGTGGAAAGTTTTTGGGGGCAGCAAACGAGAGAGGGGGGAGAGGTGTTTCCCCTAAGGCACCTCTCCTTATCCAGACGGCAGCGGACGAATTCTCGAGATGGAATTAACGGTGGCGTCTACAGTTCCAGTAAGGTTGAACTACTTAGTGAACACATTATAGGGCTTCTACGACTTATTCGGAGCCCAGGCCTATAAGGAGCGGTTTATCCGGCTCCCTGTCCTTGGACTTATACTAAGGATCTGGCCCTCCAGGTTGGGGGTTGTGCCGTCAGGGTGACTTCCTGACCACGTAAAAATGTTCTAGTTGCGAAGCACCAACAAGCCTTGGATACGGACAGATTCACTGTTGAGAACCCAAGCAAACGAAATAAGGACAACGAACTTCGGATCTGTACGTGGAATGTTAGGTCCCTTAACATACCACGTGCAGCCGAACAATTAGCGGAAGCCCTAAACTGCTGCAATGCAGATATTGCCGCCATCCAAGAAGTGCTATGGGATGGACCGGGCAAACGCAAACTAAAAGACTGCGATATATACTACGGCGACTGCTACCGAGAACAAAGGCAGCGTCTATTTGGGTGTGGATTTGTTGTTGGAACTAGACTCAGGCAAAAAGTCTTGAGTTTCAACAGTGTGAGCGAGCGCATCACGACAATCAGCATCAAGGCTAAATTCGCCAACATAAGCCTAATATGCGCGCATGCCATGCAAGACACCAAAGACATATTCTTCGAGCTCTTGGACAAGACATATGAGCAGTGCCCTGGCTATGACATTAAAATTGTCTTAGGAGATTTTAATGCCAAGCTAGGAAGAGAAGACATCTTTGGTGGCACAATCGGGAGATACAGCCTGCACGACACCACCTCCGACAACGGATTCAGGCTGATCGATTTCGCTGCGGGGCGAAACGTTCTGGTAGCTAGTACGCAGTTCACACATCTCAATATCCACAAGGGGACATGGAAATCTCCTGATCAATCAACCGTCAACCAGATTGACCACATTGCGATCGACGCACGACACTTCTCCAGTATACAGGATATCCGAACATTCCGAGGGGCCAACATTGACTCGGACCACTACCTCGTTGTAGCCAAGGTACGGCTACGGATATCCCGGTTCAAGCTAAAACGAGGAAGTACTGTGAGAAGTTTCGACGTTAGACGGCTACAATCGCAAGAGACTGCCATGTCCTTTTCCGATCGAGTCTCTAGTAACCCCTTAAGGAGGAGTAACCTCTTAAGGAGGCATGCATTAAGCATTGAAAACCAGTGGCGACATTGCCTTGCAGCCATCAGAGATGCCGCCTCTGAAGTGCTAGGTTTCACACGTCCACAACATCGAAACCCCTGGTTTGACGACCAATGCCGGCAAGCGCACGCAGAGAAGCAAGATGCATACAAAACAGCGCTGCACAGAAGGACCAGAGCTGCTCGCGAGCTCTACGAGCAGAAGAGGAGAGAGGAACACCGGTTTCTTAGTTCTTAGATGGAAAAAAAGAGCACGATCGCGGAGATAGAGGGATGTTACAACAGGAATGAGGTTCGTAAATTTTACCAAAAGGTAAAAAAAAAACTCTCAAGGGTACCAGCCACGAAGCGAAGCCTGTAAAGACGATCAGGTGAACATCGTAGTAGAACCGCAGTCTATGTTGAGAATATGGAAAGACCACTTCTCCAAATTATATAACGGCGATGACGAACCGAATTCCGCTGTAAGGGAGATAGAACCACTCAACCTAGGCGACGCAGATCAACAATTCCGCCTACCCGACCTAGACGAAGTGAAGATAGCTATATCTAAACTGAAGTCAAACAAAGCTGCTGGAGCTGACGGCATAGCTGCCGAACTATTTAAAGCAGCAGGCGATGACTTGGTAGGGAGCATGCACCAACTCATCTGCAAATTATGGTCGGAAGAAAGCATGCCCGATGAGTGGAATCTCCACCATAGTTTGCCCGATACATAAAAAAAGAGACCCTTTAAATTGCGCCAACTACAGAGGGATCAGTCTCCTTAACATTGCATATAAGATCCTTTCTGCCGTACTATGTGAACGTCTGAAGCCGTTCGTCAACAACCTGATAGGTCCTTATCAGTGTGGCTTCAGACCAGAAAAGTCCACTATCGACCAAATATTCACACTACGGCAGATCTTGGAAAAAACCCAGGAGCCGCGTATGACAGCATCCATATGGAAGAGCTCTACAGAGCAATGTCTAGTTTTGGCATCCCTGTCAAACTTACCCGTTTGTGCAGAATGACGATGGAGAATGCACGCTGCTCCATCAAATTCGGAAAAGATCTCACCGATGCATTTGATGTCAAAAAAGGTTTTAGACAAGGCGATGCACTGTCATGCGACTTCTTCAACATCGTTCTGAAAAGAATTGTGCAAAACTCAACCGTCAACACTAGAGGCACACTCTTCCAAAGGTCCATCCAATTACTCGGATACGCAGATGATATTGACATAATTGGAAGATCAAAGCGTGATGTCAGTGGAGCGTTTTTGAGCATTGCAACGGAAGCGAAGAAGATGGGTTTAGTGGTCAATGAGGGCAAGACCAAGTATATGCTGTCATCAAAAAAGGACATGGAACAACGACGACTTGGACAAAACGTCACCATGGACAGCTATAACTTCGAGGTAGTTAAGGACTTTGTCTACCTAGGCACCGCTATAAACACAGACAACGACACCAGCGCTGAAATCAAACGAAGAATAACTCTTGCAAATCGCTGCTTCTTTGGACTTAGAAGGCAATTGAGAAGTAAAGTCCTCTCTTGAGCATCTAAAATCACCATCTATAAGACACTCATCATCGCGGTTCTCATTTATGGTGCTGAAGCCTGGACCCTGTCAAAGAAAGATGAGAACGTCTTAGGATGCTTCGAGAGAAAAATTCTTCGGGTGATTTTTGGTCCCGCACGTATAGATGGAGAATGGAGGAGAAGATATAACGACGAACTGTACGGGCTGTACAGCGACACTAATCAGTTAGCAGAATAAAAGTCCAACGGCTTAGATGGCTGGGTCATGTAGAGCGAATGGACATCAACGCTCCAGCCCGGAAGGTCTTCGAATCCAATCCCGAGGAACGGCGGTGCAGTAGAGGAAGACCGCGACTCAGGTGGCGCACTCAGGTGGGTGAGGACCTCAACCAACTTGGCGTGCGAAACTGGAGACAGCTAGCTAGGGACCGAGCTGGCTGGAGACGCATGTTGGTTGAGGCCCAGGTCCGCCCGGACTGTAGCGCCACCTTAAGTAAGTAAGTAAGTAAGTAATTAGACTCCGACCGTGCCGCTACACTGCTGAAAACGTGGATACTCGGACATTTGAAAATTTTCAAATTTAATACCGATTGATAATATAATTTCAAATATGAATAAAACATATCTTAAATTTTCTTACTGTAAGAACAAAAATCAGGAAATAATTCCTTTTCGTCATGCTATTAAGAAAACTGTCCCCTTAAACAAAAAGCACAATTATACAAATATGGATATAACATGTGAAGCTGAATTAGATAAGAACTGAAGGAAATGTGTTCATTCGTAGATTATGATCTAAGTGTGTGTAGATCTTTGCGTGCATCAAATGGCGCTATATTTGTTGACACTAACTTTTTGCAAAATATCAAACAGATAATCAGACTCATTACAGTGCCCCTTCGCAGTAAAAGGCGAAAGATTTATTTGACATTGAGAAGAGTTCAATCCCTGTCTGTGCCCCCTAAAAGTAATTTTCACGGATACTACCTCTTGGCAAATCCTCCAAGAGTAATTCTTATCATAAAAAGCGATTTCTCAAATGAGCCGTTCGTATTCTGCATACAAACTATAAGCCCCCTCCAAGCCTGACGTGCGACGTTATGTTGCTGCTTCAAAAGCGCATTGGTTTAGGAGAGATTTCTCCGCTTTCTACACGCGTGAACAACACGATTCAAAATGCAGCGTTTTTCTTTTAAAAATGATATCGATGGCTTTTTTTTAAGTAAAAGGCGTAATCTCTCACTTCAAAAAGGAAAAATGCTGAACAACAAACTACTTGTTATACTCTACGAACATGCCTTCGAAATAAACAAAAGTTATCAATTGTGCTAACATTTTTACTCGAGCCTCGAACAACTGTCAAAGCGTTAGATCCAACGTCTACTTTTATCTGCAGTGCAGAGTTTGTATTTGTAGTACGTTCAAAATCATACTTTACTACTGATATTTTTGCCAAAAGAAACGCAACTATTGTATATCATACCCATTTGCATGTGTATGTAATATATGTATATTGATATACAAATCAGTTCATTTCAACATCTTTTATTTGAAAAAATTGAAAATAGGTCTAAAAGTAAGATAATATAAAAATTCAAAAGCTGTCACAATGCTAAAGCCCATTATAAGTCCCAAAAGTCCACCAAATGAAGCTTAAGTAAAAAAGAACAAACACGTTTAAATTATATGGAAATGTATGTACGTACAATTAAATTTTAAGATCCTTACCTAACATTGATAGCCAATTCTGATAGATATCGGTCCTATATCTAGTTGACATCAAATCACTAAAGAACACATGCAAAAGGATACTTTCGTTTGGGTCCATATTAACTCTGAATGACAAAAAATACATAAAGAAGGATAATTTAATGTACTCGTATGTATGTAAGTCTGACGTGTGTATTAAAACTTACATCCCTGCTATATTATTGGCAGCAAATTTTGTATGCAACTTGCCCATCGTAATATCTGAAGGATATTGATTCAGTTCACAATCTGGCAAACAATCACAGTTCGATGGCAAGCGAGATGTTCCACGGATAATTGTATTTTCCAAGCTTGGGATCGCCTTGATGAGGATGTCTGAAAAAGAGAAGTTTTTGAAAAATGTGTTCTTACAAAATGATTCTCCTTTTGCCAATCTTTTGGAAAAACAGTCAACTCGCTACAGATAGCTACACTTGCGAGTAATTCACAGCGAGTGGGCTTTAATTAAACTGATTTCTGTATTCGAAAAAAGTTGTTCGAAGAAAAGTTGAAACATTAAAGTAAAAAGTGTCAATATCTCGCTATTGATAACTCGCTCATTTAGCCTCTAACAGAGTAGCGAGTTAAACAATTGTTCTTGTATACTCGCTACTCTATACGCTATGAAAGTAGTTCCTTAAAAAATCGAACGGAACAGCTTGTTGAAAAGTTTGTCCCTTTTTGTCAAAAATTTCAAAACAAAACTCACTGTTTAGACCCTATCTTACCTCGATTATTGATTACACAAACATATTCGTTAAAAGAGCAAACCGGATAGCTGCCGTTGTTTGGCAAATTCGTTGGAATACATCCACACGCCTTAAAGATCATTGCAACACGACACTCCATCAAGCAATTGATGTAGGAATACCTCTGCATTACTTGGAGTTTTTTCTCATTAGCAAATAGGCAATTTCTCTGTTTAATCGGCATTTCAGCAACACTAGGCGTGGCATATGTTGACTCAGGAACAATTCTCACAAAACTCTCCCGCGATGCAGTCAATACTTTCATATCAGCGTTTTCATCTGGAAAATCATAGGCATCATGAATCATCAATCGAAAGCCATAACTGCTAACGTATGTCCCAAAGTAATCATCCATTTCGGGATTTAGAAGAATTGTCAAACCAGTGGGATATCCACAACCAGTCACTCGAAATGGTATCTTCGGAACTTGATAGGAGAGTTTTCTGAAAAAAGAGAATCATTAAATAAAATGACTTTTGTAAGATGATTATGGATTTCTAGAGTTTTTTACACAGGAAAATTATTCATTGACATTCCAAAGTAATTGAACGAACAGCAAATTCCTTCGGTTGTATTGATTTTCTGAAATAAACTATCACAACGAGCATTCGTTCCTTTCCATATACAACGCACTATCATTTCAATACAATTTGGGGTAAGTTCTTCAAACAAACGAGAGCTGGTATAGTTGTTGAGTTTTAGAATGTCTTCAAGTCTCTTAAAGTCCGTTTCGTTGTAGTTCAAGCCATAACTGTAGTACATCATTATTCGGAAGAGTCCAGCGACTTCTTCGTCTGTGATATTTTCAGGTCGAGTCCTAATACAAAAGAAATTTGTTACTCAAAGGTGTATGGAAAGATAAGGTTTATTTAATTTGTAAAACGTTTGATAGAGACGTCTAAATCTTTGATGATTTCTGATAAGAAAGAATTGATGTACCAAAAACTTTTTCCAAAATTTGTTTTTGAAGTTTCACAAGGCTTACCCTCTTGTATGTTTCTAAGATTTCATTAGCGCATAAAATTCAAAAATAAACTCACATTCTATTGGCCAAAATCAGTGCTTTTTGCTTGGAGACTTTGTTAAAATTACAAATCGTAACTGCTGGAAAGGGAACATTCCACGTTGGAAAGTGTGAGCCTTCAATAACAGTTACTGTTGGTGTTTCCCGATTCGAAGACCAAGATACCGAAACTAACACAATCGAAGCTATTATAGCCAACACCACAACTCCAATCCAAAAGACTCTCTCTCCAAACGTTATCCCATCGCGAGTGATATAGTTGAATCCATGCAAACTTGTCGTCTCACAATAGTAGTTAAAACTTTCCGTAATCCAATGATTAAAAACCTTCCAAGGATTTTTTACAAAATTAGTCTTCCCTTCCTTGACGATGATGGCTGATGGTGCAGAATCCTGGTTAGTTTCATGTTTTGCAAAGGGTTCCACTGACCGAATTGTAAAAACACGTTTCTTCGACATACTTTCTTTCATCGTGTTGACTTGTTTATATTCCGAAAATAAATCAAAGACTATTTTGAACTTGACACAAAATACCGAAATGCTTTGGTCTGAATTTATTGACCATTTGATTTAATTATAACTTATTATTTATTCATTAATATTCCAGTATAAGAGTCATGATACACCTACATACTTATTAATTAAGGATTATAGTTTGCCTTGACATATTTCATATAAAGAGGACGAATGCATAAAAAGAAAAACACCTCAGCTATGCATACGACATTAATGCCCATTGTCATTCCAGCTATTCCGCCTACAGTTCCAACTATTGATTGCCAACTTTCAATAGCATCTATACGATATTTGGCAGTATTTAAGTCACTAAAATAGACATGCAGGAGAATTTCATCGGTTGTTGTGATATTTTTACTTTAAACATAAAGAAAGAAAGATACAAAAAATATCAAAAGGTTATTGTTAAAAATCTTATTTCAATCTACAAACGGACTCTTACAAAAATCGATGATATCCTTTGACGTATGTTCTATTTAGTCGTCCAGAAGATACAACAGTGCGATATTTAAAATATGAACACTCTGGCATACAATTGCAGATTTTTGAGCCCAATATATCAGCGTCTTCGACTAGTTTTTGAAAGGCATCTAAAATTGAAAAAGAAAATTTATAAACAATTAATTTCATTAACATAAATGCCGAAGCTTGGAGGGAAGAAAGTAACATTGACATCAGGGTTATTTATCCATATTTTCTTGGGACATCTTATATATAAAAATGAATCGCAAAATGTGTTGGTAAGCGTATAACTCAACAAAGCCTGGACCAATTTGGCCAATTCTTTTTTTAAAATGTTCGTTGCAGTTCAAGGATGGTTTTACGGCGAGAAAAATTCGAATAATTGCCCGAAAAAGCATAAAAACAGCCCTTTTCTTTTTCCCATACAAATGTTTTCTAACTAAAACGTAGTCAGCTTAAAGGATTTGACTTCAAGTCATGTCAATTTAAAAAAAAAAAAAAAAGGTTGATGTCGATTTGCCGGTGTACAAGTATTGTTTTTCTTGGATTTTCTGTTACCTAAACTACTGAGTTTGCTTTTGTTAACTGATAAACGACTGAAACAACTTCTTATATCGTGTTTTGTGCAGAGTGATTAGTTAGTTAGTGTTTGTTTAGTTAGTGTTTAGTAACAAAATAATTTATATTTGATATGCCTCCTATAAGACGAAGCAATTTAGGTAGAAGGACCCGAAATGCTATAAACCAAGCTAATTACCGATCTAATTGTAATGTACAAGAACGTGACGACCGAATTGAACGTGAAAGAATTCGGATATCACAAACGCGTGAAGCGGGAGCGCGACATTCAACTAATAATCGTGCAAGTTTGAATCGAGCAACAATTGAATATTAGCAACAATTCGCTCACAAATTAAAATTGCACTTGCACTCGCTTCGTCGGGAATCGCAGCAACTTTGCTTGAAGGTGGTCGAACAGCCCATTAAGCACTAAAATTGCCATTAAATATGCAAAGCAATGAAACTCCAACCTGCAACATTTCGAAGAACTCTGCAATGGCAAAGGTTTTGCAGCAATGTAAATTGATTGTGTAGGATGAATGTATGATGGCATATAAAAAATCTTTGGAGGCTTTAGACAGAACCTTTGGTGGTGCAATGATTTTATTTGCAGTGATTCCACGATCAACGCCAGTTGATGAAATCAATGCATGTCTAAAGTCCTCCAATTTGTGGAAACATGTCAAAGTACTTCATTTAAGCAAGAATATGCGTGTCGAGTTGCAAAATTACCAATCTGGAAACATAATTCTCTAAACAACTCATTGACATTGGTAATGGGAAATTTCCTATAGATATGTTGACTGGCTGCATTAACTTTCCTTAAAGTTTTTGTCAGTAAACGCAATCAAAAGCTGAACTTATTCAGAAGGTGTTTCCGATGTTTTTCAAAATTACAGAAACCATGATTGTTTGAGCTACACTGGCTGCAAAAAACATATATGTATGTAAATGAATTAAATTTCAAAATTCAAGAACAAATAACAGGCGATTCGAGGATATATAAATCAGTTGATTCGGCTACTAACCAAGATGATGTAGTCAACTATCCACCGGAATTTTTAAACTCGCTAGATTTGCCAGGATTGCCACCTCACAATCTTCAATTAAAGGTTGGATCAATAGTTATAATGTTGCGAAATATCAACCAACCGCGTCTTTGCAACGGTACACGGTTAGCGATAAAAAAATTACTAAACAACGTGATAGAAGCAACTATTTATACTCAAAGGAAAGTATAAAGGAGAAGATGTTCTCAAACCGCGCATCCCAATGATTCCGACTGATGTGCCATTTGAGTTTAAACGACTACAGTTTTCAGTGCGGCTTGCTTTTGCTATGACCATAAACAAGTCAAAGGGGCAATCATTAAGTGTTTGTGCTATTAATCTAGAAAACCCATGTTTCTCACATGGTCAATTGTATGTTGCCTGTTTCTGTGTTGGAAAACCATCAGATTTGTTTGTCTATGCGCCAAGTAATCAAACGCAGAACATCGTATATCACAAAGCACTACATTGATAATAAAACTGATTTCTGTTAATCATTATGATTGCCCTATCACGAGGGTGACGGTTCTGTTCAGGAGAATTTTTAGCCCCGACTATAAAATACGTAGGAACAAAAAACTTCCACATTACAAATCTTTTTGACAGGACAAAGTCCGTCGGGTCCGCTAGTATATATATATGAGCACGCTTCTCACTTAAAATTTTGCGAAACACACCGCAACATTTTTTAGACAATATTTTTAATGTGTTCTGTTCTAAAATATATTCCAAAATTTATATAGGGTGTCCCAAAATTAACGCAAGATTTCTTGCGTTAATTTTAGGTGCCCCAAAATTAACGCAAGATTTATTGCGTTAATTTTGGGACACCCTTTATAAAGACAAGTATTTTTTTAAACACTTAATCAATCCAAAAAGGTTACCATTTGATGAGATTTCGTTTCTAAATAAATATGTATGTATATCAACTTGTTTGAAATTAACGCAAGATTTCTTGCGTTAATTTTGGGACACCCAACTTCACTCAAAAGCCTATTGATATGACGAATTCACACTTATGTGGCTTTACTTCCTTGATAGTTGTAAGAATTTCATTTTTAAGTTCTTGAAAGTCTCATGGTAGTAAATCACAAGATCTCCGTGGAAATTTGTATCAGTTCTTCAAGAAAAAATACGGTTTTTCAAATGTCAAAGGATGATAGCGGGCTATTAAAAATAAAACCTCTTATTTGGAAACTTAAATGCGTATGAATTAAGTCTTAAAATTCGGTCCAGTTTTTGAATTATAATTAAAATTGTTATTTTTAATAGCAAAATTCTATATTAGAAAAGATAAGTATTTACGGCTTAACTTTGGTAAAATAAGCTGCGTTTCAAAATAACCCGGGTTTAAAGAAAAAACCTGGCCTACAAAATATCCTGAGTTAAAAGAATTAAGTGGTTTAGAATAAAGGGTCCGAGGTATGGAAGATTTGAAAAAATAGTAACACACGTGACGTCCAGGGAATGTTTCTCAAAAGCTATTGATGATCTTGCTGTATAGCAAGTCGTACCATTTTGTTGAAACCAAACAGTATTTAAGTTGATACGTATCGTTTTCATAGTTCCGGCAAACAAAAATCACACAGCATCTGTAAATAACGATCTGTGTTGACAGTTACAATCCGACCATTTTCACGAAAAAAGTACAGACCGATAATGAACTTTCGACTAATACCACTCCAAACTGTGACCTTGAAACTTTGGAAAAGTCGGAAGTTTTGTTTATTAAGCACTCCTGATAAATGAAAGTTGGCTTCATTGCTCATTATCAAAACTTTGTCATCAGCCAAGATTTCCAACATTGCTTCTGCAAACCTTATCAGTGTGCCGTAGTCCTTTTTTTGCAGTTCTTGGAACACGACAGTGACGGCCAATATTAGAATGATTTCAGAATCTTCTCTGTGTTTCAATGACCCGTTCAAATGAACGTGTTGTAAACAAACAGACGATGCACCATAGACCACGGCTCCATGGGTACTGAAATAGCATCTCTCAACGAGTCGATACTACCCATGATCATAACAATACGGTTTTCCCCACCTCGCTCCGTTCAAATATTCCATACCTCGCTACCGGACCCTGTATAATCTTGATTAAGAATTTACCAGGGTTGTAAAATAACCTGAGTTACAAAATGATCTGGATAAGAAAATAACTTGGGTGACAAGTGAACTTAGGTTAAAATATAACCTGAGTTATAACAAAATAACCGATGTTAAAAAAAAGGTTAAGAAATAACCTGGGTTTAAAAATAACCTAGGCTTCAAAATAGCCTGGTTTTCAATATAATCTGAGTTAAAAAAAAAACTAAGTTTTAATGTAACTTAGACTAAAGTCGTAATGTCTTTTATCATCATCATCATTAGCTCGACAACTGGGACCCGATTCTGGCCTCATACAACAAGTCGCTCTCCATTTAAAGCGATTGCGAGCCGACGCTATCCAGTTGCGCACCCCAAGCGTTAGGATGTTCTGCCACGCTGTCGACCACCATAAAATTTATTACAAATTACTTTTCGAGTTGGTTCTTCTTCGATAGGCCTCCAGCCTACATTAGTCTACCGAACTTAATTTTTGTCACAATATCTACTTCAAGATCGATTGCATACAGTTCATGATTGCGTTTCTCTGGAATCGTCTAAGATGTCATAGTGCCTTTTACTCGGCACTCAGGTCTCTGATTCATATGTGAGTACTGGCAAAACTACTGCCCTATACAAAAGCAGCTTAGAGGTTATGGTTTAGAAAGCTTTGACAGACTAACTGTCTTTACTTTATTCAAATGCCCGGTGAAAACAATTGATAAGAAAACAGGAACAGAGAAATACCTAAAAAATTGATAAGTACTTTTGAAAAGTACAGGAAGGGTCATCAAGTGTTTCTTGTTGAACCGTACGTTCCTTTGACACTTAACAGATGATTAATGTGTGAACTTTTGAAAACAAATTTAAAGTATACCTCCGCGGAACGAAACGAGGCGATTAATGCTTGAAATATCATTATTGAAACCTTATTTTCAAAGTGAGTACGGTGTAGCATTCACTTCGCTTACTGTACTCAAAAATTTCATGAGCCTGGTTTGGTATGCTAGAAGACAACATTCATGTTGCTATATCCGGGAGTGTAAGACTATATTGTTCACTAACAACGCCTAATCAATTCAGCAAGAGAAGACGTACGATCATCTATTTTGCTACCAGTTTCGTTACTGGGGTGTGTGACCTACAAAGTACAGTTCTTGGCCTAGCAACAAAATCAGTGAAAACTCTTAAACTTCTGTGCCTATAAGACAGTCTTTGATCATTCCTTCAAACTATAAGGACTGCTTAAAAACTGGGCTAATATCACTTCATATCACTTCTTAGAAAACTAATTTCTCAATTTATCTGAGGTTCGTTAAAATCCTTAAACCTAAAAAAAAAACTCTTTGAAATTGTAAAACTTTCGTACTTACCGTTTTCATGCAAAACACAATTGAACTTCTTCAAATCACACATTGGCACCCCATCCGGTTGCACCATATTATGTGTAACACATCCACACTGTTCCAACAATCTCCCGCTAAAACACTCAGCCAGACAATTCCAATACGAATACTCACGAAAATACTTCAATTTATATTCAGCATCAAAAATGCATCCCCTTTTCCACAATGGCATATTCCTCAAATATGCTGTCCCAATCATAACTGTGGTCTTGACAGCCACATAGGCTTCTTGTTGTATGCCAAATATTTCATTATTACCATTATCTTCTGGGAAATCATATGCATCAGCAACAATCACACGATAACCAGGGAATTTCAAAGCTCCAGCTTGATAGTCATTGGCTTGAGGATCGATGAGGACAGTGAGACCAGTTTGATAGCCACAACCACTGACTCGGCGGGGCTTAGGCGATGGAATCAGGAATTTGTTGTATCTGAAGTGAAAATTTAAGTTCGGTCAAGTTTAAGGAACACAAAATAGTAGGAGATCTTATACCTCTTTGTTTGATTATCCTCCCTTGCAAAATAATTGAAAGCACAGCAACGTCCTCTGAGGACCACAACTGGCTCAAAAATCGAAGCACATTGCACAACTCGACCTTGCCACATGCATCTCTTCAATTCCTCCATGCAATCCGGATTGGTATGGTAGAACAAGTCCAACAAAGTTGAATTATTCGCCGATAGCAGATCATCGAACATTCGAAAGTCCTGCTTGTTGGCGTGAACATTCTCATTTATGTACAAAGGCACCTCGAACAGTTCTAGGATCTTTTCTCTGGTCAAATTGCTATTCAAGGAACTATGCAAAGCAATCGATGAACTTGGTGTCAATAACTCAGTTTTATATGTACTTACAACTTCTCAGCCAATTTGATAGCTTTCTTCCTCGAAATCCGATTCAAACTGCACAAAGTGATGGCCGGAAAAGGCACTATATATCCAGGGAAAGCATTTGTCTCCATCAAAGTCACAGTCGGAGTTTCATAATTAATCGCTGTCCAATAGTACAGCACCGAACATGTGATAATAATCGATGTAATTATTATAACTTTCCAGGCAATTCGCTCACAAATCGAAGCTGATTTGGTCAGTGAGAGCATCGAGATTCCATGAATGCTGGACAACTCGCAGAATAACTGAAATGAAGTTTTCCTTTTAGCTTTGAGCTTGTTTTTTACTTTGTCGTGAATTATTGAACTTTCTTTAATAAGAACTGATTGAGCTTTGGGTCTGAGGTAGTTTTCGAAGTTAACCAAGTAAATTGGAGTTTCCTTATCGTTGTCAATGATGGCCATACTGTTCCTCTAAGACTAAGGGACTAATGAGGCTTATCGACGAAAGTGTATTGCTTTTATAGGGTTCTGAAGGGAACGCCTTTTTATTGTTTGAGATTCATAAATAAAATATTCAAGATTCAACGATACCTATAGATTCAACGATAAATTTGAAATTTTCGAAAATACACATCTAAAAGTATGCAACTAAATTTATTTTCGTGTTCGGTTCATTCACAGTGACATTCAAACTGTCATTAAAGGGTGGAATTTGATTTGTTCTGATTCTTTAGTTATTTAACTTGAATTATTTCTCACCTTGATTTATAAAATAACCTATATTCATTTGTCGATTCCAAGATTTAGAGAAAAAACCAAACAAGATCTGATTTCTTGGAAATACATATAACATTTTGATGGTGACACATCATACAAATTGGTGGGTGGTTTGAATTGTCAAATAACAAAATGTGATATTTTTTTTAATTCTAATTAAAATTTTAAGTGGATTGAACTTTAAAATTGCAAAGAGGTTAGATTTTTTGTGTGTTTATTTTTGATGGATTGCTACATTTATATGGACATTATACGGAATTGTATATACATACATATGTATATGGACTGGACAATGAGTCAGAGTGATGGAATTTGTATCAGACTTATGAGATTCATTGAATTATATAGAAGACAACAAAATGTCTTCGTCTTGTGTCATAAAAATCAATTAATATGTATGAAGGAAATAGCATATAAATTAAAAGTAATGAATACCACACCCATTTATTTATATAGAAAAGTGTAGGTGCTATGACGCAAATTTAATCAGAGTCGAGTCAGCCACTTTGTCGACGGTGCGCGCGCGGACAATTGATTAAAAGGGTTGGCCTTAAACTAAGATGTTTAATACAAAATAAAGGCTGGTTCATTGATTAGAAAAATTAATTATTTATTAAATTAAAGTTATCTGCATACGTGGGTGATGTTTTTATTTGTTACGGATGTGACACTTATTATTTAGTTTTCTCTTAAATTATTCATAGATTTAAAATTAAATTACTTGTATATTCTATATACACTATTGAGATATTTTAACCCTTGAATAAATCAGCTTAAGTATACTAGTTTGAAAAAGATATACACTTTAGATTGATTCATTTTATTTATAAGGGGTGTGAAGACCCTGCAATCTAACACGTTACTAATGATGATTTCTCACTTCACCATGAAGGATACATGAGATGTAGGATATTACATGTTTAATCCTTAACAGTAGAAAATAGATAATAGCTCCCAAATACAACAAAACATATTTGAGAGATGCTTCGATTAAAAATACAAATTTGTCTTAAAAAATCATTTTGTTTGACCATTCATTGGAATTTCTTCTTCTGTCCAATGGAAATCTTCAAATGACACTCGGTAAGAATGGGTAACGAAAAGGGTGGGACTCTTACCGCACTAAAACCTCCGGTTAATCACAACAAACCAATGAAAAAGCGATGATTTTATTTTTTATAGTTGCCATAGCGTTTAGACCATCAGATCATGAACATTGTCTCTTACATTTAACATGTTCTTCTTTCCGGAGTTAGTATGACTTTGATGTCGCTGATTATGTGATAATGCGTGTTCTTAAAACACTCCAGTACATTTTTCTGAAAATGCTCTTTCCATTTAAGCTTTGCATCCAAAGTCATTCCAAGTTATTTGACAGTATTGGTTTTTTCTGTTTAAAGAAATTGGAACATTAATTCAGTTTTTGTTTGTAAAATTTATATGTGTCGATTTTGTTTCATTGAATTATAAAAGATAAAAGATTGGTCCTAGGACACTTGCTTGGGGTACACCGACTTCTTATTTTCTTTAGTTCCGAATAATTTTGGTTGTACCGTAGTTAAAGAGTCTATTCGTTACATAAGATTTTAGTATTTTATAGTGCTCATAAGTCTCAAATCCAAACATTGTTAAAGGCAACATCTAAGAACAACGCCAAGCATACCTACTTGTTTTTCTTCAAGCCCCTTTTCCACCATATCTGTAATTCAATGTACTTGGTTTATCGTTAAATTCATATTTTTAAATCCAAACTGATCGTTCGGAATAAGTCTTCTTTGTTTTATTATTTCGCTGAGCTTTTTTAGAAAAAGTTTTTCGAAAACTTTTACCATGATTGGTATAAGCGACATTGTTCTGTAAGATGTTACTTCTGTTGGTGACTTAACTTGTTTAGGTATATGTAACAATGACTTCTGAAATTTTTCAATGATGTGATTGATGATAATTTCTTTTAATACCTTAAATTACGAAAAAGTCTATAAGGTATTTTGTAAGAATCACATGGCCAATATGTTGGTGAAGCAGAAGAATAAATTCGCAATTGGTATAGCCGTTTATTCTTGGGACACGGTTAAATATGCCGCCGGATAGTTTGAATTTTAAATGATGAAAGATCTGGCTACAATAACTATTCCCGCCTTAATCTTGAGTGTACTCGTAACTCCCGTCTTTGGGCTGGTGCTCTAGTAACTCACTAAACTCTCACCAGCGTATATAAGAATTTTTCAGACGAATTTAGCATTATACCAACCAAGTCGTTTTTAAATAAAATTGGCCCTAAATGGCTGCCCTGAGGAACACCAGAATTCGCAATAAATGGACTCAAGCATTTCTTATGAAATATTACACTCTATTGTTTGTTTTCCAAGTGTGATGAAATCAAATTTAAGAAATTGTCGTTAAAACTATGACAAATACAGTTTTAAAATCAGCGTTTTATGAAACAACTTGCTTTATTAAAATCCGTAAATTGTCTACTTGTTCACATTTCAAAAAATTAAATAAATTGGTAAGAGTAAAACGTTTATTAACAAACCCACGCGGGTTATCACAAATAATTAAACTACAATCAAAGGAAAGATTGAATCAAAAAATAGGTCAGTTCTTCATAAATTAGTTTTAAGGACCTTTCTTGTGTATTGGAATTAAAATGTCCTTTTTTAGATAATT
This sequence comes from Eupeodes latifasciatus, assembly GCA_920104205.1. Lineage (NCBI taxonomy): Eukaryota > Metazoa > Arthropoda > Insecta > Diptera > Syrphidae > Eupeodes > Eupeodes latifasciatus. The sequence goes on from OV049924.1 coordinate 148,649,915, forward strand.
AGAAAAAAGCGAACTTTTTAAGGACGTATTAAAGAGAACCGCAAAGGGATACTACAATACAAATAAGAATTGGATTTTTTTTTTTTCAAAATAGAGGATGGCATCAAGACCAGCATAAAACATCATCTAGCTTCAATATAAATTGTGCAACGGTATATTCATTCACTTCAAAACTAGATAAAATCATTAAAATTTTAAAAATTCAAAACTGAAAAAGAAGACCCAACTGTATTTAATTCATCAAACGCTTCTTTGAAACAGCTCGCACGTTTGCAATAATTTTTGGTCCATGACTAGATGATGATGAATTTATTTTTATATTGTGCACGCACACAAGGGGTTGTATACACCCTTATAATGATTAAACACAGTTCGAGCAATTGGGAAGGGAGGATAGGATTAGAAAGGAGATACCGATGTATGTACATTGGCTTTGAATGTTTTCACATTGTAATGAGTGGGAAATATTGAGTCTGGTAAAGAGTTGAACATTCGTGTAGTGTGACTAAAAAGAGAATCTCTGCACTTTACAGTACGTCCGAAATTGGGCTTAAGGGTAAACTGATGAGCATTCCTAGAAAAACGGGTATTACGGTTGAATTTTTTGAGAGGAGAAATGCAACTGGCTGTTTCACTAGAGTATTGCTAAAGAAAATAGCGATAAAATAATGACAGACATGAAACCTTCCGACAATGCTCAAGAGATACAAAAGTTTCAGTTAAACAACGGTCACCTAACATTTTAAGAGCTCTCTTTTGAATTATGTCCAAGAGAATCAAGTGGGTTATAGGAGCACCTGCCCAGATATTGGAATTGTACTAGAGTTTCGGACGAATATAGGCTTTAAAAACTATAGCCAGATCAGAAGAGGTAAAAAACTTCTTGCACTGTAGGAGAAAACCTAAGCACTTAGCAGCGTTTTTGGCGACTTCATATATGTGATCACTCCACAAGAGATGGTTTGTGATGCAAATACCTAGAACTGAAAGCTGTTCAGTCTCCTCGATGCAAGAAATACCCATTGATAGTGGCATTGGTAGAGATTTACGCTTTTGGGACAGTAGACAGCATTGAGTTTTCGAAGCATTAAATTCTACACGGTTTTTGATTCCTCTTAGACACTGCTGTCAAGATCAGAATTTAATGAGCTTATCATACGCTGCCGTTGACTGTCCACATCCAAAGGACAAGGATGGGAATCTTAAATCGAATATTAAAAGCTGTATTCTGAATTGTCATCAGAGAAACAATTTAATGGGTTAGAAGTTTCAGACAAAAGATCATTTATAAAAATAAGGAAAAGTGTCGGAGACAAAACAGAGCCCTGCGGCACACCAGCAATTATTTTGTGGATATCAGATTTGAACCCGTCCAATACTATTTGAATTAATCGGTCTGAGAGGTAATTTCTAACCCAAAGAAGAAGAAATGCACTCATTTTCGATAAGAGAACTTCATGCCAAGCTCTATCAAATGCCTCTGAAATATCAAGTGCAATAATCTTACTTTCTCCAAAACGATGTAAAGGTTTGTTCCACTGTTCGGTGAGATAAACCATGAAAACAACAGTGGACTTATGAAAACTATATTGCCGTTCATTAAGAAAGTTTCGTCCGTCAAGATGTTTATCAAGCTGAAAATTGATCAACGTTTCCATGACCTTGGGAAGAGGGGACAATAGTTAGAGGGTGAGGACAATTCGCCTGTTTTAGGGACAGGCTGTACAAATGCTGTTTTCTATCCATTCGGAAAGAGAATAGGACAGATGAATAAACTTACGCAGTGGTTGGTCTAGCGTTAGGGTTGCGTTACCAAAAGTATTTTTCCTACAGTTGAGAAACTTTCAGAAAATTTCAGATTTAGGTTTAAGACCCGTTTCAATTTAATAAGCATACTCTTCATATAAAGAGTTAGGACTTTGAGTATTCATCGAATTATTGATTAAAAATAAGAAACATTATTTTACCTTATTATTACCACACTTTTACAGGAAATCATTATAATGTTGAAAAATTCAAAACCAATTTATATCGATTTTTAATTGATGAAAGAAAATAAACAATATCCAGTTCGTAAAAATACGTTGAAATTATTTTATTTTTTTTTTTTTTTTTTTTTTTTTTTTATCCGATGGAAATCTTCAAAAGACACTCGGTAAGAATCGGTACCGAGTAGTGTGGGACTCTTACCGCACTAAAACCACCGGTGAATCAGGACCAATCTATGAAAGATCGACAAATGATTTTTATTTCTTAATTTTTAAATCGCATTGGGGGAAGTTTAAGGTTATAACACTTTCCCGTAGCTTTTAGACCATCAGCTCATGAGGCTTGGTTCTTCTTAATCTCCGAACATTGTCTCGTACATTTAATACATTCTCCATTTCAGAGTTAGTATGACTTTGCAGTCGCTGATTGTGTGATACAGCGTGTTTCTTAACCACTTCTGTAACCATTTCAATTTGAAGGTCACGATGTAGATCGCTATTTCTTATATACCAAGGGGCATTTATTATTCCACGAAGGACCTTGCTTTGGAATTTTTGGATGGGTTCAGCATTTGTTTTCTTTGTACAGCCCCATAGTTGGATGCCATATGTCCAAACGGGTTTCAATACTTGCTTATATAACATTAGTTTGTTCTGGATAGATAGGTCAGAGTTCTTTCTTAACCAGTACATTTTTCTGTACTTCAAGTTTAGTTCTTCTCTTTTCTTTTTGATGTGTTCTTTCCATTTAAGCTTTGCATCCAAATTCATTCCAAGGTATTTGGCGGTATTAGAGTAAGGTACTTCTGTACTGTTTATAAAAATTGGAACATTGTTTATGTTTTTGTTTGTAAAGTTTATATGCGTCGATTTTGTTTCGTTTAATTTGATACGCCATTTGTGCGTCCAATCACTAACTTTATCGACTGCATTTTGCAATTTTTGTGTAGCCTTCGTAACGGATTTATCTGGCACCAATATTGCAGTATCATCAGCAAAGGTGGCCATGATAGCGTTGATGTCCACTGGAATATCCCTTGTATATAACAGATACAGAGTTGGTCCTAGGACACTTCCTTGTGGTACACCGGCTTCAATTTTCTTAAGTTCCGAGTAATTTTGGTCGTACCGTACTCTAAAGAGTCGGTTCGTAACGTAGGATTTCAGTATTTCGTAGTACTGCCTGGGGAAGTCCCTATGCAGTTTGTACTCAAGTCCCAAGTGCCAAACCTTGTCAAAAGCTTGAGCAACATCTAAGAATACAGACGAGCATACTTGTTTTTCTTCAAGTGCCTTTTCCACAACATCCGTAATTCGATGCACTTGGTCTATCGTGGAATGTTTATTTCTAAATCCAAACTGATGGCTCGGAATTAGTCTTCTTTCTTCAATTATTTTGTTAAGCCTTTTCAGTAGCAGTTTTTCAAAAACTTTTGCCATGATTGGTATAAGCGATATTGGTCTGTAAGATGTAACTTCTGTTGGTGGCTTACCTTGTTTAGGTATAACAATGACTTCTGCAATTTTCCAATGATGTGGCACATATCTTAGTTTAAGGCATGCGTTTATTATAAATTGGACTTTCTTGAAGGCTATAAGAGGCATTTCTTTCAGAACCTGAGCAGTTATAAGATCGTACCCTGGTGATTTTTTGTTTGACAACTTATGTTGACACATGCTTCTTACTTCTTTGAGCGTGACAAAAGGTATTTCACATTCGTCGTTTCTGTCAACAAACTGTAAGGGATCTGTAGCTGTGCTTGCTGGGAATGGCTTGAAAACATTCGCGAGATGTTCAGCGAAGAGATCAGCCTTTTGTTTCGGGTTTCCGATCCATTTACCATCTTGAGATTTTATCGGCGGGTTTTGTGTCTGAGGTCTTTTTAGGCGGTTAGCTGCTTTCCATAAGGAGTATTCTGTAGAAGCATCCGTCGTCAGACTTTTCAGGAATCTACTTAGTGAATCATTTTTAAACTCACAGATTCTTTTTTTTAATTCGTTGTTAAGACGGTTAAAAACTACCTTATCATCTGGGAATCTCGTGGATTGCCATTTTCTTCTAGCTCTTCTTTTTTCCAATATCAACTCCTTTATTTCGATAGGATATTTTATTTCTTTTTCTCTCGCATTCGAAATAGTTGGAGTACTTTCTTCTGCAGCCTGCTGCACATCAGCAATAAATTGTTCTACTTCATGATCAATTTGTTCAATTGTTTGCATAGGGGATCTTAGGTTTGTAAAATTTTCAAGTTTGTCTCTGAATTCGTTCCAGTTTGTTCTATTATTCAAGAGCTTGGGATTACTTTTTTCTATTATTTCTGTTTCGCTCAGTGATAAAATTACTGGAGTATGATCTGATGATAAATCGTAATTACCTTCGACACTTATATGATTTCGTTTAATACCTGTAACTACGAAAAAGTCTATAAGGTCTGGTATTTTGTTAGTATCAGATGGCCAATATGTTGGCGAACCAGAAGAATAAAATTCGCAGTTGTATTTTCGGCCTGCTTGGTATAGCCGTTTACCTTTTGTTGTTATGAGCCTAGATCCCCATTGGGTGTGTTTAGCATTGAAGTCGCCACCAACAAGGAAGTTATGTCCTAACAAATGTAGGAGTTCTGCATAGTCTTCTTCAGTTGGAGAGCGCCTCAGAGGGCAGTATATAGCTGCTATTTTGAATTCTTTCTTTTTTATACCAATACTAATTGTTGTTACTTGCATGTTTTCTTTAGTAAATTTTGGTTCTTCATAGTGTGTTAAGCACTTTTTTATAAGTATTGCTGATCCTCCCCTAGCTTTGTCAGCTGGGTGCGGAGCGTGATAACATGTATAGTTTGGTAATTTATTATCAAGACTTTGTTCAATAGCGAGGTGGGTTTCGGACACCAAACAAATGTCTATATGCTCTATGTCTAAAAAGATGTTTAGTTCTGATACATGCTGTAAAAGACCGTTTGCATTCCATGTTGCGATTTTGAGTGTTCTGTCCATCATTGTTTTTTAAGAGCGACTTCTTCGCTTAGCTGTTTTATGTTTAAATCTTGTTGGTCAATCCTTTTCAGGATGAGTTCCAGCATTTCTTTTATAGAAGTTTCCTCATTCTTCCGCACATTTTTTACAATCTGGGAATAGGATTTATTTTCATCACTTTTGCTTAGTGCAATTGCTTTTCCCGGTTGATTTTTAGTAATGTTATCGACCGTTACTTTTTTGCTTTCAACTACTGGTTTTGTGTTGGTTGAGTTTCTAAACTTGTTCCCAGTTTTGTTTTTTCTTTTTGTGTCTTGGAACTTTTTTGCTACTGGACATCCTCTGTAACTTGCAGGATGATTGCCTTGACAATTAACACATTTCGCTTTCTGTTCTCTGCCCATGGGACAGTTTTTAGTTGCATGTCTGCCTTCGCATTTAACACAAGCGAACTCGCGATTGCAGTATTTTTGTGTATGCCCAAAGGCTTGACAGCGCTTACATTGTGGAACAGTTTTCGACTTTCGCAGTGGTTCAATTTTGACAACTATGCCCATAATTGATTTAATACTGTAAATCTTATCGAGACTTTCTTTATTTTCAAACGTGAGCATAAATAAAGGTAGAGATCTCTTTTTTGTCGTTGATACCCCAGTGGAGTCTTTTACTATCTCATTTTTAATAAGATTATTGGCATCGAGAGCTTGAAAGCCTTTTTGTATAAGGTCTTCGACAATTTCTTTGACAACACATGAAGAGTGAAGGCCTCTTGCTACTACTTTTATCGATCTTGTAGCTTTATTTTCGTACGAGTGCCACTGAATTTTCTTTTTGTTCAATTCTTCAGTGACAGATCTATACGCATCGGCGTCTTCAACAATGAATTTCCAATTGTCTTTATTGTATGATGTATATTTACATGCCTTATTCGTGCATTTTTCTACTATGCTCTTTAGCTCGCCAAACATTGCCAATCCGGAGATCATAATTGGAGGTGGGGCAGTTTGCCTGGTACCTTTAACGTGAGACTTATTTTGGGGTAAATCTCTTATTTCTTTATTGGATGCTCTCATTATTGTAGCAGTATCTGATTTTGAACCTGTTTGCTGACATTTTATAACAGCCTCTGGGCTACTCTCTGCTTTTCGTTTCTTTGACTTACGTTTATTTCGGTTTCCTTCAGTTTCAAGGAGGAGCTCTTCCTCATCAGTATGAAACTCATTAGCAGTTTTTTGTGGGCTTTTCACTACTGGTGACTTTTGACTTGATATGTTTTCTTTCACGGACTTTTTGTCGAGCAAGCTGACTTTTTCTTCGAGTCTCTTCACTTGTTGCTGAAGACTTTCAACAAGGGCTTCAAGTTGTTTTCTGGCTAAGATTTCTATTTGCCATTTATCGAAATAATTTTCGGATTCAACTTGGTGGATCTCGTTGTTTTTTGTGAAACACTGCTGATCTTTTGTTTCGATCTTTTCATAGATGGTTCCTTTTTCGTTAATGACTTCTATGTCATTTGATTTTTGCGTTGGGGTTTTCGATGGAGTAACCCTTGGTGATATTTTTGGTGGAGTTCTTAGTGTTTTTGAACTCCGTCTATTTCCTAGAAGCAATAATTGGCCCTCCCCAGAATCCATAGGACCGATCTCCGAAGAGAGTGGATTTACCAGTTTATCTGGATTGCCACCTGGGGTATTATATCTATTTGTTTTACTCATTGCCATATTTGTTTTTGTTTTTGTAACTTTTGTTTAGTCCCATAAATAGCTCAGTTACCTCTTCTATTTAGGTTTCTTGGAGAGCTGGTTCTTCAGAGCGATTATCTTATCTTTTGCTCCTAATTCCTGAGAAGGTAGCTCAGGTGTCTCAGCTCTTGGATTCAATAGATCCAACGCTCGTCGTTAGTTCACCTTACGGTTATCCAGCGGGCACCACTTGGAGGTGACGATGCGATTTTGCTCCGCCAATTATTTATTTATTTTTGATGTTTAATTTTGTTTTTATTCTGATAGTATTTTTCTTCCTTTGTAAATCATCCCCTAGAAGACTTTTTTGTTTGAAAGCTCTTTTTATGCTTAAAACTCATATTTCAGTACATTTTGAATATTCCCTTGAAAATGTTGAATTATTAACCCAAACATTCTTTGATTATCAATTTCCTGTGTCTGCATGTTAAACTTAATTATTGAAATTGACTCACACTCTAGTGTTACTTTTTTTTCATCTTTGTAATAATATAGCCTTTAAAAATATATTTAATTATTGGCAAATTATTCTATTTTAATCTTTTCATCTATGCTGTATTGTTACATTTATGCATAATTAACTTAATCATGCTAAAAAGTATAAACGTTTATTTCGTCACGTAGGTACAAAGTGATCCAACATTTCCACATAAAAATACACGTTCATGTAGGTCTATAGGAATTGAGGTATCAAAATGAGATTTCCATTGAAATAAAAAATAAAACTTTGACGTCACAATTCAACCTCAAAGTGAGTCGTTACCCTTATTGCAAGTTCTATTTTAAGTTTATAACTTTTAAGAGATAAACCATCCAAGCTACTCGTACATACATATGTACATAGGTACACATGAATGTATAAAAATAACGATCACAAATAAAATGAAATATAGAAAATCAAATCAAACTTATGTACATATTTATATTTGAAATATAAATATGTATGCATAAAATAAAATTAGTAAAAAAAATAAATAATAATAATTAAAATAAACAAGAATAACAACCTACTACGTCAATCAAAAACCAACAATAATAAATTGGTGGGGGTCTTGTGGTGTGCCAGTGCTACTTTAAAAAGAAATACAACATCGCACTAAAGCCCTTTTTACAAAACAAATTATATTATAACAATGATTTATAAAACTGATGCATTTCTGTAATAAATTAAAAAACAAGGGCAGCTATAAAATTGATTGAAGAAAAAAAGCCATCAAACTTAATGATTTGGCTTGACTTATAAGCAAAAAGAAAAAGGATTGCCTTGCATATTTTATGAGTTTGTATTTTCTTGTTTCAGTTTAAAAAACTATAAAAATTAAAATACTAAAATAAAAGTCAAGAAAAGAAAATAAGAAATTTAAGTGATTGGTTAATACAATGAAACCATAGATGACAAGAGCAAGGGAGAACAATAAACAAGAAATAGCAGTTTCGCATGACGAATCTACTCGACTTGAACAATACTCCACTGACGTCAATGCGGGTTGAGTTTTTTTTTTTTTAATTTGTTTCCAATGCTGGTTTCTTTTTTATGTGCTATAGTAAAAAATAATACCCTTAGGGCAAGATATGGAGTCCATAAAAATTAAACTACGCATCTTAAGATACTCTTGTGGCCTCAAAACATACAGGAATCACGCTAAAATGGTGAAAGTTAATAATTCAATTAATCTGTAAATGAAAATTGACATTTGACACTTTGGAGATCGAAATGGAGAGCAACTTAAAAGTTTGCATTAAAACGATAATAAGAACGCTACTGATCAACTGTCAACTCAATTGATACTTTAGACACGTATCATCAATGTAAATAGTTAAAATATTTAAGTTTATTAAAAAAAAGTGCAAAGTACGTTTTTTTCGGCAAAAATATCAGTTCTGAAAAATGATGTAACACGTATTACAAATATAGACCCTTCACTCCAGATAAATGTAAAAGTAGGATCCAACTGCGCATAGAATGTTGATATGTTTTTGAGTCTCAAATATAAATGTTGGTAGAATTGATAATTGTGGTGTATCTCGAAGGCATGTTCTTAGAGTTTGTAAATAGTTAGTTGTTTATCATCTTTCATTTTTCAGTAAGAGGTTACGCCTTTTACTGTTTGCTGGTGTTTTTCAGATTTCATGTTTTATTTGCAACCAAACTAACACAAAACAAAAACGTGACATCATTTTTATATAAAAAAACGCGCTGAACAGAAGGTTTTTTAGATGTCTTAGTCCTACCAGTTCCACGAGAAGATCTATGTACACAAAGTTAGACCTTAATCTATGAACAAACCCCTTTCCTTTAGTTCATTCAGTTTCAATAAATTAATTTACAAAATAATATAAAAACAAATTAAATTTAAACTACTACCGATATTTTTATAACTAATTTTTGTTCTTAAATTGTCCCTTTTATTAAGTTAAAATTAGTTCTGGTCTGAATTTAACCAAATTTTTTTTGCAATTTTGTTTTAAATTGTTCTGACAAATGTTCAATTTTATCATTTTTCAAATATGAAAACCGGACTATTTCAGATCATTTTTTCGGCAATTTCTCAAATAAATAAAAGTGGTTGAATGGGTTTTGAAGTTTAGTTAGATTTCACTTGTAAACCCGACCACGGGATGTGACACGACGAAACCCTTGCTAGCCAGGTCTCAGACTCATGATTTTTTCTTGAGTTATTAGAATTTTTCTGACGATACATGCTAAACTTTTAAGTCATTAAAATACTTCATTCTTTTTATGAGCATAGAGATATGTGAATAATCATACTAATATTATAAATGCGAATGTAAGTTTGTTTGTTACGCTTTCACGCAAAAACTACTTAACCGATCATCATGAAACTTTGCACATACACTCTTGAAGGTATTAGAAGTAACATAGGATACTTTTTATTAAAAAAAAAAAAAATAAAATTTTTTTACGAAAAATAAGAAAATTGTTTGTCAAAATAACGTCAAATTTAGCTACTTCAACGCCATCTAGCATCATCTAGCATCATAGTAATGAAGTTTCAACCCTGAATACTGTAATACCAACCCACTGTATTACCGACGGTGACGACAATATCTAATTCAATATCTAATTCAATTGAATATAGTTTCAACTGTTTCTAATTTTTCTATATTTATTGTTATTTTCTTCTGTCGTTACATGCATTATAATACTATTCACATTTTTGAGGTTATCCGTAATTTTTGTGGTCATGTGGATCTCATTGCTAATGTTTTTCCGGAATTGCAACAAAATTTGTGTAGTGATCAGTGGTTGTGTGCAAGAGCAATATTAGCACCAAGAAATGAAATTGTAAATAGGATCAACACTGACATTTTAAACGAGGTTCAAGGAGAAATGAAGGAATATTTGTCAATGGATACAATTATGGATACCGAACTAAGTACTTCATATCCTGTGGAGTTTTTAAATTCACTTGAACTATCGGGTGTACCGTCACATAAACTTCAATTGAAACTAAATGTACCAGTAATGCTTATGCGAAATCTAGATGCTCCTCGGCTATGTAATGGAACAAAGCTTCGGATAACAAAATTGGGACAGAACATACTTGGTGCTACTATTTTAACAGGTGTCGGTAAGGGAAATAGTGTTATAATACCTCGGATACCAATTATTCCCACTGATCTTCCATTCCAATTTAAAAGGGTTCAGTTTCCCGTCAAGCTTAGCTTTGCTGTTACCATAAACAAGGCACAAGGACAAACATTCAGGTAGCAGGAGTGCATTTAGAAAACCCATGCTTCTCTCATGGTCAATTTTATGTAGCCTGTTCACGTGTATCTAATGCCCGGAATTTACACATATTTGCACACGACGGGAAAACTTATAACATTGTCTATAAAAATATCTTAAATTAATACTTTGTATTTTATTTTTTTAAATTGTTAGAATTCAGAATTATTTATTTTTGTTACGGTGAAATATATTTTAACATTTGTTGTTGCATTTCAATAAGCATGTATTAAGGTGTTGAAACTTCATTGTCTTTAGTAATTTTTAAAAATTGTTGATCTCAGCCAAGCAATAAAATTTAGTTATTATATTGACTTATTTCTATTATTATACCCTTACCCTTTATCTCTTATACTTATTTATTTTCTCCACTGCGGGCGAAGCCGCGGGTAAAAAGCTAGTAAACGATATTTTGAATTTTGTTTTGTTTGTTTCAAATATCACCCTCAAAGTGTTAAATGGCCGATGATACTTATTTAATCCACTAGAGTGATAAAACTTTCGAGACTAGTTAGGTCGATGAAATCGAGGAGATTTAAATAAATCAACGAAACTACCGAAACTAATGAAACTAACAGGCCCAATGTCACTGACCAACGAGAAAAACGAGATTTTACATAATTTTAAATTGGCATTTTACTAGCATTATTAATTTTTAGTGTGAATTTATATCGGGTTGTCTAATATAGGGACTTGACAACTTCGAATCTATTTTATGAACGCAGCCTTTCACTAATCATCGAACTGTCATTTTCAATTTATTTAGTATACTTAAACTTTTTATCACGGTAAAGTACACAAACGAACAACGTCTGCCAGCATTTTCTACTCCAAATATTTAAGTATTTAGTACACAAATACCGATTAGACTTTATTTTCCAACACAATTTTGCATTGAACTAGGTAATTTTGGTGTTTTGACAGTTGATCTGCTACCAAGTTCAAGTTTTATAACTTAAATTGCAAATGAAACTATTTTTTACCAGAGCCGTCGTCAAATTAAATAAAGAGATCAGTGCTTAAGTCAACGTCATTTCAACCACTACCAACTGTCGTGTCGCTTCTTAAAAACATGATTTGTTTGACAGTTGAGTTTCATCGATTTATTTTAAAGTTAGGTTCCCTATGACATTGCGTTAGACAAGTTCAAGAACATACATAAGTTTTAAAAGACTTAGCTATGTAAGTAAATAACCCCTCGCTATTTGACAGTTAAAACTGGACGAAATAATTGTGTGCATGAAACTACCAACTGTCTGATTCAAACGAATTAAAAAGAAACTAAATTTAAAAGAAAATATTACAACCTATATTAAGACTTTGTATTCCAAATTATGCAATTAACCAGGCAATTTAAGGCTCAAATATAAGGGCCATTATTTCGTACATTGACGTTAAAACTTATGTAAACGTCATATTTGAAACGCATTTCAACTTAATTCCAGGTTAACATGTTGTTATCTTTTATTATAATTGTCCATTGTCTAATTTGCTCTTGACGTTAGTTTTGTGAGAGAAAGAAGTCATCTGTACGACACAAAAGATCCTTGTGTACACAAGTTCCCTAATTTTTATAAACTCAACGAAAAAGAAGCCATTGGTCTATCGATTTCTAACAATTGAAGTTTGACATTTGCTTAAGTAACCAGATTCCATTATGGTTACATTTTATTTTAACGATAACTTCTGAAAGCTTTTCTGTCAAGTCCCGATTCGTTGATTTAGAGTAAAGAAATAGACCGAATATTAAATTTTTTTTGACAACAAATTCGTACGACTCAGTTGTGTTTTCGTTCACTTTTTTGTTATTATTATTTCATTCCGAAAGCTGACTTCCATTAAAACTATATTTTCGCGGTGTCTTGTTAATGCAATTATTATTATTGGTAACATGATTCCGTTACAAACAACGAACAGGATCCCATCAGCGAGACAACATGCAACTAGTAACCATAACCATACAAATAAATTGCTGACCCGCATATTAAAACTTATACCACTCCATTACCTGTCAAATAAACATAAGGGAAAGGGAATGAAAGCGTCGGTTGGTTGGCTCTACTTTACTTTACTGTACTTCGGTTTGGTTTTTGTTTTTGTTTTGCTGTGGTTTTATTTTGTTCTTGTAACAAACTATAAGACAAAAATGTCAAGAACAACGGTGATGACTACGACTAGGTTAGGTATGACGGTGTTAAGAACAACGAACAAACGGGGTAGACTAGACGACTGAAACAAATAAGCAGAGTAAGCGCTTCAACATACATACATATGTATGTATGTATATAAAATGACAGCTTAAAGGCTGGGAGCTCTATTTTTCAATGCCTCGTTTGACGTCAATAGTCTTTCACATAGGCATATTGTGTGAGAATATGACGATCGCATTGGACTATGGATCAGAGTGACTTAAATGTTGACATAAAATCACGCGAACATTTCTTAATTTAAAATGTTAATTAATAAATTTAACAGTAATAAATCTATTTAGTGGAACCAAAAACATTTAATTTTGGGCAATATAAAGCTATTAATTTTGTCCAGTATTAAAATTGTGGTAATATTTGTCCCCTCAAGAGCCTGACGAAAAACCTTCTTTCCTGATATGTTTTTTTTTTTTTTTAAGATAGAAACATTGTAGATACTCGTATATGAGCTTTAAGTTTTGTCATATTTTAAACTTTATTATCAAAAAAATGACATTCGACAAATTTCAAATTAGCCGAGTCCGTGCGTGACCGACTGAATATCTGTGTCTCTCCCAAAATAATTTGAATTTCGATCTAAAACTTGTATGAATATTTCAATCCCAAAATATGTTTCATTTTTATTCCGAAGATCGAACCGCGAATGCTAACATGGGTCACACTCTCCAACACTTTGTTGTATGTGTCTAACATGGGCAATCTTCTCGAAGGACCACACATTGTCTAAGCCTTAAATTAATAAAATAGTGTCGAGACAAGAACGTGACTGATTGATCAAACATTTTAGGTGAATAACTTTTAAGTCAAGCTTGAGCTAATACTGAGCTCCTATTAAACCACCTTTGAACCAAGATTCATCCGTCCAAATCCGTGATCCTTAATATTTCTTTCATGTAAAAACTTTTACATTAAAACTTACTGAATTGAAACAAATATGACATAGTAAGGAAAGAAGGTGAGCTAGTTTTGAGTCAACTTCAAGCTTGAGCTAGTATTGAACTACTATTAAACCGCCTTTGAACCAAGACTAATCCGCCCAAAAAAAGTGAGCTCTACCTACTATTTCTTCCATTTGTAAACTTTGAATACCAAAGCTTACTGAACTAAACTTAAAAATATGACATAGGGTAGTTAAGAAAAAAAGGTTGAGCTAGTTAAAACCTAATTCTCTAATTCCAAGAAATGTATTGTTCTACTGTTCTTACCCCATCACATTATGTCCCAAGAATACTTAAAAATCCATTGTGTTACACTAGACGATGCAGTTTCCATGGATTATTATTTTCCTGTGTATGTTGTTGTTGTTGTGCAAAAATCTTGATGTCTCGAGAGTCTCAAAAAGCATCACGTATTCATCATGAGGTGTAAGTTGAGGAATTGAACAATACAGCTGTATGTAGCTATCAGAAGTGAGATGATAAATTGCAAGTACATGCTGAAAATATATTTAAAATCAGTGATTTTTGTTTGTTTTATTTTTAAAATCTGCGTTATTAAATTTATGATCGTCCCAAGAGTAGAAAGACACATGATGAAGACAGATTTATCAATATTCTCATCTGCTCGGTACTTAATGATATGTGATTAGTTTTCATCATGCGTAAATATGCAGTATTACACCAAGGAGTCTATTTAAATGTACCAAGAGTATTTATTTAAGTTCATATATTTTTATAATAAGTAAATCTCCAAGTTTTAAAGAAACTATACTTTGTCAAGTTGAAACTTATCCGGCCAATTATTTCTTTGACATTTTTATTACTTTGCATTGTAAGTTTGCTTGACTCGAAACTAAACAACCCATTTGACAAACATCCAAAAAAACATGGACGACTAACTGCTGGAACACAAGCAAAATCAGAGCCGGAGTCGTAACTGGAGTCGGAAAATCTGTCACAAGTTGTCGTACGTTTCACAAAAAGTACGCACACAATGTGTCGTACGACTTTTTGATGTTATTTGGTATATTTGCAGTTTACAACCACATCAAATTTCTCAGAAAATATTTTTTGTTCACTTTTATTTCTTATTTAAATATTTTCCCACTTTTTTTATTGAAAAACTGTTAAAAAAAATATAATCACCAAGTTATTCACTTCAAAAATGGAAACGTCACATGTGTCGTACGTCAAAGTTAAAAGTTGGTCAACTCTTCCGATTCCGACTGCGGCTCCGATTCCAGTTGCGTCGCGTTGTGTTCGTACATTTGCATTTGCGTACATTGAATACTTTGACAGCTATTCCAGTTTCGACTCCGACTCCGACTCCGGCTCCGACACCATTGTGTTCCAGCAGTTATTCTGTTAACATTTACACAATCGATATTTTTTGGAACCATAAATTCGGAACTGTAAAAAGAGACAACTGTCAAACTCTTTTCAAATGTATATAGCTTTCTTTACCGTGAAAGTTTAAATATTTCATATTAACCATCAAGGCATTAAATAAAAACAAAATAAAATGATGAAGAATCAAAACCCTTTGTCTCAAAAAGGACAAATGTGAACATGGCCTTATCAATAAAATAAACTGTCGATAACATAGGTACTAAATTCTTCTTAAATTACTTAACATTCATAATAGATAATAGATTAGATAATAAGCTAACCAGCAAATTTTAGAAACTACTTTGTCAAGTTGACGAAAGTGAGAGAGAATACAAAGGTGGTAACTCTTGTTTACTTCCAATAAAAAACTATAACTTTTTTATTTTATGCTATAACTTTTTGACAGTACACTGTTAAGGACTATTCACATAAGCGTGACTAAAGCAGCATTCACATGAGCGCGACCAACGAACGACGAATGAATTACAAAATGTGAGTTTATATACGTTGGAAGACATATTTCCACACAAATTCTTAACAAAACAATAGCAATATAGTTTCTATTTGATTTATGATGCATACTTTTACTTTCCAATATCATATATTAATAAATTTAAGAAAACAAATTTATTCGTCGCGAAAAAAATTGTAGTTGATAAGAACTGTCAAACTTTATTCGCGTTCCACATTATCCACACTCGCAACGAATTAAAAAGTCGAGCGTACTTAACCTAAAAAAACCATTCTTGTTTTGGTTTCGGTGGTGAATGTCAAACTTCATTCGCGACGAATTAAAAACTCTCATGTGAAAGAAATGTCAAAATCGACGAATATTCGTCCATTCGTTGGTCGTTGGTCGTGCTCATGTGAATAGTGCTTAACAAATGAAATAATATTCGTCCATTAAGATATTTCTTTCACATGACTTGCTTTTAATCCTCGTCACAGGTGTATAACACAAACTAGAATGAAATTTTTAAGTTAAGACGTGCACGAACATTTTATACGTTGAAGTGTGGATTGTATGTGGAACGCGAATTGAGTTTGACAGTTCGTTACAATCAGACTACAATTCGAGACGAACAATTTGTTTTCTTTGATTTTGCTTATCTTAGCAATGAAAAAAGCTATTTTTATTGCAATAAGATTAACTTAAGCTTTATTTCTAATTTTTTGTTCACAATTTGCACACAATTTAGATTTGTAAATTGTTTAAAATCAAAAATTGAAGAACTAGAAACAAATTCAAAAATAATTTCGAACAAACACAATACATAGTAAAATAAAACCCATTAAATTCGGAGTGGTTTCTCACTGACGTAAACAAAATTTACAAATTAGTCACAATTAAGGAAATTCTTAAACAAAAGTCTAATAAAACTCAAAAAATTAAGATAGTTAGAAAACTTAAAAATAAAGAAGAAATGTAAGGATTTTGTTACACTCGTATAACACTGTGCAACCCTGATGTAGATGAAGAAGCTATAATAAACATTCGTTTTCACTATAAAGTTGACTTATGGTGAATTAACATGAATCTGCACTTCGAAGTCTGCAGACAAAGAGGATGCAATATAATGAAATGACATTGGTTGGATTGAGAGAGAAGATCAAAAAGATCGGATGAAGATTATACTGAAGACGAACATGTTCATTTTTATTATTGCACCTTCGTCTGCATCAGTGTTGCTACAATGTTGCAAGTGTTTTATATTTTTAAATTTTGTTACTATGTTGCTTTTTTACGTTTTGTTACACCTTTTTTCAATAATTTCATTTAAATTTCCTTTTAATTGTGATGTTCATGCAACTAATTGCAATATTTTTCTTACATTAGTGAGATGCTTTTCCGAATTTGAAAGCGTTTTTATTATATAAAGAATTGAAAATACATTTTAACACTCATTTCAAGGCTATGGAAAAACACTCTGTACCTAATTATAGCCACCATTTTTATTTTAAAGCAAGGTTTTTTTTATTTTTCCGAAAATGTTTTTAAATTTTCTTACGTTTTTTAATCTTTTGGTAGGTTTGTTTATTTATTTCATTGCACTTTAGTTAAAGCATGCGGCAACACTATACATATATGTATATACATTATCTGTCTCCTTCTACTTGTCTGCATAGTGCTGTAATGAATACATTCTTCATTTCTCTCTATCTGATAACAGTAATTTTATATGTAGTATCCCTCTTTTATTGCAGAAATGTAAATCAACTATTAGAGTTCATCTATCGCTTTGTGTAGATTTGCCGTCGCTTTTTAATTTATATACGTCAAACTCAACTGTCATCCGGCAATCAATATTTAAAAGTTCAATAATTAACTAACTATGTGGTCACTTAATGGTATATTTGGTTTTGTTTTAAATTCAATACGTCACTAACAGTGACATACGATAAACTTAACAACAAACTACTGTTATTTGTGTTCGTTTCTTTGCATTTCCAAAATTAAACATGAAAATGTATTTTTATCAAACCAAAACTTATTAAAAATAAATTTCACCTAATTTCCGGATAAAAATAAAATGTATAAGTTCCTCATTTAAATGACTAACGGTGTTTTTTAAAGCAAAACACATGCTTCTCAAAATTTTACGTCACTTCGATAAATATTCATTCGAATGATCGAACGAATTAACAGAAAATAAACACTCATTCACTTTTGATGCAAACTAACAATAAGAGGAAATTTAAAAATACCGTAAGAAGAAAAAAAGGGCAAATATCTCCCACTTCCTCTTGACGGCTTTCCACATAATAACCAGCTTAAAGCCGGTTTTGCCATTTTGCATTAACCAAGCTACCATAAATGCCTTATGAAACTTCCGTTTGATCATTTTGCTTGTTTTTGATTGTTGATTTCTTATATTTCATTCGAAAAAGGCGTTAAAAGTACTTTTTTCTTGAATTTATATTTTCTCTCTCGTGATGACCATTATTAAACTCATCGATCTGAAATGGCTTTAAAAAGAAAACAACAAAACAAAACAAAAAACACTACAGCCCAAAGGCTAACAGACTCATACCATAATTTATCCGCAATACCCTAACCCAATTTGCATTGACGTCATTTGAGACCCTCTCTGCGGTTATCATTTCATTTCGAAATTCGCCATACACAAAAAATTAATTAACATAATCACTTAAAATGAATAAATTAACATTTGCTCATTAGTTTTTTTAAATTTTGAATGAAAAATAAAAAAAGTGTTACATGTGTTTTTTTTTAGGATAGCTATAAGCTTTATGCATTTGGGTGTTTTATTACCAAATTTTGATTTTTTGTGAAAATCAAAACTTCAAGATTAATTGATTAAATATTAAATATTGGAAAAAAAAGATTACAGTAGATTGATCTATGTGTTAATAGTCTGGGAGTTAAGGTTACTTATTTAATTATTTGTAATAATTTCTTACGCAGTGAGATAAAATGTTTTTTTTTAATTTTGTGCAAGATTAAAATAAAATAAAAATTGCAGAAATAAAACGTACCTTCCCACACTATTGTATGCAACATTAAGCTTCCTTTTGTCATTAACCGTGTTTTGTTGGCATTCTATAAATAGTATAGTAGAAAATTGCCAAGAAAACCCATCGGCAGTAGCCAGATTTTTGTATTTAAAAATTGTCAGAATAATAATACAAAAAAACACAAATAAAAGACAGTATTGTTAAAATCAAAAGTTAAAATTAACTTCAGCAAAAAAAAACTAACTAAAACTAATAAAATGGACAATTTTTTCACACTCAATTCTTTATATACCTGAATCGAGTTGAAATCAGCTTGATTCGACTCGATTCCGGTCGAGGATCAGAGTCGAGTCAAAATTTGTAAAGAAAAACCTGTGTGGAGGAGTTGGTTTTACAGATAATGCATTATGGTCTGTTTATTTGCATGTTTGTGTACAGAAAATATAGTTTTGTTTTAATCAAATTAAAAACACCAAAAAGATTTATTTAATCTAAACTGAGATAAACCTTTGGTGGAAACATAGCAAAACTTAATTAACTTTTCTATTGTTTTCTCTTGCAAAAAAAGCTCAGTTAGTCCATTTTCATTAACAAAACTAAATAATATCAACAGTAACAGATTGATTTTTTCCCCAATAGAAAAAACAAATGATTCCAAGTGCACAACTACTCAACGAACACAGCCATCGAGATACAAATACAATATTAATCGTACCAATATTTGAGAACGAAATCACATCCGTAGTAAGATTCTACTTTAACTTTTATCGGTAGTATTCATACTGCGGATATTGTTTTTGTTATTCGTGTAAAATCCTACTATACATTTCGAAAACGATGATGGAGCGAATATGACTTTACTGCAATTTCTCGTCGTGACGATATCAACTGGACACCAAGATCATGCTATTTGACAGCGCTGGACTTTTTTTGTCGGACTTCGTGAAACACAGTGTTTATGCAGATAAACCTCTAACTCTTGAGCAATTAAAAACCAACATTCGTCAAGTTATGGCTGAGATACCGCCCAATATGTGTCGAAAAGTGTTCGAAAATTACCTCAAAAGAATCGATGTTTGCAACAATTCGCGTGGTGGTCATTTAAATGATGTAGTGTTTCACACATAAAATCAACGTTCAAACTTTATAATAAAAAGGAAATATCATGAAAAAAATGTTTTATATGTATTTTATTTACGTTTACTTTTGAAACTGCAAAATGGATAACCCTGTACCTTAATATTTAGTTCTCTACATCACCATCACCCATCACACCACAAGGAATCCATTCAACGATGTTATCAAGAAAAGCAAAAGCGCAAAAAGCAGAGGACTTAAGTCGCACCCTTGTCTTTAGTCTCTAGATTAGCTGACATTTCGCAACCATAATTATTCCATTTGTGTTTCGATACAGTTTTTCCAAAGCTTTTCGAGATTTATATAAGATTCCTAGGTTATAGAGTTTATAAAATAATGCATCCCTATCAATTGTATCGAATTCTTTTTCTAAATCCACGAACAAAGTATACAATCAATCATTATCACTCATTAAAACTAGCGTACGTTTGTTCCTTTTCAAATACAACAGTCTGTCTTATAATTATTAGTGTCGTTTTAGACATGTGGTTTTCAAAAAGTAATAAAATATATAAAATACATTTTTTTGGCCAAGAATTAAGATTTATTATAAAGATAAAACCTTGCCATGATGTTTCCTTCAATGATGTGTCACGAACCATTATTTCGGTACTAAATTTGTACGTTGTTCAGGAGTAAGTCTATTCATTAAAAAATGGACAAATCAAACTGAGAATAAACCAAGTGACAGCTGTCAAGAACACCTACTCCGAAAAAAGTATAACCAAATTGAAAGCCACACGTCTTAAAAAAAACACCCGTTACCTTTTGAAAATTTCCTATAAAATGTTTTTTAAAAAAATTAGCATAAATCAAATTTAAAGTCAATCCTTCATTATTGGCGAAACCCACCAATACCTATAAAGTTGGAGAAAATTGTCAATTTAAACCTTGATACAGTCAATCAGATTTCCCTAATCGAAAAGATCACCCTGTGGTTTAAAAGGTTGTTATGTTAAAAAAAAATATTTAATTATTAAATACAAAAATTCTAAGACCTTGGGAATCTTATCAGAACTTGGTTTTGGGATTTTCACACTTTAATTGAATAGTTGCGCAACAGGTTTTCTCTAAATCATCTGCAAAAGACAAAATAAACACATTACTACTATTTGGGTTATTCCCCCTATCTTGTAGGTATATTTGTATAATTGCACCCATAATACTCGGCATATAAAAATAAACTAACCACAATTTTAACAATTCAAATTAACTCATTTCAATCTCGCGTATTCTGAGATTCATTCTTTGAATGCATTACAACCACAATTACCTTAGGTCATTCACACGTTAGTTTTCAATTTAATTTTTTTTTTTTTTCAAAACCGCACATTTTTACTTCCAAGAATTCAACCGCATCACAATAAAAATTTTAAGTGACAAATTATAGAACTAAATTCATAAAATTGTCTAATGGGTATTTCCCATAAGGCTATAAGTTTAAACTTTCTAAACCCAATTTAAGGCATGATGACAAAAACCAAATTTCCATAACGACTTATTGTGAAAAATTACACTCACTCAGCACACACCTTTTGTCTACAATAATTTATATTATAATTCCCCAAGCGTCTCTTTTTATGGAGCTTCCTTCTCGTACACAAAAAGATCTTATTTGCATAATTTGTGGAACATTTTGTCTTACAATTGCATGCGATTACGTTGTCTATTGACAGTGACTGAGCACAAAGCTATCTTCATTAGGATCTCCTCAAAATCTGTATTCAAATTCGTCAACTTGCGTACGATGGATTCTCTGTGTACGTCATATGATATTTTCCCTGTGATTATAATCACTTATGGCCCCTTGTCGTAATTAAACATCTTTATAAATGGGGTGAATCTGACTACGAGTAAAGACGCGCCGCGCCGCTTTGATGAATAGGTAGTTTAACTTTTCTTAGATGTGGGCTGAGAACCTATAATGTCTGTAGTGTACATTATTAAAGAATTCAATACAAAACTAATTGATTGAGAATAGATTTCAAAAAGATATTCCAACACTATAGAATGTTATAGGTTGGAATGTAGTGTTGCTAATTTGATGACATTTTTACACAGATGAACCTCCGTAAACAACATGGACGTGCTTAGACTCAACCTCAATAAGCTCCAAGCGAAGGACAGAGTCCTGAATAGAGTTTGCCCGGCACAAAAGAAAAGTCCTTAGTACTGCCAAATTCCATCTTAGACAGCTTTCGAAGAGATTGGAGCGACTTGTTTGATGATGAATGTAAGCTAGCTGCACCGAGCAATGCCGCAAACATGTAGAACGCGAGCACGTGAAGGAGAATAAAAGAGGTTCAGAAAAATAGAGACAAAACTTCACAAACGATAGAAAGCAGCCTAGAACAGAGAGTGAGGTACGCACCAGGCACGAAAGTTCTACCAATCCTTCCAAAACATAATGCACTATAAACTACGCTGCACGCACATACATACTGTAAGGATGCATTCTGGAGCGATGGGAATGCACTTTAAGGAATTACTCAACGGTCAGCGACTGAAAGACAACAAAGCCTCTTGTGCTGGTGACATCCCAGGCAAGACGATCAAAAAGCAGTGCCAGAAGACTGGTTTAAAGGTATTATATGTATGTCCCATTCATAAGAAAGAAAATATAGCTGAATAGCAATAAACGTTGTTAGTAACAAGATCCGTGGCGTGATGGTTAGAATGTTGGACTGTCATGCAAAAAGTCTTGGGTTCATTTCCTGCATGTGCCATCTAAAGTACTGCCTGCGAGGAATTGACAAATCCTCCAAGGGTAATTCTTGTCATGAAAAGTGCTTTCTCAAATTAGCCATTCGGATTCGGATTAAAACTGTAGGTCTCTTCCATCCCTAAGAACATTACCCGCACACAGAAATGATTGTGAGTTGTAAGTCACAAGGCCCTATTTCTCAACGGATTATTTTATTTTATTTTTTAAATGTCTACAATTTAACATCCCAGCAAACCATCTATTTTTAAACTTAAAAGCCGCCTATGAAAAGCATAGCCAGGGTAGAATTTTGTAAAGCCATGAAAGATTTCGGCATCCCAAACAGACTGATAAGACTATGTACGATGGCCATGACCAACGTTTCAAGGCGAAGTAAATGAATCCATGTTGCTACTCAGGCCCGTCAATATCTTCAACATCATAAATGAGGGAAATACAAATTACTGGGTAATTCATTTTGCGGTTTCAAAAGTAAACGTAAATAAAACACATATTAAATATTTGTTTTCATGATATTTCTTTTCTATCGGGTGATTTTTTAAGAGCTTGAGAACTTTTTTTAAAAAAAAACGCATAAAATTTGCAAAATCTCATCGATTCTTTATTTGAAACGTTAGATTGGTCCATGACATTTACTTTTTGAAGATAATTTCATTTAAATGTTGACCGCGGCTGCGTCTTAGGTGGTCCATTCGGAAAGTCCAATTTTGGGTAACTTTTTCGAGCATTTCGGCCGGAATAGCCCGAATTTCTTCGGAAATGTTGTCTTCCAAAGCTGGAATAGTTGCTGGCTTATTTGTGTAGACTTTAGACTTGACGTAGCCCCACAAAAAATAGTCTAAACGCGTCAAATCGCATGATCTTGGTGGCCAACTTACCGGTCCATTCCTTGAGATGAATTGTTCTCCGAAGTTTTCCCTCAAAATGGCCATAGAATCGCGAGCTGTGTGGCATGTAGCGCCATCTTGTTGAAACCACATGTCAACCAAGTTCAGTTCTTCCATTTTTGGCAACAAAAAGTTTGTTAGCATTGAACGATAGCGATCGCCATTCACCGTAACGTTGCGTCCAACAGCATCTTTGAAAAAATACGGTCCAATGATTCCACCAGCGTACAAACCACACCAAACAGTGCATTTTTCGGGATGCATGGGCAGTTCTTGAACGGCTTCTGGTTGCTCTTCACTCCAAATGCGGCAATTTTGCTTATTTACGTAGCCATTCAACCAGAAATGAGCCTCATCGCTGAACAAAATTTGTCGATAAAAAAGCGGATTTTCTGCCAACTTTTCTAGGGCCCATTCACTGAAAATTCGACGTTGTGGCAGATGATTTGCAAGCGTTGCTCGTTAGTAAATCTATTCATGATGAAATGTCAAAGCATACTGAGCATCTTTCTCTGTCTTTTTCATGTCTGAAATCCCGCGTGATCTGTCAAATACTAATGCATGAAAATCCTAACCTCAAAAAAATCACCCATTATATTATGAAATTTGAGCGTTGACATTATGTTTGAAACACTACATCTTTTAAATGACCACCACGCAAATTGTTACAAGCATCGATTCTTTTGAGGTAATTTTTGACGACTTTTTGACACATATTGGGTGGTACCTCAGCCATAACTCGACAAATGTTCGTTTTTAGTGCTCAAGAGTTAAATGCTTATCTGCATAAACACCGTCTTTCGCGTAGCCCCACAAAAAAAGTCCAACGTTGTCAAATCGCATGATCTTGGTGGCCATGTGTAAATAAAGCCATATTCTCCAAGTCGTATTCTTCAATAGCAGGAACAAAAATGCGGTTATCGTACTACCAATCACACCTCCGCTCCCGCCGTACCAAAGAGCGCACCAAACAGTGACTTTTTGTGGATGTAATGGCCTCTCTTCAAATACTTGAGGATTTTCAGAAACCGGTATGAGGGTCACACCATCCAAAGTTAAAAAATTCCTAGAGAAACCTGATGCTTTAAGTCAAATACGACAATTTTGTTTGTAATCATATCCGAGTGAGAAATATGCTTCGTCGCCTTCAGCTGGCGTCAGTTGTTGTGTGAGCTGGACTTTATATGGATGTAGGTGTAGATCCAAATGGAAAATACGCCATAATGTGCCGTAAGACAGTCCTTATTCCTGAGAACGACGAGGAATCGACACATTCGGGTCTTCGGCAACACTTTCACTTACAGCAGCGACATTTTCAGTGGTACGAGCAAAACCATGATGCACAAGCCTTACAATATCTGTAACCAATCGAGTCTCTTCAAATTTCTTCACAATTTTGCTGATTGATTGCGTAGTTGGACGATTATGTAAACACTCCACTTGTTAGCTCTTTAGAGAAAGCTAATCTCTTCGCTAGGCAGTTCGCCGCCAATTCAACGCTGCCAATGAGTGTTATGACTCCGCCTGTCATCGAGCGCGGTAGTGATTCTATGGGACCAATCTTTTTTCGCACTCGTACTGTGGCGAGAGTCCTAAAAGATCTTAACATACATAAATCCGCTGGTCCGAATGGTATCCCCGCTATTGTTCTGAAGAGGTGTTCTTCAACGCTGACAAAACCACTGCGTAAGCTTTTTCATCTGTCCTACTCCTCAGGTCTCGTTCCGAGTGGATGGAAACCCGCATTTGTCCAGCCTATTCCCAAAAAAGGCGAATCTTCCTCACCCTCTAATTACCGACCGATTGCACTTACGTCCCTTCTTTCCAAGGTCATGGAAACGCTGATTAATTATCAGCTTAAGAAATATCTTGAGGAACGGAAGCTTCTTAATGACCGGCAATACGGCTTTCGTAGCAATAGGTCCACTGGTGATCTCATGGTTCATCTCACCGAACAGTGGAACAAATCTTTACATCGTTTTGGAGAAAGTAAGATTATTGCACTTGATATTTCAAAGGCATTTGATAAAGTCTGGCATCTTGCTCTCTTATCGAAAATGCGTGCTTTCGGTATCGACGAATCTCTTCTTCGTTGGATTAGAAATTTTCTTTCGAACCGTTCAATACAAGTTGTTTTGGACGGATTCAAGTCTGAAATCCATAAAATAAATGCTGGTGTTCCCCAGGGCTCCGTTTTATCTCCGACCCTCTTCCTCATTTTTATAAATGGTCTCCTGTCTGTTACTTCTAATCCAATACATTGTTTCGCTGACGATAGCACTCTTAGCTTTTCATATTCGTTTCCAGACTCACAACCCTCCTCTTCGGATGTGGAACTGCAACGACAAAATATGATTAGCTCATTAAATTCCGACCTACACAGCATTGTACAATGGGGAATAAAAAATCGTGTGGAATTTAATGCTTCGAAAACGCAATGCTGTCTTGCATCGTTAAAGCGAGATAAACCCTCTTTGCCACTATCTATGAGTGGCACTTGCATCAACGAAACGGAAAATCTCGACATCCTCGGAATGTGCATCAGCAACCACCTTTTGTAGAGCGATCACATACGCGATGTTGCCAAAAATGCCGCAAGATGTCTAGGTTTTTTGAGACGTTGCAAGAAATTTTTCTCTCCGTCTGATCTGGCTACAATCTACAAAACTTATATACGTCCGAAACTTGAATAAAACTCTCATCTCTGGGCTGGTGCTCCACTAACTTATTTAAGCCTCTTGGACAGTATTCAAAGTAGAGCTTTTAAAATGATTGGTGACATTAACATCATCAACTCGTTTACGTCACTCGAACATCGACGCAAGGTTTCTTGTCTAACCTTTTTTTACCGTTATTTTAACGGACTATGCTCTAGTGAAATAGCCAGTTGCATTCCTCCCCTTAAACAATTTAACCGTAATACTCGCGCTTCTAGGAATGCCCATCAGCTTACCCTTGAGCCCAACTTCGGCCGTACTATGAAGTACAGAGATTCATTTTTTCATTTTATCATTGCAATGTTCAGGAGTTCAAAATCAATGTACACCGACACCTCCTATCCAACCCTTCCCTCCTTTCCTAATGCTCACACTGTGTCTTTGGCATATTGAAGGTATAAAAAAAAACCCTTTTAGTGTTCGCTTATTATAAAAAAAAAAAAAAAACCCTAATCTCCTCTTAAAGCACGATATGTAGCTGTGGCAGAGTCACCATTTTTGTAGTAGGTTGTCACAATTTGTATGCGGTATGCGATAGTTAAGCGATCTATTTCCTTAACTTTCAGACTTTCAACTGACAAAAAAATTGGTTTAACAACTTAGTTTGACAGATATCGAATTTCAGCCCTATACTTTTGATACCGCAAAATGGATAACCCGTTACAATGTAGTTTCCCCTGAAGATGATGTTCCGATGAAAGTCTGTACAAATTCAAAGTAGACACGACGTGACGTTGCTTGTTATCTACCTGCTAGTGCTAACTGAACTTTAGTTTTTACTCGACAAATATTGAAAAATAATCCCAGTGGCAGTCGTCTAAATAGCAGAACGTTCAAAATAAATCATCATATTTTAAAACACTTTATCTTGCTTAATGCACAGTTTTTATAAACTTTAAATCTACAGACAAAAAACGCATTGGTTACAAATCAAAATGGTTTACTTTAATCATTTATTAATTTTGTATCTAACCTCCTGAACTTTTTCCGTCCATTGCTTATTTCTATTAAGAATAAAAAACACTCATACGCCCCAGTACACATATTCATGATTTTTTCAAGAATCTCTTAAGACATTGATCCTTTTTTTATTTTTCGAATTTAAAAATACATAAATGTGGAACGTGATCAAAACCACGAAATTTACACGTGAAACTTATAAGATTTTTTAAAACAATAATGTCCAGAAAAACAATTAAATTTTGAAAAACAATATTTTTTTAAATTTGTTTATGCGTTCAAATACCTAAATAGATACGTACCTATTTGTACATATTAAGAAATTAATAAGAAAAAGATGTACACATATAAATTAAAATTCCAAAAATAGATTTCAGAATAATAATAATTTTAAAAATGGCATTTTAAATAAATATTTAAATTTATTTGCGCAGCTAAATATAACAATTGTGCTATCGTCCTTGTTTAAAAATAAATATTCTATAGAATTTCGATTATAATTATTTCCCACTTCACTTCCGATGAACCAAGTTTGTATTTCTTTTTCTGATTTAATTCATCACGTCAGTTACAATTATCATCAGAAATTTAAAATTGATAACATGTGCTTTTGTTGTTGTTGTATTGTATTGTTCTACAATTGCAAAAACATGAACGCATCATGCAAATTGTGTTCTTGATTGTTGTACTATGTCGGTTGTAATACAATTACCTACGTCAAAAGCTCATTAAATGCTCATCTTCTATTCTATTTTTAAAATAATAGTAATAGCGAAAAAAAAAATAATAATAACAATTTTAAAGTGATGGAAATAACAAAACTGACAAGCGAACAAGAGTTGTAATAAAGTGCGACTTACATTAAATGTGTGTTGCTGGCTATAATGCAAATGGCGGTGCTGCTTGGCGGAAGCGACACAATTTTGTACAAGAACATTATGAAATTATTCTAATGATTATAGTAATGTGATACTTTTTGTGAAATATAAATCCTTAAATAAATTATGAAGCTATAAGTTCATATAAAACTCGAATGTTAATATGGCGAGGAGGGTTGTGCTTGTGCATAGAAAACAATGTTAATTGTCGCATGAGCAGCTTGGGCATGATTTCTGCGTCACATAACTATTTCTCCGTCTCCACTTGCTACTCTATGGAGTGGAGTGGGGTTTTCACTTACTTGCTATATAGGTATATCAAGAGCAGCAAAATATGAAAATGACAGCTGCAGCCGGCTATTTACACGTTCTGGAATTTTATAGCCGGTTATTTCTGGATTATGAATTATTACAACTTATATACCATATACTTAGATCCGTTGAAGCGATATAGTGATAATCTTAGTTAATAAAACGCAAGCTAATTGGTGTAGAATTTTTCCCAGACCAGTCATTTGCGTATAACCGCTTTCTAACGTTTTATAGTCTAGAAAGTATAGTTGAACATTTCGTTTCTACTGCGAAACGGATCCTATATTTAATGACGCACAAATCCGGCTTTGATTATTCTGCGAAGACTTGTGACTTCAGGAAATCTTATGCTCGAGTCTCAACAGCGGGTTTCTACCAACCTGCATGCGCCAACTGAGTTGCGGTCTTCCTCTACTGCGCCGTCCCTCAGGATTGGATTTGAATACCTTTTGGGCCGCAGCGTTGATGTCCATTCGCTCTGCATGACCCAGCTATCTAACTCGTTGGACTTTAATTCTGTTAACCAGGTCAGTGTCGCTGTACAGCCCGCACAGTTCGTCGTTGCGTTGTATCTTCTCCTCCACTCTCCATCTATGCAAACGGGACTAAAAATCACCCGAAGAATTTTTCCCTCGAAGCATCCTAAAACGCTCTCATCTTTCTTTGAGAAGGTCCAAGCCTCAGCAACATAAATGAGAACCGGAATGATAAGTGTCTTATAGATGGTGATTTTAGATGCTCGAGAGAGGACTGTCTAAATAAGCAGCGATTTGCAAGAGTTATTCTTCGTTTGATTTCAGCGCTGGTGTCGTTGTCTGAGTTTATAGCGATGCCTAGGTAGACAAAATCCTCAACTACCTCGAAAGTTATAACTGTCCATGGTGCCGTTTTATCCAAGACGTCGTCGGTCGTCGTTCAATATCCTTTTTTGGTGACAGCATATACTTGGTCTTGCCCTCATTGACCACTAAAACCATTTTATCCGCTTCCGTCGCAATGCTCAAAAACGCTCCACTGACATCACACTTTGATCTTCCAATTATGTCCATATCATCGGCGGCGTTTTCGAGTAATTGGATGGACCTTTTGAATATTGTGTCTCTAGTGTTGACGGTTGCGTTTTGCACAATTCTTCCCAGAACGATGTTGAAGAAGTCGCATGACAGTTCATCACCTTGTTTAAAACTTTTTTGACAACAAATACATCGGTGATATCTTTTCTGACCTTGATAGAGCAGCGTCTATTCTCCATCGTCATTCTGCAAAACTGTAACTAAGGGGATTTAAATCTCGACTTCCTTAGGGTCAACCTAAAGCTTTAATAAAATCTGAAATATTTGTCCAAAGTGGTTTTGGCCTTGTGTGTCGGAGTAGAATCCTGTTGGAAGATCCATCGTTCCCCGTTAAAGAGTGTTTGTAAGTGTCTTAACAACACCCATGAAAACATTCTCTTGATACACTGTGTTTACACCTTTTTTTTCAAAACCATTACAGAAGTGGGGTGGTGTCGAGTCATCTATAGATGACAACGCTTTCATTTTGTCATTTGGCTTGTTAAACACTTCTTCAATAACAAACAATTTTTCATCGTTAAATAAAATATTTTCGCGACCATTAACCGCGTGCCACTGCAAGAGTTCTTTACTTCTCTCTAGTCTATTTTGTTTTTAGGCTTGGAGTTAAGAGATATCCTTTTGGTCGACGATAGGCTCTCTTATGAAGATCATCTCAGATAAGCCTTGACATTGAACTGGAGAATATATCTTATTACCTTTACATTTTCTGTTTCCGGAGAGAGTTTGTTAACGCGTTGTTCGAGTTACGTAGTATGGATGACCACTCTGGCATCTAATTTTGAAAATGCATTAAAACGATTTATGGCTCGATAAAGAAACGTTTTCGCTCTTCCGAGTGGTTTCCAAAGTTAAAAAATTTGGTTGGAATTTTGTCCACACTTTTGTGAGGCAATTATCGCGAACCAGTTTAATTTTAAGTCCCACTCCATCTTTACCGATCAATACCTAAAGCTTGCAAAGTACAATAATAATTATAGGTGTTATTCCTAGTGAAAGTTTGCAGTAATGCTATCTTGAAATCGTATTCCAGAACTTATGGCTAGACTAGGTAAATTGAAGTTGAATGAATAAGAACACTCTTGCGACCATGAGTTACTAAAATTAGACAGATAAGAACCCTTATGTTGCTGCTTCAAAAAACGTTTCGGCTTAGAAGAGATAATAAAACGCAGCGTGTGTCTTATCGTCATGCTCCTCATGGGGAATTTGCGTTCTACCTGCCGTTGCCAAAATAGTAGCAAAAATCATACTGGAACGCATCAGAGAACACCTTAAGGCCACACTCGATGCCGAGCAAACAAGATTCCGCGCTGAGCAGTGCGTTGAATATCAAGCACCACTACACCTGCTGTTCATCGACTTCGAGAAGGCCTTTGATAGCTACAACAGGGAGTACATCTGGTTAGTTTTGCGGAGGAGAGGCATTCCAGAAAAACTAATTGCTATTATGAAATCAATCATATGATGGATCTAAGTGTCATACGTTCTGCACCATGGTAAGTTGTCAGAGAATTTTGAAATCCGTAGCGGAGTCAGACAGGGCTGTATTCTGTCACCAATATTGTTTTCGTTGTTGATAAGCAATGTACGCTGCGCGCAGGTTTGTCAGGTAGCGGCGGGATCCAATGGACTTTGACATCCTATTTTAAGATTTTGGATTACGCGGACGATGTTTGCTTACTCTCTCATAGGATCATGGATCTCCATCAAATGACAACTAGTGTGGAGAGAGAAGCAGAATTTGTGGGGCTGAAAATTAATTACGGCAAAACATCTGCCGTCATCTGCCGCATCAGCAAAGCAAAAGCGGAGTTCGGTATACTGTCGAAAATTGGGAGGAATAACTCTATCAGCCTAAGAACAAAGCTACGACTGTTTCGCACAAATGTCGAATCTGTGCTTCGCACCTGGTATTAAAGTATTATACTGCTATTGTAATAGACAACAAATTTGGTGGATTTTGGTCGAAAAATCATTTTTTCTATAAAGATGTATTTATTTCCCGGTGGCTACTTTAACCCACAAAACTACAGCATCTGAGCTTTAGAAATCCTGGGCGTAATTCTCAAGAAGGCAATATTCATTACGAATGTTTGGTATCACTAATTAAGCTATAACACGCAGAAAATTTTAATTTTGTTTATTTGATTGCCTTATTAAAACGAAATTTGTATTAAGCCCACCTTTAACATTGTTTTCGCCGAAAAATGCTCCACTCTGCGCAAAGCTTAAGGAGATATGTATATATGATGTGGCATTTATTTACCAATGGCTATTTTTTTCTACAAGATGTTTATGGATTTCAATCATTTCAAGCGAATCGTTTTTGACATCTGATCATTTATCTCACTCCCAAAATTTAACCGTTTAATCAAGAAGGAAATTTCAAATTTATTTTCTATTAAGTGGGTGTGATATAAAATGATGGGACTGCTGAGTGTGCCAATCTATTAACAGTGAATATTAATCATAAAATCCATCGACGCTGCTCACACACAACTAATTTGATTCGTTGTTCACTTTTTTAAGTTTCAACATTTTAAAACTTAAATACAATCATAGCTACGGTTCGAACTTTTGGCTTTTAGCTAATAAAAGACGTGTTTTTTTGGCATAGCTATCTGTAGTTAATTAGTAGTTTATATGAATAACAAATAACTGCAGATAAAACATTAGACGAAATCGTGATTTAAATTTTACTAGCGTATGGAAATCAATTGCAATGTTTTCCATTTTAAGACTTTGATACATTTGATCGCTTCTTGAGGCTCGATGGATGTGTTCGTAGTGTAGTGACTATAACACACAAACACTATGACATCATTTTAAAACTCAAGATGAACTCTGGTATTTCGATAGAATTTCCTTTCAACTTATTTCAATTTGTGTTTTCTAATTTCATTACTTGTGTGTTTTTTGCAATGAACTGACAACTTTTCTTTTATTCAATCTTTTTTGTAAATGCCTGTTTTCGTTTTTTGTATATATAACCTCATAAAATTGTGTTGCGTCTCGGTATCAATTGTAGTACGACCATCTTTCAGAATACACTCTAAAAAGTATCCTGGAAAGTCTTCGAAAAAGATAAAGATAAGAAAATTCAAATCTTACTCCTTATTCAGGTTTTCAATGTTGTTTAGCATAAAATCGGTCTCTGAGTTATCTGCCGTGTCGTCGTTATAATTTTTCTCATAATTAATTGTAAAACTAAATGTAAATACAATTTTGTTTTTGTTAACTGATTCGACTAAATTGTTTAATTATACGGAAATAGACATAAGCTGTAATATTTGTTTGTTATTTTGTAAAAAGTTAATGTCAACAAATAAAGCGTCATCTGTGGCACTCAAAGATCTACCTACACACAGTTAGAGTTAGACCATAATCTACGGACGAACCCCTTTCCTTCAGTTCTTATTTCATTCAGCTTCAGTTTCAATAATTTATAAAATATAAAATATGAAAACCAAATTAAATACATAATATTCCTGATATTTTCTTAAGATATTATCTTTAAAATTGTCCATTTTATTCAATTAAAATTAGTTCTGGTGTGAGTTTTGTTAAATATTACATTCGTACTTTGTTATTATCACTCTATATAAAATATTAAATTATAATCACTTGATCAGTTTATTGAAAATCAGAAAATTTTCTTTTAGTTTTTCTGTCTGAATAAAATATCGTTACCTAGAAGACGTTGTTTTACTTATAAAGGAACTTTATAAATCTAATAGCCCAGATTTCTAGAAGGAACAACGTAACAGATACAACAAAATGGCCGAATCTCTAAGGACTTCAGTAACAAAATTGGGTCAAGATAACTACCACATTTGGAAGTACAAGCTAGAGCTTTTGTTTGGCCTTTGGGAAGTGGTTCTTAATCATAAACCTGAACCACCAACAGCAGAATGGACCAAAAAGGACAGCGATGCGAAAGTTCTCATCGGCTTGTCTGTTGAGGACAACCAACTTCACCATGTCAGGAAGGCTGACACAGCAAAGGCTGCGTGGGACAAGCTTAGACATCATCATGAAAAATCGACACTAAGCAATAAGGTACAGCTCATGCGAAAAATATGTAGCTTAAAATTGGAAGATTCAAGCATGGAGGAACACATTCAGACAATGACGACACTTTTCGACAAACTAGCAGCATTGGGTGAAGATCAGTTGTCGGAAAGTTGGACTGTTGCAATGGTTTTAAGCAGTCTGCCCAGGTCATACGATACACTTGTTACAGCACTTGAAACCAGAGATCAAGCGGCATTAACTTTGGATTTAGTAGAAGCAAAGTTACTGGAAGAGTTTTCAAGGCAAAATAAGGGGAATGATAATACTGCACTAAAGGTATCTAATAAATATAAGAACGAATCTACTAAATGTTTCTTTTGTAATAAAAAGGGTCATATGAAGAAAGATTGCCGCAAATACATCCAGTGGAAAAATTCTAAGAAACAAAGAAAAGTCAACACCGTAACTTCTTTCAATGAATTTCGTTTTGGTTTGAGTGACAGGATGTATAATGGTTGGGTTATTGATTCAGGTGCAACAGTTCATATAACCAACAACCTTAACAATTTCACAAGCATGGACTCAAGTCATAATGAAAAGGTGATAGTGGCAAATGGTGAAGAAATTATTCCGAAAGGAAAAGGAATTTGTATGCTTCAAGTATTGAACGGCAATAACGAGGAAGCAACAATTCAGATCGAAGATGTTCTATATATCCCTGATCTTCAAGGCAGTTTATTATCTGTGAAAAGAATAACAGACAAAGGATTTGCGGTAAGTTTCGGAAATAGGATTTGCTCAATCAAGGCGAATAAAGGACAAGAGGTAGCAGTAGCTGACTTAACTGGCAACCTATACAAATTGAGGCTTAGATTCAACTTCAACAATTCGAAGGCACTTTTGGTGAATGACGGAGGGGCTCAAAAACACTGTATTGAATATTGGCATTGTTTGTTTGGTCACAGAAGTACTGAAGCTATTAAAAGATTGGCCAAAGATAAAATGGTGAGTGATTTTAATATTATTGATTGTAAGCACAGTAGAGACTGTGAAATATGTGCGCAAGGAAAAATGACTCGTTTGCCATTCATAAAATCATGCAGTGAAAGTTATTCGCCTATGGATTTAATACATAGTGATGTATGTGAGCCAATGCAGACAACTACACCAAGTGGAAATAGATATTTCTTGACGTTTATTGACGACTCTAGCCGTTTTACTAGAGTATACCTCTTTAAGGATAAATCTGAGGTATTTGAACGGCTTATTCAATATGTTGAAACTGTCAAAAATATTTTTTCACTAAGGCCCAAAGTCATAAGATCTGAGAATGGCGGTGAATTCACTGCAGGAAGAGTTTTAAAATTTTTAGAAGGACAGGGCATTAAGTATCAACATAGTGCACCTTACACTCCTCAACAAAATGGGACGGCTGAACGCAAAAACAGATCTTTGGTAGAGATGGGTAGGTGTATGCTTCTGAAGGCGAACCTAGGATATGAATTCTGGGGAGAAGCAATTATGACCGCGAACTACTTGCAAAATAGACTGCCCTCGAGTACAATTCCAACAACACCCTATGAAAGATGGACTGGAAAGACACCAAATATTCGTATTTTTGGAACAAAGGCTTTTGTCTACATCCCTAAAGAAACTCGAAGAAAGTTAGATGATAGAGCTGAGGCTAAGATTTTTGTTGGTTACGACGAGCATTCAAAAGCTTATCGGTTTGTTGACAAAAGAACCAAGAAAATTACAATTAGCCGAGATGCAAAGTTCTTTGAGTTATCAAAGAATGAGGAGTTTCATACGGAAAAGGGTAATTGTACCAAGACGAATAGTTCAGAACTAATAGTGCCAATTTTACCAAAAATCCAAGACGTGACTACAGAACCAAAAGATACAAATAACGACAAAAATATAATAGAAGAGGAATTAGAACCAACACGTGAAGATCTACCAAGAACATCAAGCAGACAAAATAAAGGAGTCCCACCACAACGCTTTGTAAGCGGTGCAAATATGGTACAGCAAGATCTTGTGAAAGAGCCTAGGAACTATAAGGAATCCATTACTTGTAAGAATAAAGAAGAGTGGGAAAAGGCAATGACAGAAGAAATTCAAGGAATTGAGAAAAACCAAACATGGGAATTAGTATTTCCACCAAGTGGCGCAAACATAGTCGGTTATAGATGGACCTATAAGATTAAACTAAACGTTCAGGGAAGTATTCAGAGGTTCAAGGCTCGACTTGTCGCGCAGGGATTCAGTCAAAAATATGGACAAGATTACGACCAAACTTTTGCACCAGTCATCAGGCAGACAACTTTTAGACTTCTTCTCTCTATAGCAGGAAAATGCAAAATGAAAGTTCAACATATGGATGTAAAGTCAGCGTTCTTAAACGGAGAACTCAAGGAAGAGATTTATATGAAACAACCGCCTGGGTTTGAAGTTGGAGAACAGGGCTTGGTTTGCCGATTAAGGAAGAGTCTATATGGATTGAAGCAAGCAGCATACGTGTGGAACGAAGTAATTCATAATGTTCTCATTGGAAGTGGTTTCATTCAGAGTAAAGCAGATCTATGCCTATACATTAGTTTAACGAAAGGAGAAAGTTGTTACATACTGGTGTATGTCGATGACATTTTAGTTGCTAGTAAGGATGAATCACTTATCAAGAAAACAGAGGCATTGCTAAATCATCATTTTGAAATGAATAATTTGGGAGAGATTAATCACTACTTGGGGATTGAAGTCTCCAAAGACGGCAATATGAATTACAGAATAAGACAAAAACAATACATTGATAAACTAATTCAATACTTTGGACTTACAAATGCAAAGGACTCAAAAATTCCTATTGAACCTGAATATGACAAGTCAACTGAAGGAAAAGAACCGTTACTACAAAACAAGTAATACCAAAGACTAATCGGATGATTATTATATATAACAATTAACACCAGACCGGACATAGCAGCAAGTGTATCAATTTATCAGTTAGGACAATACAATTAAAAATAATTTAATCGGATATGCTGATGCGAATTGGGCAGCAGATAGAGAAAACCGAAAATCAAACTCAGGATACATATTCTTCATAAACGGAGGAGCTATATGCTGGTGTTGTAGAAAACAAACTTGCGTATCCTTATCCACAACTGAAGCAGAGTTTATATAGCTTTATCGGAAACATGCAAAGAAGCAGTTTGACTAAGAATGCTCTTAAGCGATCTCGACATTCCCCAACAACAACAAACTTTAATCTACGAAGATAATCAGAGCTGTCTCAAGCTTATATGTCAAGAAAAATTAAGCAACCGATCCAAGCATATTGACACCAAATTTTATTTTGTAAAGGATTACGTGGACAAGAATTTTGTTAAGTGTCAGTACTGTCCAACAGAAGACATGCTTGCAGATATGTTGACCAAACCACTGGGAGCTGTGCGAATTAAACAACTTAGAACTAAGTGTGGTCTCCAAACGAATGAGGAAGAGTGTTAAATATTACATTCGTTAAGTGACAACACTTTGTTATTATCACTCTATATAAAATATTAAATTATAATCACTTGATCAGTTTATTGAGAATCAGAAAATTTTCTTTTAGTTTTTCTGTCTGAATAAAATATCGTTACCTAGAAAACGTTGTTTTACTTATAAAGGAACTTTATAAATCTAATTAGCCAATAAGTTTCACTAAATTTTTTACAATTTCGTAATACATTGTTTTGACAAATGTTTAATCGTATCAATTTTGTGTGTGAAATAAAGCTTTATGTCAGATAATCAGTCTGGTCGGGTTATTAAGATTTCAAGACTCAAATATTAAAAAAATGCAAGGTACATATGTTCCAAACAAAATGCGAAAGGAAAGAACATCGGCTCCTAATTGATTAGCATTTACAGTAGACTCATAGACTCATTCTTATGGAATTTCACAAACGTTTCTATCAAAACAATCTGTTCCGCAGTACATACGCCTCCGTTGAAAAAGCAAATCCACAGAGCGTAGCCAAGCAAGTGTAAAATAATAATTAAAATTCAAATAAATCAAATCAAAAGATCCACAAACAAACGCCCCCAGAAAAATGTCGACACAGCAATTATTCTTATTCTTATTATTATTTTGTTTTGTTAAGTTAATAGTTTATGTAATTTTAGTTGCACTGAGCTTGAATTAAAAAAGATAATATATAAAATAAGTGAGTGTATACATTCCAGAGAAAAATTAAAATACAAAATGTTTTTGCATTTAGAAGGGCGATCTTTTATAAATATGAAAATAGCGGAGCAGGGTATGATGACCTAGAGCGAAAGAAATAAGACTCTGATGTGATTCTAATGCCACTTAATTGGAACTAAATGATGTCTCGCATGTTTGAATGGGACGCTTACGGACAGCGGACAGGAAGCCTTCTTTAGAACTTGTATACGTCTCGTTTATTTTAATAATTTATTATTTACTGCGCTGCGCTCTGATATCAATCTGGTTACATTAGAGGACTGTTTGTAAAAAAGTGTGTTCAAATTCAAATGCTTGACAGTTCTGTAATTGAGACATAAACGATGGGCTACGCGCATTCATTAAAGATAATAAAAAGACATTTTTATTATTTATTTAAATTTTAGTTTTATTTCCAATTTTTTTTTTTCTGTTTTTGTTGTCAAACTGGCGCCAATAGGGCTCTGCACCACCATGGTGAGATTGAGATTGAATAAAAAATCAAAATATTAGCAGCGTGTGTTGCTGGTGCTTCTTGTGAACCAATATGGCGCCAGATATATTTCAAGTTTTGATTTGACGTTTGTTGGTTTGCGTTTGGCATGAGTTTAATTGGGATTGATATCAGTTAAATTGCTGATTGTGTTTTATATTTTTAATTCGGTAGCTTTATATAGAACAAAACAACAAAATGATGCACGTTTTCACCAAATGCATCACTTTTTTCTTCTTCTATTTTTAGACACTTTAGAAAGTGTCTTGTCAAAAAGAAATAAAAATAACATGTTTTATATACAAATTAATTTATTTATTGCTATAACCTTATCAAAATGTTTTGATTTTCGATTTGGATTTCATTCAAAGCATACAAATGTCACAATTTAACATAAATTTCAGTTTAAGAATGAAATTGGATTTGGTTTCGGTGATTTTGTTTTGCTTTTTACCAACTTTGAATTATGAATTTATTAAAACAAAATTAATAATTCTATTCAAGCTTCGAACATTATTATAATATTTTAATAATTTATTATTTTAACTGTAGGGGGTCTTATAATTTGTATTTTGTAATCTTGTTTCAATGTGGTTTTAGGGCAGGAATGAGAAAGACCTTTACATAATTATTATATGGCAACTAAAACTTTTAAATGTCAATTAAGTAAGAAGGGCTTGTCGCCTCAACAGGGGTAATCCCATAAAAACTTTTAATTCCTCACGTACATATGGATGGCTTTTTACTTAAAATTTCTCACCTTGATAAATATCGGTTCTTGCAGAGTAAGATGTGGTTCACTTGAGCGTATGAGTACTTCTCTTATTTGTTTTACGATAAGATATGGATTTCTACCAAAATTGAACTTTTTAATCTGACTACCGCATCTCGACCTGCATTTCACTTTACCTGTGGAAAACCTCTTAGCAACAATCTTACGGAGTCAATCGCATTATCTTGGTCACCAATCCACGTCTCATCTTCTAAAATGGCCACTTCCTTGAATTCCTTGTGCAGAATTTCAACTTTAAGTAATTAATTTCGTTTTAATTTTGATGGAGATAAAACCCTCATTTAATTCAAGCCATAAACTTAATCTTACTCAAAACAAAGTAACTTATAGCTAAGGATGAGGCTGATTAAAGGGACAGTATTAGAGAGGAAGTCTTAAGAAGTGCTTGCTTGAAATCAAAGTTTTCATTCAAATTGACATTCCGCATGCGAGTTATAGGTTTATAAGATCCATAAGAAGTATGGTGGATGGGAAAATAAAAAAGGTGAATATTTCTCAAATTACGGGGTTTAGTGTTAAGGAAAATGGAGTTCTAAAGATAAGGATAGTTACTAGAACCAAAAAGAAGACGATGGACAAATAACGTTCTTTCAGGGTCGTAAGATTAATTAATTGAAGGCGGTCTTGATATCGAGGACGGATTAGGGGTCGCGCGTTTGTTTCGAAGGACAAATCGAAGGAAACGTCTTTGAATGCTTTTCATTCTTGAAATATGTACGCCTTGGTAAGGGGACTATACGTGAGAGGCGTATTCAAGGAGAAAACGAACAAAGGTGATGTTAGAGAGATCAAATAACATAGGGATGGGAAAATTCCTTTGACCAACGTTTTACAAAGCTGAATACTGGGTTGGCTTTAAGTTTGATATCATCTATATAAACACCGAAATTTAGATCCCGGTAAAAACCCAAGGTCGCTATAATAGGTTGGTTATATCGGGTGATTTTTTTGAGGTTATGATTTTCATGCATTAGTATTTGACAGATCACGCGAGATTTCAGACATGGTGTCAAAGAGAAAGATGCCCAGTATGCTTTGACATTTCATCATGAATAGACTTACTAACGAGCAACGCTTGCAAATCATTGAATTTTATTACCAAAATCAGTGTTCGGTTCGAAATGTGTTTCGCGCTTTACGCAAATTTTATGCGTTTTTTTTTTAAAAAAGTTCTCAAGCTCTTAAAAAATCACCCATTATATTAAACAATGTCCTCTTTTCAATGGAGGACAATAAATACATAATGGGTGATTTTTTAAGAGCTTGAGAACTTTTTTTAAAAAAAAAAAACGCATAAAATTTGCGTAAAGCGCGAAACACATTTCGAACCGAACACTGATTTTGGTAATAAAATTCAATGATTTGCAAGCGTTGCTCGTTAGTAAGTCTATTCATGATGAAATGTCAAAGCATACTGAGCATCTTTCTCTTTGACACCATGTCTGAAATCCCGCGTGATCTGTCAAATACTAATGCATGAAAATCCTAACCTCAAAAAAATCACCCGATATAATAATAACTGAGGGTGTGAAGTTCTACAAGAAAGGGTAGGAGAGAGGGCACCTGAACCGAAATTTGTATACGCGGCTTTCTGTGTAAGAACGTTTAAAGCCAAGAGTAGAAAGCTTTAAGACTATAAGTAAAATATACTTCTGTCAAAGGCTTTTCTAAAGTCAGTGGAGATAACGTCAACTTCGTTTCCTTTTTCAAACGCCGAGAGCGTAAAAGACACAAATTCCACAAGGTTGATAGTTGCACACTTAAATTTCTAAAAACCGTGTTGCCCTGCGAGAAATGCAAAATTTGCGATAAAAGCTTAAAATATCAAACAAGATGCTTTCAAGTGATTTTGAAAAAAATATCAAACAAGATGCTTTCAAGTGATTTCGGAATATGAGACAGTTTGGCAATTGGGCAATAATTTGTAATACTATCTTTGGGGCCTTTTCGTGAATTTGGGTTTCCACACACGTGGAAATATCCCTTGAGCTAAAGACAGATTAAAAAATAGTGAGAGGTGAGAAGATAAGGATCTATCCAGTCCAATTCAGAACCAGAGATTGTTCTAAAAAAAAATTGGACCGATAACACCGCCATCCCAAAATCTACAAATACAGTGACTTTTTCGGGTCTCACAGCTGAAGATAATTTTTAGATGTAAAATATAAGCATTTCCCTAGTGCTTTAGAGCCTACATATGTCTATATTCGTAGGCCAATATTCAACATTCGCAAAGTAGTGTTAAGATAAAGGTCCATTTCCCGAAATCGATTGCCTCGATTCTCCTGCACACTATGGGCAAGACAAGATCGATGTTCTACAAGTCTTTGTCTTTATCGTCGAAGTAAGGATTTTAGTCAACCATTGTTTTGTGTACTGTACTTAAATAATTAATTTAATGTGATAAATAAAATCGTCTAACGACGATTACGGCGACCATGAAATGGACGAAGGGCACGCAACCATTAAGGGGGTCGTCCACCTTCGCACTCAAATTTCGGGCCTATTATTCAAGGATGGATTGCAAAAAAACTACACATGATATTTGAACATTTTTTTATTTCATTAGTCAATTCTTGATTATTAGTAGTACCCGTAGCGTGATGGTTAGTGCGTTGGACTGTCCCGTCAAATCTTCGGTCGATAAGTCTTCTTCCGAGCATCAGCAAAGTTTTCGAAAAAATCATTAATAGGGCTCTGACTAAGTGGGCTACGGACAACAAAATAATTCCGGATAAACAGTTCGGGTTCAAGGCGGGTCATGACACAATTCATGCTGCGTCTAAACTCGTTTCTGATATCCAATGGAATAAAACAAAACAACAATGCACAGGTGCTGTTCTGGTTGATTTGGAAAAGGCCTTTGACACCGTATGGTTAGAGGGTCTTTACCTAAAACTGAGCAGGCTTGGCATAAGCAAGCCATTGTTGTATATACTTTATGATATGCTTAACGGTAGAAAGTTTGTTGTCAAAAGTGGCAATGTAACTTCTACCAAAACATTCTTAATTAAAAATGGTCTTCAACAGGGAGCGGTGAATTCGCCGATTCTCTTCAGCATTTACACCAGCGATCTGATAGGTAGTCTTACAAAGGCAATTGCGTACGCCGACGATCTTATTGCGTACAGAACGGCCCGAAAGGTTGAGGTTATTAGAATTCTCTTGCAGCGTGATTTCGACAAGATTCAGCGATATTGCGACGACTGGAAACTGAAAATAAATGTCCATAAGTCGGAGACAATTCTGTTCCGGACTCCGTTGGCTATGGCCACGAGGGATACGTGCAAGAATTGGCGCAAGATGGTTATCGTTGATCTTCACGGGCAGCCATTAGCGAGCAAAAGTGTAGTGAAGTACCTCGGTATCTGGTTAGATCAGTATTTATATTTCGACAGACATATAAATGCTGCTCTGACCAGGGCCAGAGGAGCCTTCGCTCTGACGAAACGGCTGTTTTTTAGCAGTCGACTTGACCCCAGAGTGAAGGTAATTTGCTACATGGCCCTCATACGGCCGATGATCGTTTATGGTTATCCTGTGTGGTTCAACGTTGCCCCTTCCCAGATGGAGAGGTTTCGGGTGTTCGAGCGGCAGTGTTTACGACGCTGTACCGGCTTATATCGAACAGCCGAATCTTCTTACGTGCATTACTATTCCAACGAGGTCCTATACAACGGGGCTCGAATCAACAGAATTGACAATTTCGTGATAAAACTCGTTCGAGGTCACATTGCAAGAGCTATGTCTTCGATCAACAATTTAATTTTCGGGGCGTTCTATCCGAACGACGAGTATTTTGAAAGTGCACGCTTGAGCGGCTTCATTCCACCAGAGGCATTCCTCTTTTTAGATAGATGCGGTCTGATACAGGATAGATTGGCAGTTCCGTTAATCTACCACGTCAGACGACGAACCGTGGATAGGCGACTCCTGTACAATCGGGACGTCATGGCACAAGGCGGAGCAGAGCTCCTTCGGTTCAGTAGGGCTGTGTCCGAAAGGGACCGAACTGATAGGGTGAAGCAGGAGAGCCAGTTTTGGTGGCTTCGATCGGCACTTGATAGTGAGTAGTCGGGATGGGGTTTTAAGCCTTGGCCGGCTTACATACTTGTTTTATAGTTTTAGGGTTTAGTTTTAAGTAGAATAGGCATGGTGGCACAAAAAACAAAAAAAAAACATAAAAAAAAAAAAAAAAAAAAAAAAAATAAAATAAAAAAATAAAAATACAAAAAAAACATGGAATAATAAAAAAACAAAAAAAAATAAAAAAAAAAAAGACAAAATATGAAAAACAAAAAACGTTAGATAGTTAGATTTGCTGCTGTGGTTGTTCTAGTTTTAAGTAGGTTATAGGTAGAATAGGTAGTTTTAGTTAGCTTTAAGTTTTATATTAAGGACCTTATTTTAAGTAGTTTTTAAGTAAAAATAAAAAAGGATATTGACATTAGTTTTTTTAAATTTTCTAATGAATACAAAAATAAATAAAATTGAATTGAAGTTAAAATAGATCTTAGGGCCGAAAGGCATTAGCATTAAGTATTATTGATTAACTTAGAGTGTCCGTATGGGACCAGTAAGTTAGTTGTAAGTTATGGTTAATTAGGCTAGTTTTATGAATTTTTGTCTAGCTTTAAGATAGATTTAAGATTGAATTAATAAAAATGAATTGAAAAGAAAAAAGAGAGTGCGTTGGACTGTCATGCAAGGGGTCTTGGGTTCAATCCCTGCGTGTGTCATCTAACTTTTTTCAC
Organism: Eupeodes latifasciatus; assembly: GCA_920104205.1. Taxonomy (NCBI): domain Eukaryota; kingdom Metazoa; phylum Arthropoda; class Insecta; order Diptera; family Syrphidae; genus Eupeodes; species Eupeodes latifasciatus. The sequence continues at coordinate 148,693,357 of OV049924.1, forward strand.
GGGTACTGCCTCTTGCGAGGAATTGACAAATCCTCCAAGAGTAATTCTTGTCATGAAAAGTGCTTTCTCAAATTAGCCGTTCGGATTCGGCATATAAACTGTAGGTCCCTTCCATCTCTGACAACATTACACGCACACAGGAATGGTTGAGAGTTGTAAATCACTAGGCCCTGGTTCTTCATGAACTGTTGCGCCACCTAATTTATTTATTTTAATTCTTGATTATTATTATTATTATTATTATACTTTATTGAACAATAATACAATTACAACTAGTGGCCCGTCCCGGCTTCGCACGGGTAGACATAAATAGTAAGTTATAATAATTATTAATTAATTATATAATTATTATAATAATTATTAATTCCTTTTTTTATTTGTACTTCATTTCAAATACACATACAAAGGTTCATGAATTAATGTTTAATTTAACAAAAAAAAAACTTAACAATATATAAATAATTTTAACTAATAAAAAATAACATTTATTAAATAAAAGTAACTTACATAACTCATATTCAATGTGAAAAAATAAAATACAAATAATCAGACTTTCGAGTTTTACAGTGTGACATTTTTTTTATAAATATGACCAATTTGCAATAATTACATAAGAGATCTTTTAAAGGAACCAATTGCGATGCATGGCAATTTTGAATAAGTGACTTTGCCATTAAAATGGCATTGACTGTGGCAATAGACAAACAGTTTCTGTTTCTGCGGCACCGCACATGAACTTTCCACTGTAGGAAGCGTCGCAGAAGAATTCTTTTTATATTTAATTAGGTACCTTTATTTTGACAAATAGGATTTGTTTGATAAAATAGTGAAAAAACTTTATTTTGTATTGTTTACTAACTTTTCCATCTTGAATCATCTTAGATCTTACGCTTTGTGAAATAATTTTGATTGTAAATTTCCCAGACAACAACAGACAATTTATTTCTTTTATGCAACTGACAAGGAGTGACAACTGACAGAAGTGAAGTATGACATTTCTTCCAGTTTAAGCTACTACAAAATCAAAACATTCAGTATTTTTAAGCTTTGAACGAATCAGTTACAATCGTTGATGCCACTTAATTTTTTTATTAACACAATTATTAATGAATTTTTGAAAAAGTTTTGAACATTTTCGAGGGGAGTACAATCAAGGTGAGGGAGTACGGGAGTACAGTGAATGCTAGGGGGGTACAAATACTCCCTTAGAGCCCGTTCACACGATTCGGTATTTTCGCCATATCGGATATTTTCTCGATTCGGTGTCTTTCGGTTGGAGTGTTCAGACGGTACGGTAATTTAACCGTACACCGTACTCAACCCTACACCGTACTCGGTGTAAAACACAGAAACGACTATATACTACAATACATTATTCCACAGTAGCCCAGACGAAAAATGACGCACTTACGGTCAAAATACCGAATCGTCTGAACGCACTGTATATAAATACATTGCCACTATAAACCGAATCGGTTTTTTTGCCGTACGACCGAAAACGATTTGCAGAGACAAAATCGACCTAATCGGTGATTTTACCGTATACGGTTAAATGCCGTATCGTCTGAATATACTCATTTAAATTATATTGCCACTGGCTTATACGGTAAAATCGCTGATACGGCAAAACCGCCGATTCGGGATCGTGTGAACGGGCTCTTAGTACTCACTTCGGCAGCCCTACGCTTGGTTTTAATAGGAATTTCTAAAGATTTCTATAGTTGAGTTTATTCGTTACATACAAAAATACAAATCTTTCCTCTTTATAATATTTTATTATTATATTCAGAATTATATAGAGCACATGAAATTAAAAGAGAAATAATCCAGAAAAAGAGACGTTACGTTATAGATCGATCAAAATATCACATTGCACCACGTGTTGTTGAAAAAGAAATTTCGAATTACAACGTGGCGCCATCTATGAGAAGTTCACGATAGATGGTCCGACATTTTCTGTAAAAAATCTGATTTAAGGTTTATTGTTAATTATAAATTATTAAGACCATTAATCGAAATATAAACTATCCTATATCTCAAGTTAGACCAAATTATACATAAAATGCCAACTTTAATCGAAATCAGTTGACTTGGTGAAGAGTTCACTGGGAACATACACATGACTGGATTTTTATATATTAAGATATTCAATAAATATTTATCAGAGCATTAGTTACCAGGGCCTTCAGCTCGAGGTCAATTCTTGAACTTTGATGAAAAACAAAAAAAAAAGGATAATTTTTTTTAATAAAATTTGCCCTTTACGCGTAGTTAAATGCACCACTGCCGGTGCGACAGAGTAGAACCGCTGAAACAATATCTCAGCTTTAGAACCTTGAAACAGCAAAAAAATGTTTTAACTTAATTTTTGAATATTTGAAAATTTGAAAAAAAAAATGCGTTTTTTGACCATGTTTTTCAATCTAAAAAACACTGTACAAAATCGAAAAAAGCGTGTGTCTAGACCTAGCGAGATGTTTTGTGAATAAGTAGCGCTTTACAGATTTAGGATACCTTCTATAGTTTCGTCAAAATCGTGCCAACAGTTTTGAAAACGCTACTTTTGGTAAAACGCGTTTAAAGGTAAATGTTACATGTAAATAGACAGGGCAGGCCGGGTTTGAGGATCGATATATCGTAAACCAGCATGCTTTCGATCAAATCCTTCACAGAGCATGTTTTTAGTTATGCCTACATTAGAAATGTGCAAACAAAAATTTTGTAATGTTCGCTTTGTCAGACTGAATCAATGAAAGTTAAATTTAGATTTTCTACAATACCACCGCTGCCTACTGTCAAAACTTGAAGTGGCTATTGGAGGCTCTTTACGAATGTGTTAACACATTTCCAAACTTATATCATAAGCAAAATTATTAATCAAATGCAAAAGAATTCCCTACTTTTTCTTGGAATTCAGCGACACAAAAATTCCAACATGAAAAATAATTTCTCAGGAATCTAGTAAGTTAAAAAGAAAACCGAAAGTATAAACAATAAAGCTTTGCTTTTATTTGCATCAATTTTATTTGCTTCAAAATGTAAACACCTTCTTTTTATTTTTTTTCTCAAAGGAAAACAATATTGTAGTGCTTAAGTTTGGTAAATATTTTGATGTTTCAAAGAATTTATTCTAAGAATTATTGCTTAGAATAAATAGAAACAGTAATTCTGCAGCTTAAAAGGTGGCTTCCTGGGGTTAAGTACTCATATATCCAACCGTTGCAATGCATTTGTAGCACACTACAGGGCAGCTGGTAGTTTCATATGACGTTCATAATCGTATTTGATGATAGTGGTAATTAGTAAATACTAAATGCAATGTTATGTATATTGAGAATTCAAGTTAAACCTCTGACTTATCAGGAAGTCAAAAAAGCATGGAATTTATAGACGGTCTCCAAAATTACAAAAATTTCATATTCCTAAAAAGTATATGAGGCTTTTCGAAAATAATCAAAACCTAAAGAGGCTTTATCATCGCAGAAGGTACGAGTAGCAACAAAAGTGTCGTAACTATAACCATCTGGATTCTGTGAAAAATTGTATTTCTAGCCTTAAAATCGGTGGAATTTTTTTCTTGACGACATTTTATTTGCAACTAGAAAAGCATTAAGGCCAATTATTTATTCGAATCTTTATTTGTTTCTCATCAAAAATATTCCTTGAACTCTACTCCAAGGCTGCTTCAAAAATGCGAATTTATTCGATTGTTCTAGTGAATAATTCAATAGAAATGCAAAAGCACAATGTTAAAATTTGCACAAACAAAAAACATTAAATGTTTTTTTCATACAATTTTCTTGGTGCCACTAGGGTAAGTCCTTCATGAATTTTTGTTTCGAAATGTGGAGAACCAAAGTTTATTGGCTTCTGACTTCTCTCTGTTATAAAGAATAGTTTGCGCGTCTCGTCCTAACCAAAATGATAAAGCGGGTAATGACTTCTCCGAAATATCATGAAATGTTAAATACAATTTTATATGGAAAAATTCATAATATCTGAATTTCAAATCAATTCAAGGAATCAAAGAGAAAATAAGATATCACATGATTAAGTCATCGAAATAAGAACTGCAAAATAAATAACGTCACAGGGTTTATGTTCCCAAGATAGAATATTTTAATTTTTATCGACGAGTTGTCAAAAGCAAATGTTATAAACCCACAGCGAATAAGCTTCGACAGACAACAAGAAAATTTGCGATTTAGTCCTTTTTACGAGTTGCCTTAAGCTTAAACCAAGTTATAGTTTTGAATCAATCCTAGGTACCATCGACACGGTTAGGGACAAAGCAAAGATTTGCAGATCAGCTAATGTAATAAAATAAAAATAAATTAGATGGCTCAACAGCTTGCAGAGAACCAGGGTTTAGTGACTTACAACTAGAATAATATATATAATAGGTATAAAGGGGACCTACGATTTGTATGGCGAATCCGAATAGCTAGTTTGAGAAAGCACTTTTTATTACAAGAAAGAATTTCTCGTATTTATACAGTTAAATATTTAGGCATTACAGAAAACGTTCCCTTTTCCTTTTTTTCAAATCCAAACACCTAACACCCGTCTATGACCCTTAACTGATTTATTTCGGCCTCAATAATAAATCGAAACATATAACACGAAAAATATTTCATTAAACTGACAGAAATAGTAATTAATAGATACTATAAATTATATATACCCTTTCTCCTAGAGAGCACCAAATGCATTCTCTTTTTCAATCAGACAGACCCAATGAACTCGGTCCAGACCTTTCTTTCTAAAAGAAATAATTTACAAAAAAAAATATAAGAATAAAATTCCTTCTATACTCAGAAAGTCAGAATTACTGACTATCAAATTGACGTCAATATACACGAATTGAACTCATGTCTATACAATGCATTCAGTCCATCCATATCATCGATAGCCTCCAGAGTTTCAAGGCAACCACGACGCATGGCGACGACAACGATGACAACAACGACGACGACGACGTGCCTTGCCAACCGCATGCCACGCCACGCCACGCCACGAAAACAGCCAGCAAGCCGGCCTCAACAAGCTTTAAAACAAGGGCTAAAAAATTCGAGAATGCAAAATAGATTCTTGTCTGCTGCCGCCGCGCCGCCGCTGCCGCCGGTGGCGTCAGTTGATGTTTTAACAGATTTTGGATGTACTCCATTCTCAACTGTAAATTAGAGATTCTCATCTATGCGATGCGGACTTGTTATGAAAATGTGATTTTAAATGTAGATCTATAGAAGTCAATGACCACAAGGCTGCACTGATAAAAGTGATCAAGGCCGTAGTCCCAAAAATATATCGATCGCTGTTATTTTTCGGGTTATTTGCATTAGAAAAAAATTTAAAAGGGGATTAATTTCCAGTGAAGTATTAAAGTTAAACTCTAGATAACTTTTCAAGTTAAGATGGTGTTATTTCATTTTATGCTAGATACCTCAATTCTGGCAAAACAAAACAGAGGAGACTGTTCTCCAAAGGTTTGTTTAATTTCTTTAAAATAAACCAAAACTTTAATCAAGTTTTCATAAGGAGGGTTATCATACCCTTTTCTTAATCCTTGCTGAAAACGGATACGGACCTGCATGTGGTTGATAGCAATTACTAAATTGCACTCAAAGATAACTTTTATATATTGCCATTAAGTAAAATGCATCGCTGCATACATAATTGGAAATTTCCACAAAGTTGATTTGGAGTGCAAAACGAAATCAGATGGAATTTCATCACAACTTCAAGAAACAAAATAGGAATTTGAGGTTTTGTGGTTATTTAGATTGAAATATATATCGAAAATATACTTGTTGAGATTTTTGTACAGCGAGGTATTGAAATGTTTTGTACTTTTAAATAAGAGTTCCTATTTATTTTGACCGCAAAACTATTTTGTAATGTAATTGAATTATAAAATAATGACCTTAAGCTACATTATCAATTCGGTTGTAAACATTTCCTTCAAACCGCAACTTAACTTCATTTCAATTAAAATTGTAACGCACGAGCTCCTTAAAATAATTAATTTTTTTCGTCAAAGAAAAATTAATTCGCTTGAGTTTAAAATATCGGTCTTACTGAAAATTGTGTTATTTTCAATCAAAGAGAAGATTTACCAAGGCTTCAATTTGAGTAACAGAATTAATTCTATCAAGAGGTAGTTTAATGCTTTTATTTACTAAGAAAAACGTGTTTATATTTTCTTTTAAAAAGTTTCCAAATGCAAGAATTGGCCAAGAAACCAAAGAAAACCATTGGAAATGATGCACGTAAGAGTTATGTTTTTGATACTTCAGCTCTTTCAAAGATGAAATATTTTGTAACGAATCCCTTTGGCAAAATACTAGGTAAGGTTTTTAAAGTAATATTAAAACATTGAAAACACGGCTCTTGTTTTTGAGCAGGATACAGTTCTTAGTGTCAAAATAATCTTTGATTTCAGAAGAAGCCATAATTTAGCTTATACCAATCATGGTAAACGTTTTTAAAAAACCCGAGTACATCGAATTACAGATGTGGTGAATAAAGCACTTGAATAAAAACAAGTATGCTAGGCTACATTCCTAGAAGTTGCTTAAACTTTTGACAAGGTTTGGCACTTGGGTCTTAAATACAAACTGCATAGGGCAGTACCAGAAAATACTGAAATCTTATGTTATGAACCGACTCATTAGAGGTCTACTCGGAACTAAAGAAATTAGAAGCTGGTGTGCCGCAAGGAAGTGTCCTAGGCCCAACCTTGTTTCTTTTATATACGGGAGATATTCCAGGGGCCGTTGAAGAATACATTTTTTAAATACTCTTTTCAAGGCAGTGTTATTTTGAAGAATGGGTATTAAATGATTATGCTTAGCAAATCAACTCAATAGGCTCGCATTATCTTATTTTTTAATAATAGGTTTCATTTTGAATAGCTCGCTAGTTTTCATAAGTAAAAACTTTCCTATTGCTAAAAATCCAACGATACACTTTTCGAAAACGAGGTGAAATTGTTAAAATTTACTATACATAAAAGGACATAGTGAAGAAACTTCACCTAGAAATAGTTAAAGCGGTGGGAGACTTTGTGACTCTTGGGAAAAGTTAGTGATGTCAAGAATGGAGAATGGAAAGCGTACGCGTCGCTCAAGAACAACTGAGAATAGCCCATAGCCCATAGTTTTGACGAAAACAAAGGTTTGTCCATTTATTGTCGTGTTCTTCCACGCTAGCAAAACCACTGCGTAAGCTTTTCCATCTATCCTATTCTTCTGGGCTCGTTCCGAGTAGTTGCAAAGCAGCATTTGTCCATTTATTGTCGTGTTCTTCCACGCTAGCAAAACCACTGCGTAAGCTTTTCCATCTATCCTATTCTTCTGGGCTCGTTCCGAGTAGTTGCAAAGCAGCATTTGTTCAGCGAATCCCAAAAAAGGCGAATCTTCCCCCGCAAATTATCGACCGATAGCACTAACGTCCCTTCTTTCTAAGGTCATGGAAACGCTGATTAATTATCAGCTTAAGAAATATCTTGAGGAACGGAAGCTCCTTAATGGCCAATAATACGGCTTTCGTAGTAATAGGTCCACTGGTTATCTCATTGTTCATCTCACCGAACAGTGGAACAAATTCTTACATCGTTTTGGAGAAAGTAAGATTATTGCACTTGATATTTCAAAACATTTGATAAAGTCTGGCATCTTGCTCTTTTATCGAAAATGCGTGCTTTTAGTATTGACGAATCTCTTCTTCGTTGGATTAGAAATTTTCTTTGGAACCGTTCAATACAAGTTGATTTGGGCAGATTCAAGTCTGAAACCCATAAAATAAATGCCGGTGTGCCCCAGGGCTCCGTTTTGTCTCCGACCCTTTTCCTCATTTTTATAAATGATCTCCTGTCTGCTACTTCTAATCCAATACATTGTTTCGCTGACGATAACACTTTTAGCTTTTCATATTCGTTTGCAGACTCACAATCCTCCTCTTCGGATGTGAAACTGCATCGTTAAAGCGAGATATACCCTCTTTGCTACTATCTATGAGTGGCACTTGCATCATCGAAACTGAAAATCTTGACATCCTCGGAATGTGCATCAGCAACCACCTTTTGTGGAGCGATCACATACGCGATGTCGCCAAAAATGCCGCATGATGTCTAGGTTTTTTGAGAAGATCCAAGAAATTTTTCTCTCCGTCTGATCTGGCTACAATCTACAAAACCTATATAATGTACGTCCGAAACTTGAATATAACTCTCATTTCTGGGTTGGTGCTCCAGTGACTTATTTAAGCCTCTTGGACAGTATTCAAAGAAGAGCTTTTATAATGATTGGTGACATTAACATCATCAACACGATTACGTTACTCGAACATCATCGTAAAGTTTCTTGTCTTGCCCTTTTTACCGTTATTTTAACGGTTGCATTCCTCCCCTTAATTTAACCGTAATACTCGCGCTTTTAGGAATGCCCATCAGTTTACCCTTAAACCCAACTTCGGCCATACTATGAAGTACAGAGATTCATTTTTTAGCCGAACTCCGCGAATGTGGAATGCCTTGCCACGCTCTATCTTTGCAATGTTCAGGAATTCAAAATCAATGTACACCGGCACCTCCTTTCCAATATCCAAACCTCCCCTCTTTTCCTTATGCTCACACTGTGTTGTCTTTGGCATATTAAAAGTATACAAAAACCATTTTAGTGTTCGCTTAAACAAAAAAAAATATTGTATAGGTATGTTATTTTACATATAAAGCCATAAGTCTCAAGTTCTCAATCAAGATCTTGTAATTTAACACCTTTGGACATTTTTCTTTGGAACCACGTGAAATACAAGGCCTGCCAAAACAATCGATTCATTAAAAATGGAATTTGTGAAGTTGTTGAGGACAAACATCAACCGCAAAAGTACGATTTGGTAATGTAAAGTTTCAAGTCATTTGACTAATATCGTCTCCTTTTTTTTATAAAGAAATATACATTCTTTCCTTTCTGTCCAAATGAATCCTCTTATTGGAAAACTTTGTATTCGTTGACTTTTAAATAATTTTGTAACAATTTATTTGTAACTTAATTATTTTATTGTTTAAATAATTATTATAACTTTTTGTTTACAATTATGTTGCAAAAAGTAATTTGGTGTATTCATAAACGTCAGCCTAACTAAGACCTGCGTTATCTTCATTCATAAAGTCAGATTTTCGATCGAACTAACCAAGTCGAACTGCAGTACCTACCGTTCATAAACGTCAGACTGTCGTCAGCGTCGGGTAGATTGTGCAGCTGAATTTGTTTGGCTGCAGAAAGAGCGGGAATTTTTGTATATTGTATAATTATCACAAAGAAGCTTACATTAAATGTGGACTTTGACATCCTAAAATGACTACGGAATATATCGCCAGGATACTCTAAAATCATCTCCATGAAGAATGCATTTTTTGGCAATATCCGACAATTTTTTAAGCTTAAAAATTGTTTCGTTATAATTTGCTTTCTATTTTTTCTTTGCAAGATATTTGTGCCAATTATAATTTTCTTTTTTTTTTCAGTAAGCAAATCAAAAATCAAGTTCAACAAAATTTGTTTGGCAGCCATTTTTCTCTGAAGTTTTTGAACTCTGTTTACATACAAATCGGACTAAGTCAGACCTTTTTTTTTACTGCAGGCATTCTGCATTGGGAGTGTGTTCACAAATGCATCAGAAAAGAAATGTGATTGTACTAGCGCAGATTTTCTGTGCTTATGAATACACCCATTATCTAATACGACATAAACTAACCATGACCCAATTTTTGTTTTATATTCTGTAAAATTATTTAACTAAATTAGCTACCCCGCAGATTTACAAATAATGTACAATGTTCATAAATATATTTATAATAACAATCAATGAAAAACTATATCATTGTAATAAAACACACGCGACTCCCATCATTTAATATTAGTATTACAGCAGCTGGCACAATTTAAACCGGTTGATGGGTTTGTTTATTATTTATTGTATTAAGTTTTGAGGTCAGCTGTCTGTCAACACAATTTTGTTTAAAAATATAACTTTCAATGAGTAAAACATTATTATCTGTTTCTCAGACGGACCAATAGACACAGACGAACGCCCTCTCAATTATGAAATGATAATTAAATTTATTATAATATGTGGGTCTAGTCTAGAGATACTGATAACATTGTTCAAGTTGATTTTTTATTTTATTTTTGTTGAATGAAATAATTTTCAAGTTCAAGTCACTCAGCCAGCACACAACCGAATCAACCTACTCTTTCTCTGTAATGACAATGAGTTAATTGATATACTGATGATAGTTCTGAACATCATTATCCTCATCGTTGACATTCCTTGGGTTTATAATCTGAAAACAAGGCGGTCTTGAGCTTGTTTTATTTGTTAAGTGATGAAGAAAATAGTTTAAAGCCAATTTGTATTTTGAGATTATATGCAGTTGTCAAAGAGAACCTCTATCTCTTGTCCTTCTTGGTTTTCACAATTAAAAAAAGATGGAGTCAGGGATTTAAATACAATTGCAATATTAAACTTTCCGAATCTGTCATCATCAATGGTGACAGTAAACATTTAAAAAGAACTATCAGATGATACTTACTTAAGTCCTTTCACTTCCAAAATGCGTTGGTGTTCCCTACAGCCTCAACGTAAGAGGTGTCTGGGCAAGTGCTGTTCAGTCTCCAGACTTTGCTAACTTTTTGAGTGAGCGGATTAATTTTGCGTTTGATAGATCCAAACATCTTTACACATATAATGAAACCAATGAGTTTCAAAGCAGCGGCGTTTCGTTAAAAGTACGATTGGAAACCATTAAGCTGTTTCGTAGACATCTATCATAATGGCAGGTTTTCACTATTCTTGGGACAGTTTATGCTATTTTCCAGTACTGATTCAATATTTGAGCAGAACAGACTAATATCAATATGAAGGCTGAAAAAATTATCCTTCAAGACATTTACAACATCCCGACTACAGCCTTTGCTTTTCATATACGACTGGCGATGTCTTATTCAGTTCCGCCCCGGGTTGACTCAATGGCACAACATTTTATCATTTGATTAAATATTTAGATATTAAGATTAGAATATTTCCAAATATTAAGCGATTTTCTAGTGATTCCAAAATTTTAAACCTTTCTTTTCGTTTTGGTTATTAGTAAATTGCTAATTCTCTTTAATTTAAAAAACGTGCTTCCGAACTGACAGTTTGTGAAAATAAACAAAGCAAACAAACTTAAACGGACCTTTAAATTGAAATTCCGAATTGTAGACTTTACTGCTCTTATAAGATTAATTAACAGATGCCATATATTGCCAAAAGTTAAAAACTAATTATAGCTTTGTATGGTTTTCATCATTGAAATTAGTCATTCGAATTTTTTTTACAGGTTGGTTAAAGATTTCATTGACAATTTCTGTCATTGGGTTAATATTTTCATTTGAGAGTAAAGTTAATTATTAAAAGTAAAATTGACAAGTGGGAAATCAAAGAAAAGGGAATGATTTCAGTGTAACGATAATTTTCCGAAATGTGAAATAGTCAATCAACTTTTCATTAAAAACGATTTCATCATTGTAAAATTAAAAATTTACTAAAAGAAAATTTATAGATTCTGTTTAGAAGAAAAAATCTACAACTCATCAGCTTTATTTTTTTTTAATTATCTGAAATCAATATCCAACTAATCAAATTTCCGAATAAGAAGATTTTATGTTTATAAAATTGAATTGAATTTTTCAGACTAAAAAAATGAAAAAACATAAAAACTGAGCTTTGCTCAAAAACAAACTTGATTCAAAACTTAAAGTAACAAGTGAAAAAAGAAACAAGTATCAAATTAACATTAACAGAAAACTTGGTTTCAATACTTGCCCTTGTTAATTGATACTTAACATTCTCTAAAAAGTCCCATTTGATTACATAATAGTTTTAGTCTTGGCAAAGTAATTGGTTTAGTCATTATATCTGCTACTTGATTCTCGGTAGATATTTGCTTGATTTCGATTTGCCCTTCATTTACTTTTTCTCGGATGAAGAAATGTTTCGTTGCAATATGCTTTGTTCTACGATGAAACTCTGGGTTTTGAGCAAGTCTTACTGCCGCAGAGTTATCTACCTGAAGAATTGGAATTTCTCTCAAGTCTATTATTCCATTGAATAATCTGCACAGCCAAATTATTTCCTTTGTTGCTTCGTTCACTGCTACGATTTCGGTTTCTATTGTGGATGTTGCAACCATTGCTTGTCTTTGACTAAGCCAGGAAATAGCTCCACCTGCATAATTGATTACAACTCCAGAAGTTGATCTTCCAGTACTTTTGCATCCACCAAAATCTGCATCACTAAAGCATTCTAGAATTTCTTTCTTAAAATCTTTTCGATATTCAATACCTAAGTCCAAAGTTCCAGATATGTAACGAAAAACTCTTTTAACTCTTGTTATATCCTCTCTTGTGGGATTTTCTAAGGATCTTGAAAGGAATCCAACGCTGTAAGCCAAATCAGGTCTTGTGCCTACCATAAGATACATCAGAGCACCAACTGCTTGCCTGTATGTAAATTTACTGGGTTCTTCTTTCCCTGATTGCGAAGTTTCTGAATTCTTCACCATTGGAGTTGAAATTGCTCTACACTGACTGAACTGGAAACGTTCCAAAATTTTTCTTGCGTGCGCTTTTTGGTCTATTTTTAATCCATTTTCTGTTTGCTTTATTTCGAGTCCAAGAAAGTACGATGCATGCTTTGAAGTAATTTTGAACTCGGTTTTGAGTTCTTCAATGAAAATCGTCAACTCTTGTTGATCAGTCGATGCAATAAGTCCATCATCTACGTAGAGAACAAGTACTATTTTCTTTTCATTTCTCTCCCTCATATACAAACAAGGATCAGCATCACTTGCCTGAAATCCTAGTTTGGATATGAAACTTCCAAAACGTATGTTCCAGCATCTTGATGATTGCTTAAGGCCGTATAAACTCTTCTTAAGTTCACATACTTGATCTGTACCATCTTCGAATCCCTCCGGTTGTTTCATATATATGGTGTCTTCTAAGTCACCATACAAGAAGGCTGTTGATACATAAAACTGCATGAGATGCATCTGTTCACTTGCAGCAATGCTAAGAACTGATCTTATGGTTCCCAACTTTGCTACGGGGCTAAAAGTTTGACTGTAATCAACACCTTCTCGCTGAGTAAATCCTTTGCCTTGCCTTATATCGATCAATGGTGCCATCTGCATGCTTCTTCAAACAATAAACCCACTTGCAATGTATTGCTTTAGCACCTCTTGGCAACGAAGTCAATTGCCATGTTTGGTTTTCTTTCAATGACTGGATTTCTCTTACCATAGCTTTCTTCCATTCAAATTTTTCTTTACTGTTGATGGCTTCTCGAAAAGTTTCTGGAACTGTTGAAGAGTCTACAAAATCACATGCTGCCATTACAAAGTCTTCAAACTTCTGCGGTTTCTTGGTAATATTTCGATCTCTTAGAAATCCATCTTCGTATTTTGCTGTTTTATTGTGATCTTCTATTTCACTATCTGGGCTGGAGCTGGAATTACTTTCTCTCCCTGTTTCGTACTCATCCGAATATATGCTACTCTCTAAATTAATAGTTCTTTCTTCATCTCTTATTTCTTCAACGTTTTCGGGATCTGCAAGATTTTCTTGACGTTCTTCCTGTTCCGAACTTGTTGGAACGATATCTCGAAAGGGAAGTTTAACTGCATTTTCACATATAATCGGGTTTTCCTGAAACTGCACATCTCTTGAAAGAATTAACTTGTTCTGATCTTGAATAAAGGTTCGGTATCTTTCACCACCGTCATATCCCCCAAGAAATCCATTAACTGCTTTCTTGTCCATTTTCTGTCTCTTCTGAATGGGAATGTGGGTGTAACATGTGGATCCAATTATTCTCAAATGCTTTATCCTCGGCTTCTTCCCCATCCACAATTCGTACGGGCTTTTATCATTGACTGAAGACTTTCCTGCCCTGTTCAGGATATAAACAGCAGTGTTTGTCAGCTCCGCCCAAATTGCGTCTGGAAAATTAGCTTCACTGTTCGAATACTTAAAGGTTCTTGCCATTTCAACTATAGTTCGGTTTTCACGTTCACAACTACCGTTTTGCTCTGGCGTATATGGTACTGTAAGTCTCTGTGTGATACCATTTGATCGTAGGATTTCCTTAAATTCAGAGTTGATGAACTCACCACCATTGTCACTCAGTAGTTCCTTGATGGGATGACCTAACATCTTGGCATTTGCAATCACTTCCTTCAGAACATCTTTAACTTCTGATTTGTGTGCTATTGCAAATCCGTATCGGAACTTCGTAAAACTATCCTTAAAAATGACAAGGTATTTCTTCTTCCCAAATGAGTCACTGAAAGGTCCACAAACGTCTGTAGCCATCAGCTCACCAGGTGTTGTCGCTTTTCTTCTTGTTCCGAATGGAAGTCTATGAGCTTTACCGTAGATACAAGGCCCACAAATGTTTTCATCGAGCTTGACTTTAATTCCAAATTCTTTCTCAATCATTTGTTTGACGTGTCTTTTGTCTTGATGGCCCCATCGCTCATGGTAAAGTTGAAGTGTTGAGTCTTCTCCAACGGCTACGTTCAACTGCAAATTGTTTTTCGATACTATTGGTTTGATTGCTGCCTTATAAAGAGAACCATTCACTTGACGGTTTTCATATAAAACAATCTCTCCATCGATATCAAGCCAACACTCCTTAGTGGTCGACTTGAAAACACTTCTCTGATTTCTGTCTTGAGCAGCTAATATGGAAAGTAAATTACGAGAAATAGAAGGTACATACCAAACATCAGTTAATGTCACTTCTTTGTTATTGTGAGATGAAATAGCTCGGATGGTCCCTTTCCCAATAGCACTAAGCATTTCCTTTCCAGCGACTTGAATTTTGTGTTGACTGTCGAAATTTTCAAAATTAACGTACCAGGTAACATGCCTTGTTGCACCGTTATCAACCCACCAATCCGTCGTCTTGAAATCAGTAGCAAAAACATCGTTACGTATGGACATGAGAGATGTGTTGGTGTCAGCAAAATTGTGTGTACTTCTGTTAAACATCTTATCTTTGGTTGGTCTTCCTTCAGATATCCATCGCCTACAATCTTGCACCCAATGTCCTTTTTTCTTGCAAAAATTACAAATATCTTCTCTTTTATTTCTTGATGTTCTTGTTCTTGGTAAATTTTCTTGTTTTCTTGAATCATATTTAACAACTAGCGCCTCTTGAGCTGAGTTGTCATCTTCATCCTTCTTTTTAAAATTTCTTTCGTACATGCACAGCTGTACTGTTAACTCATCGAAAGTCTTTTGTTCATTTTTGGTAAGAAGCATCCCACTTGACTTGAATGTCTCAAATGAACTTGGCAATATATGTAAAACCTTACATACCAACATCATATCTGGAAGCATATTTTCACTCTTGGCTTTGAGTCCGGGTCTATGAAATAACTCCCACGAAATAAGTCCCACTTTTAAAAACGAAATAAGTCCCACCAAAAATTGCTATTTTGGAAGTGGGAGTTATTTCGTTTTTAAAAGTGGGACTTATTTCGTCAATTGGTGGGACTTATTTCGTTACGCGTTTTTATTTTAAGTGGGACTTATTTCGTTTTGAGTGGGAATAAATTCGTTTTGTAAAGTGGGAGTTATTTCATACCCCTAAATTTATATTTTGGTGGGATTTATTTCGTTTTAAGTGGGACTTATTTCATTTTCATAATTTTGCATTTTAAGTGAATGCTTAATAATTTTTGCCGTTATTTATTGCTCTTCACGTTGTTTCTCATTGAATTTCATAATGTTCTTTTTGTTGCTTTTTAAAAAAAATTTATTGTATTGTAGAATATGCTTTCGAAAAGTTCCGTTATTTCTTGCTCTTTACGAAATGAATGGTATTGTTTCAAATTTGTTGTTAAGTGTGCTAGTTTACAAGACCTTATCATTATATTGATTAGTTAAGTTTGTGAATTTCAATAGTGAACATGAGTGTGACATACGAAATAATTGCAGGGAAGAGGAATAACAGCAAGCTTCTTTATATTTTTTTGAGAAACAATTATATATAGGGTGTGTAAAGTCGCCAGGCAGGCGCCTATATCAACAACTTCTTTCAATAAAAGCACCTGTGGGTGGCCCGCTTCGCGGGTTCTCAGGATTTTAACTCCCTTTTTCGGGGTCACACCCGCTCACGCAACTCCGTTGCTCCGCTAAGGGTATGTAAAGTCGCCAGGCAGGCGCCAATATCAACAGCTTTTTTGAATAAAAGGTCATTATGGCTTTATTTATCATTTTTTTCTTATGCAAAAAGTTATATATTGGACATTTCGTAAAAGGGACAACCATAATTTGTTGTCCTTATCTCTCATGGCTCTTCTTTTTTGTTATTAATTACTTTATACTTACTATAATAAAAAAAAACTTTAAAGAAATGTGTACAAATAGGTACCGAACTTAACTACTGGAAAAACAATATTAAAAAAAATTGTTGACGTAATTACGTATGTACATAAGTGTTTTATTATATTTTTAGTAGGAAATTGGAATTCGTGTTCCATGTTTTCTAATATCACCATTACAAAATACAACTAATCCCAATGCCACGTTAAAACTATAATAACGTCTACCATGCACCGGATCTTCAAGCCATTTATAAAGGTCGATAATTTTAATCTGATGGTCCTTCCGAAACGGTTTCCATCTTTATAACAAGAACAATTGATCTGTACTTAATCCATTTACGAATCCAAACGTTGTTACTAGTGGGACTTATTTCGTTTATGAAAGTGGGACTTAATTCATTTAAGAAATATATTATTCAAGGGGGAGTTATTTCATTTTGAGTGGGAGTTATTTCATTTCAAGTAAATTTTTAAATCATTTCATTTTGGTGGGACTTATTTCGTTTTCAAAGGTGGGACTTATTTCGTGGGAGCTATTTCATTTTTTTAAGTAATTGTTGGTGGGACTTATTTCGTTTTTAAAAGTGGGACTTATTTCGTGGGAGTTATTTCATAGACCCTTTGAGTCCATTATTAAGTTCACTCCATAAACTCTTCAATTGTGCAATATGCGTGGAAACATCATTGCTTGTATTCCAGTTAAATGCAAAAAGGTCGGTACATATTTTCAACAGTTGATCCTTGGAAGTTGCTTCGAAATGCAAACGCAACGCTTCCCAAGTATCACGAGCTGTTTCTTGATCCATAATCTTCTGATAGACCTCATCAGTTACTGAGCTTGTGATCATGGACTTTGCATAGCTATTTGCCTTCCGAAAGAAATTGTTCATTTCGCTGTGCTTCTTAACTGCTGCTTCTGAAGCGCCTGCTTCTAAGGCTTCGGGTTTCGTCAATATCCCGTCAATAACGCCTATTGCTCCTTCATGGTAATCGAGTAAATCCCTTATCTTCCATTTCCATATTGGCCAATCTGTTTCACCAGCCAAAGGTTTTATATGTTTCGAAAAATCCATGTTCTCAAACTAAATAAAATGTTCAATTTTAAATAAACTAAATTCAATTCAGAAACCAACCAATTTATATTGGGGATTTTTAACCTTTTGAATTATCTGAAACCAATATCAAACTAATCAAATTTCCGAATAAAAAGATTTTACGTTAATAAAATTGAACAATTATCTTTCAGACTAAAAAAAATGAAAAAACATAAAAACTGAGCTTTGCTCAAAAACAAACTTGATTCGAAACTTAAAGTAACAAGTGTAAAAAGAAACAAGTATCAAGTTAACATTAACAGAAAACTTGGTTTCAGAAAACTTGGTTTCAATAATGACACCAAACTTGTCCAATTTGACTCTCTTACTAGCTTTTAATTTAAAAAAAAAAAGTCAATGATAAAAAACAATTATATAGGGTGTCCCAAAATTAACGGGACACCCAAAATTAACGCAAGAAATCTTGCGTTAATTTCAAACAAGTTGATATACAAATTTATTTAGAAACGAAATCTCATCAAATGGTAACCTTTTTGGATTGATTAAGTGTTTAAAAAAATACTTGTCTTTATAAAGGGTGTCCCAAAATTAACGCAAGAAATCTTGCGTTAATTTTGGGACACCCTATAGCTTCAACTGGCTTCTTTAAATAGCCATTCCGTGATTTTAGCTTTAGCAAAATGTTAAGAGATAGTAAGATGTTCATACTATGTATAAAATTAGATACAAGCATACATAAGTCTACGTCGGCGTTATCTGTAAATGTTTCAGGCTAGTTGTCAGATTTCATCTTTTACCTTCGTTTCCTGTCAAGGCTGCCTGCAACACATCACTGACAACCAATAAAAATAGAATTGGCGACAGTACGCAGAACTGCCTGACTCCATCATAAGTTTGAAAAATGTGTGTTTCCGAGTTTTCATTCTTATAACCATGCATATTCTTTTAAATATGCAAAACTTTTGACAGCTTTCCAGCTACAAAACGTTAAAATTTTTTGTTTTTTTTTTTGTGGCTTGATAGTTTGGTTTAAGCACTGAAATTTGTTTTCCAAACCTACATATTTTGAATATACGTTCTATGCACTAAGAAGTCTAATGGAAGTCTTGATCGATGTTGGAACATTTTCATATAGGACCTTATTTTTCACATGGCACTAAAGAAAAAAGTTAAAAGATCTTAAATTACAAAATCTCGTTGGCCGATTGTTATCATATCTTCGAGAAATAATGACACGATCAAGAAAGTTTAACTGCGAACTGTGACAGCAAAATTTTTACCATTTTTGTAGTAAATTTCAAAACCGTTTTTGAAGCATGTACCGTTAAGGCCAACTTTAAAATAAAATTAAATTTGGTAGAAGTAAAACATTTTTCGACTTTCAGCCTTAAAAATTTAAAAATTGAAACTAGATTCTATTGATTTTAAATTTGTGCCTGTATTATCAAAAAGTACATAAATCATTTAAAATTTCAGACTGTTACCAAAAAATGTGTTGATTATTTCTGTAGATTTCGTGTTAGGCACGCAATAAAGATTCCCAAACACATAAAATTAAATCACTGATTCAGCTATAAATGTGCGTAATATGTGTTTTTTTTTATTGTTATTTGGTTTTCCAACGCAATTTCAATTCAAGATAACATACAAATCAGATTTTAACGACGTCATAAAAATCTATACAACAAAGTAAATATATATTGTTGGTTTTTAAAACCCCTTTATTTATCTGTTTTCTGTTTTTGTTAAAGAAAAAAAAAACAAATTGCTGCAAAAATATACAAGACATTAAATTTAAGGAAAATTATTTATCTAGAGCACAAGAACACAGAACAGATCATTAATTAATTAATAGCTGTATACATTATTTTGAAAATGCGCGAAAAACATTTTGCCAAAATAAACAAAGTGTTGATTGAATAAAATGGTAACTTAAACAAAAATATATTTGAGTTTTCTTTATTTTTCGTTATTTTAGTATAAACAAATCGAAGATATAGCATCAACCATTGTCCAAACAAAACAAAATATAAAATTAAAATACATAAATCAAATTGTACAAGAATTTCATTTTACAAACAAATAAGTTTTAGCGGATGCCTTGGACTAATTTTTTTTTTTCAAAAAGTGTTCTTTCTGCTTATTGAGGGCTTCCTGTTAAAAACGTCAGTACCATATTCGAGGAGAGAAAATGTTACAGAAAACTTGTTTTTAATATATGTAGATAAAGTTTGAACTCATCAAAGTTTTTGGAAGAACCTTTTACCTTTATCAATTCTTCGATTGGATCATCTATCTTTTCTCTAATGAGTTGCCAAACCATTTGATAAAATACCCTGGTGATGAAACTGAAACACCTTACAGGGCTACTACGACATATTCGAAGCCCAGGCCTATAAGGAGCGGTTATGACTTGGTCCTTCAGGATGACTTCCTGACCACATAAAGAAAACCCAGTTGCGAAGCACCAACAAGCCTCGGATACGGACGGATTTACTGTTGACAACCCACGCAAATGAAATAAGGGCAACGAACTTCGGTTATGCACGTGGAATGTTAGGTCCCTTAACAGACCACGTTCAGCCGAAGAATCAGCGGAAGCTCTAAACTGTTATAAAGCAGACATCACCGCCATTCAGGAAATACAATGGGATGGGCGGGCCAAAAAAAAATATTTACTATGGTGACTGCTACTGAGAAAACCAACAGCGTTTATTTGGATGCGGCTTTGTCATTGGAGCCAGACTTAGGCAACAAGTCTTGAGCTATAGTTGCATCAACGAACGCCTCATGACCATCCGCATCAATGCTAAATTCGTACCCTAATATGCGTGCACGCCCCCACAGAAGAGGAGGATGACAATACCAAGGATATCTTCTTCGAGCTCTTAGACAAAACATATGAGCTTTGTCCCAGCTACGATATTAAAATTGTCCTGGGCGATTTCAATGCCACGCTAGGAAGGGAAGACATCTTTGCTGGAATAATCGGAAAAAACAGCCTGCACGACAAAACTTCCGACAACGGATTCTGGCTCATCGATTTTGCTTCGAGGCAAAACGTCATGGTAGCCAGTACGAGTTTTCCACACCTCAACATCCACAAAGGAACTTGGAGTTCTCCAGATCAATCTACCGTCAACCAGAAAAAGGCTTTAGACAAGGTGATGCTCTGTCATGCGATTTTTCAACATCGTCCTTGAAAGAATAGTGCAGAGCTCCCGCTTCAACACTATGGGCACTATGTTTCAAAAGTCTGTCCACACATGCTGATGACATTGACATAAACGGAAGAACTCAGCGTGATGTCAATGGGGCTTTTGTGAGTATTGAGGCAGAGACGGCAAAAATGGGTTTAACGGTTAATGAGGGCAAAACAAAGTACATGCTTTCGTCAAGAAAGGACTTACAACACGCACGTCTCGTTCAAAACGTCACCATCGACAGACGTAACTTTGAGGTAGTTAAGGACTTCGTCCACCTTAGCTCCGCTATGAATGCAGAAAACAAAACCAGCGCTGAGATCAAACGAAGAATAACTTTTGCTACCCGCTGTTTTTTTGGGGTAAGAAAGCAATTGAGTAGTAAAACCCTCTCTCGAGGGACCAAAGTGTCGCTATACAAGACCCTCATCATCCCCGTTATGCTATACGGTGCAGAAGCATGGACTATGACAAAAGCGGATGAAAGCACCTTGGGTCGTTTCGAGAGAAAAGTTCTTCGTGTGATCTACGGTCCCGTATGCTTAGAAGAGGAGTGGAGGAGAAGGTGGCACGACGAGCTGTACAGCGACGTAGACTTAGCCAGAAGGGTAAAAGTCCAACCACTAATATGGCTAGGTCACGTAGAGCGCATGGAAATCAATTCTCCGGCCCGGAAATTCTTTGAATGTATACCGACAGGACAGCGTAGGAGAAGAAGACCGCGGATCAGGTGGCGCACACAAGTGGAAAGTGACCTCACCCAACTTGAAGCGCGAAACTGGAGACATCTAGCTAGGAATTCGCTCCTATTTTTACATGGATTCGCTCCTATTTTAAACGAGAATTCTGTGTTAATATATGCGAATGTCTTCAATTGTCTGGAAGAAGATTCAAGTTTCTGATTCCCTCCAAATATAACTGGATGTTTTGTCACCAAAGAGGATATATACGACTTGGTCGAATGCGGCTTTCCAGAATGAGTAGCAATAATAATATAATTAAGTCTAACAAACCCAAGCCTAATCCCAAACCTATTCCCAAACTTAATCCCAAACCTAATCCCAAACATAATCCCAAACCTAATCCCAAAAAAAATATTGAAACCAACTGGACTCTGAAAACACAAATCTTTCCAAACTTTTCTCTCTCTAACCAACTTTCGTCCCTTAAACGGAAAACTTCTCCTACCTCTATAAAGCCTCTATAAAACGAGTTTCTTTTAACCCTTCTTATCCGGGTCTTGGTTTTCGCCCTCCGATGGTTGATCCTCCTGCCAAAACACCCGAGTATCCAAATTTCATCCATTCTCACACCCTTAACCCTGCTTCTTCTTCATCAGTTTCCCAAGAACCACAAGGATTCCTTATACCAATGATCCCTCCAAATGTTAAGTTAACTAAACATTTATCAGAGGCCAATACTAATGATCGGTATGTTATGTCCCGTCTTAGAGACCACAAAATTTACAATAATGTTCGTCTTTACCTAGCTTTTCTCCACGACAAACCAGATTCTGTTTGTTTTGAGGGTAAAACAAATACAAACATAAAGGTTTTAATCCCCAAGAAGGCCTCCCTACCAAACGTGATGCACTTATGGAAATATTCTTGAAATTTCATGATGGTGTTGAAATTTCTCCTCAAAAAGTTAGAGAAGACCTAACCTCTTTTGCGTCCTTTATCTCTTCAAAACGATTATCTCATATCCAAAAATCCCGTGCAGATATGAAGAAATACTATCGCTCCTAACCTGAAGACCACTAAACCTAAATGTCTTAGCCTTTACTATCAAAATGTAAGAGGCTTAAGGTCTAAAACGTCTGCCGTCTTTAATAGCTCCCAAAACCTTCCTTATGACATCTTTGCCCTTACCGAAACCAACCTCACACCTGATATCCTTAGTACCGAACTTTTTACTAACGACTATTCCATCTATCGAATGGATGTCGTGGAATGTGCGAGTAATACACATGGCCGTGGTGTGCTTTTAGCTATCAATAGTAATTTTGAAAGTTCACTACTCCATATTCCTATTTCAATCGAATTTGAAGGTGTATCAGCTAAGGTTACACTCCCTAAGTTTTGTCTTTTTGTTCTTTGTTGTTATATTCGACCAGCCCAACAAATTAAAGCATATCAAGCTGCTGTTAATGCCATTGATTATCTGCTTGAACAAGTGCAACCTAATGATTTGATCATCGTTCTTGGCGACTTCAATCTTCCCCATCTCAATTGGTCCACCTCAGATGATCAGACATCCTTCTTTCCAACTAACATATCCTCTGAATCTGAATCGCTGTTCATTGATTGTCTGTCTGATTGTGGTCTTTTTCAACTAAATGGAGTTGCAAACTTCATGGGGAGACACCTCGATCTCATATTCTCATCTGATTGTGATAACTGTGTTGTCTCCGCGAGCCCCCACCTTCTCTCAACCTTGGATCGCTATCATCCTCCCCTTCATCTCTCCTTCGCGATTGAATTTGAAAACAACTTTTTTGAAATGGAGAATTACTGTTATGATTTTCGCAGGGCTGATTTCTCCAAACTCAACAATCTTCTTAGCTCAGCCGACTTTGAATTAAGTTCCCTCCACTTAACAGTAGAGTCCCTTACAAATTGGTTTTATTTGATTCTCTCATACTGTATTGAAGAATCAGTACCGTTCTCTCGTAAAAAAGATTTCACCTCTGCTCCCCCTTGGTACAACAGAGAGCTCCGTAGCCTAAGAAATACCCGTAATAAGCTTTGGAAGATCTTTTTACAGTCCAAATCTGATACCGACCACAACAACTATCTTCTCGCCTATAATTCTTTCTCTGAATTAAGGGAATCCCTTTAAAACCAATACCTTAACCAAATGGAAAATAACCTTCTTTCTGATGCAAGGACGTTTTTCAAGTTTATAAATGTCAAACGAAAATCTGATGGGTTTCCACCTTAAATGAGTTTCTCCAACATAATCTCTTCAGATCCAACAACGATATCAAATCTATTTGCTAAATACTTAAGCAAATCGTATACTGAACATGTTCATGATCCTGATCCACACTACTTTAGTTATTTAGATGGCTGCACTCAAACCTCTCTTTCATCTTTTACAATAACTGAAGAAATGGTACTTGCCAAAATCGTAAGCCTCAAAGAAAGCTTTAGCCCTGGTCCTGATGGCGTCCCATCAGTTGTTCTAAAAAAATGTATGCATTCTTTGTCAAAGCCTCTAACTGCACTCTTTGAACTTTCTGTTTCCCAAGGTGTGTTTCCTCATATATGGAAAGATTCATTTATATTTCCCATTCATAAACAAGGCAATAAAACTGAAATTAACAATTATAGACCTATTGCGAAACTTTCATGCATCCCAAAACTTTTTGAAAGCCTAGTTTATGATTCCGTTTATTTCCATTGTAAGCCCTTATTCTCCCCCGCTCAACATGGTTTTCTTAAATGTAGATCCACTACGACTAACTTAATTGAGTTTATATCAAAAGTTTTGTCAGCCCTTGAAAATGGTAATGAAGTTGATGTTGTATACACTGATTACTGTAAAGCCTTTGATAAAATATCCCATAAAATAATTTATCTCAAACTTAGAGCCCTAGGCTTTCCATCTATGTTTATAAACTGGATAGGCTCCTACCTTGCCTATAGAACTTATAGAGTCCTCTTCCGTAACTCAGTTTCCAGTCCCATACATGCAACTTCTGGCGTCCCACAAGTTAGTCACCTTGGCCCCCTTCTCTTCGTCTTATCTGTTAACGATGTCTGTCTTAAATTAAAAAACTCAGATATCCTAATGTTTGCGGATGATAAATTTTTTTTTAATATTATCTCAACTCCATCTGATTCCTTACTTTTACATTATGATCTTAATATCTTTTTTGTTTGGTGCATGCATAATTTCCTAGAGTTAAATGTAGGTAAATGTAAACAAATGACCTTTTCGCGCAAACAAATCCAATCTCATAGAGTATACTTCTTCCTTAATGACGC
This sequence comes from Eupeodes latifasciatus, assembly GCA_920104205.1. NCBI lineage: Eukaryota > Metazoa > Arthropoda > Insecta > Diptera > Syrphidae > Eupeodes > Eupeodes latifasciatus. The sequence goes on from OV049924.1 coordinate 148,718,045, forward strand.
CGTCAACGAAGTCGATTCTATTAGAGATCTTGGTATTATGTGTGACAAACGCCTCAATTTCCATTCCCATTTTGACCAAATTATTAATAAAGCTAATAGATCTCTCGGTTTTATTAAGAGATGGTCAAAAGAATTTTTCAACCCCTATGTAACTAAAGCGCTTTATATTTCCCTAGTCCGTCCTCATCTTAAATATGCATGCCAAGTATGGTCTCCCTTTTATGAAAACCATTCCCTCAGAATTGAAAATGTTCAAAGACGTTTTGTTCGATTTGCCTTACGTGGCCTCCCCTGGGATGATACATCCAACTTGCCTCCTTATGCCGATCGACTAAAACTGATAGGTTTGCAACCCTTATATATTAGACGCAAAAACGCTGATATATTATTTGCTCACCAATTGTTAATGGGCAATATAGATTCCCCGGCACTCCTGAGTGATATTCATCTTAACACCAACCCTCGAAATCTGCATCTGTCTCCCTTTTCTATATCCCTCATCACCGCACTAATTACGGGCACTTTGAACCAATGTCCAGAATTCTTCGTCACTGCAACGCTGCTATGCTAGTCTTCGACTTTAAGATTTCCAAATCCCATCTGAAAGATACCTTTTACTTTTTCCCATTTTGAGTCCGAATTCCTCGTCCCTTTTAATTTTAAGTCTAATAAAATCAAAATTGTTAGTTCTTGTACATTAAAGAGCTTTTATGTGGGCCTTAGGGCCCACATGAATTAATGTTGAAAACTGATAACAAGAACAAGAACAACAAAAAAAATATAGTGTTAAGTTAAGTTAAGTTATGTTAAGGTTTAGCTTGTATTAAGCTGAATAAATAAATCTCGTTTGTTCGGTGAGGCCCTAGTTCACACAGGACTGTAGCGCCACCGTAAGTAAGTAAGATGAAACTTTAAGGGATCTTTATATGAAGCAGTTTTTGATGGGAATGTTTTAAAAACATTCAGGAGATGTTCAGCAAAAAAAATCAGCTTTTTGTTTCGTCTTTGCGATCTATTTGCCATCTTGAGATTTTATTGGCTTATGTCTGGGGACTTTTTAGACGCTTTTCTGCTTTCCACCAAGAACATTTGGTAGAAGGATCGGTCTTCAGACTTTTCAGAAATCTACTTAGTGAATTGTTTTCGAATTCAATAACTCTTCTTTTAGTTCATTGCTTAGACGTTTAAGGACTGTCTTATCATCTGTATTAGGGTATCTCCTTCTGTTTTTCTTTCTTTCTTCTTTTTCTATTTCTCTCAAGTTCGAAATACTTGGAGTACTTCCTTGGCCAAACTATTTAATTTAGACGAATACCTACATATGAAAGCATTCCAAGATTCCAACTATGCTAAATATGCCATATTTAAGATTTAAAGTGCAATAGTTTAGAGGATTTTTGGTACATTACACACAGAAATGTTAAAAAATGTGTTGAAAAGTTTCTTTTTTCCATAAATAATATATTCTGTTCTTGTTGGCATTTTTATAAATGCGAAAAACGTTACAAAAATATAGATGCAAAAACACAGAAAATGGAAATTTTCCAAGAAAAATGTGACCTTTTTTCGTAGGAAAATAAAGCAGAATCTGATATGAAGAATTGTTTGGTTTTTTTTTGACGTAAGTAATTATTTCGGATTCAAATTTCGGGAGTCTATTATTACTATCGTTATCAGTCTGATTACTCTTAGGTCGAGCTGCTGCTGTTTTGCGTGAACCTTTTGAAAATATTTTAATCAGATACAGAAGAGTCAACTTCAAAATTGTAGAGATAAAACCGTTTTTTTTTTTAATTAAAGAAAATATGTGGATTTAAGTCCATAAATTCTCTTAAAATTAAATAAAAACAAATAAAGGTAAGAAAATAAGTTGGGAAGAAACTTTAGTGTGGCTCTTACAAATTACACGTTGCAAGAACTCTCTTTACTTCAGTTCTCGGGAGATTCAAAGCTTTTATATTAAATAAATAGTTATGAAACGTTCATTATGTTTTTCAATTAGTCATTAGCTTAACGAAAGTGTCACTTTTGTCGTTGAAATCTCAGTTCTTTAGCATCCAAAGCAAATTCACTTCAAAAAGTAAATTTCTTTAATTTTTTAAGATCTTAAAAGTTTTTGTAGAGAAAATTAATTTGAAAGAAAAAAAAAACTCTTAAAGAAAGTCTAAAACTGTATGTATTAATTTCTAATATTTTTTAATATTTTTTAATTAATTTTGTATATATGTATGTATAACATTTTTCAATTTTTAAAAATATGTTTGCTTTGCAGTTATTAAGATCTTATTAATGTACGTTTTACATTTCAATTTCGTAAAAACATAAGTACCTATTTTCGAGATATCGAATTTTGTGTATGTTTTTTTAAAAATCAAAAATTAAAACAGTGAAATTTTATTGAGACAGTATAAAAACTTCTGCAGAAGGATGACTTGTTGAAATCGGTTCATTAGTTCTTGAGAAAACTTAAAAACGAAATGACGGTTCTATGGGGGGTATGCTTCTGGAGCAATACAAAAATGTTAAGAAAAAAAAAATAAAGCTAAAATTTAAAATAGAAACCTATCGGTTTGTTTTTAAGAAAATTCAAATTTTCGATTTTTGACCAAAAAAAAAACGCCTAACGCGAGTCGGCCTTAAAACCTCAATTTCCAAATTTTAAGTCATTCGACCCAATGCTTTGGGCTGATGTAGGGCCCAGGGCAGACAAACAGACAGAAAGACGGAAGAAATCGGGTGACCCACTTTTTACGACTTCTCTACCATCGTAATGTTTGATTAAAATCTCGACTTCGAAATTTTTTACGAATGCTAAACTTGCCATATATAGTTCAAAATTTTAAATTTTGTGAAAACAAAGACTTAAATTGTTTTTGACAGCAAACCGCTTTTTGATGAATATCATTAAATTACTAACAATTTATCTTTAGATGAAATCTTTACTTATACAACTTTACTGTATAAGCTTTATGGCTCATATGACCCCCCCCCCCCCCCGCTGGACCGTCCATTGGTTTAAAGTTGGTGAATTTTGTGCTGCGCGATCGGAATATTGCTGTATTTCAGATTCATATTGTGTGCTTGGTTTATTCCTCAGGTAAAAGTAGTATTTTTAGCAAAAACTCAAGGGAATTATTACGAAAATTAAAAAAAAAAGAATCTCTCAGGGGGGCGTCCCGACCCCTACGATCCCCTCTCCTGGTTCAGCCATTGTACTATTTGCTGTAGGCTGTTGTACATCATCAACAAATTCTTCAACTTAGGGTGATTTAGTTTTTATAAAACTTTCAAGTTTACATATCTCTGAATTCGTTCCAATTTTCTCTGATTCTCGAACATAGTGTTATTTTTAACTTCACATACGAAGCTATTGTAATCGTTGAGATTAGTCGAATTAAGAATTTTTAAATTTCTCAAAATTACAAGGTCTCTAGAATCTAAATCAATGATTGTTAGAGATATTTATGTGTGTACGTAGGTTCTTTTATATTTATTTATTGAATTCATTAAACAAACTAACGTTAGAACTTAAGACTAATATTACATTTATTCTTAGATTTATAAATTTACAATGCAAAATCAATCAAAAAAAAAATGCTAAACTGAAGTATTGAAAAAATTTACTTTAAATGTTTTACTTTTAAAATCATCGCTTACGGAATATACCAAAAAGTAATACTTGTTGTAAACTGAAATCAATTGGTTGAGGGGACTGTTTTTACCATAGTTCGATCTGCTTGATATAGGACGTAAAGGAACTTGTCTTCTAATACTTGAACAGCTATAAATAAAGTTTAATTGTTCCAAAATTGATGGTGATATGACTGACCCATTGATTTATTTTATAATAAAGCACAGCTGAATGTACTCTCTGTGTTTAGAAAGCGATGGAAGATCTATGAGCGTGAGCCTATGATTGTACGGTGGAAGTTCGAGCCTATTGGAAGAAACGGAGGCAGAAGCGCATGAATCTTCTTTGTACTCCTTCTATTCTAACGTTTGTACGTTCGTATTCGTACGTCCGTAAGTCTAAATGTTCGTTATACCATATCTCAAGAGCCAGTAGAGATATCGACTTCAAATAAATTTGTTCAAACAATAACATCGAAGGATGAAGAAAAGACTTTTACAAAAATTAAATGGATGTTTTTTTTATTATAGCAATTTAAAAAAACGTGCAATATTGGTTGACCCTAAATATCTCGGGAACCAATAACGTTAACGACTTGAATTAAATTTCTTATAATATTAAAAATGACGTTATACTAAATTAATATAGTTTTGAAAACAAAATTTTGTCCCCGTAAATATTTTTCGAACTAGAAATGATATTATTTCTAAAATAATTTTATATAGCGAAGAATAACAGTTTCGATATCTAGTAAACATTTTACAAAACTGAATTAACAGTTTTTTTTCAAAAAATAAAAACCTTTCAAAAATAATACCTACTAAAATTTTGTAAAAAATTATTTTCGACTCGAATATCTCGAGAAAAAATGAGTACCTAGTTCAAAAATATTTGATTCTGAATGAAATATTGTTGTTGACATTTATTTAATTTTTGGAAAATATTTGATTGAAATTTTTTGACAAAAAGCGAAAATATGCAAAAAACAATTTAAAACTGGTAAATATTGATTTTAGATTTAAGTATCTTGAGAACATAAAAAAACATTACTGACGTCAATCTTTCTACAAGTTTAGTTATTAATATTTTGTAGGAATTGAGAAAAAATGTGAACCTCAAACCAAAAATACTGAAAAGAACTTAAAATTAAATATTGTGTTAAATATCTTGAGAATAAAAGAAGAAACTGACTTCCAAGTTCTTTCACGAGATAGAGTTATTGTTTTTTATGCTTTTTAATATTTAAATACAGTGTTTTCCTATAAGAAATATATATTAACTCCTCGGATGAATCTAAACACTAAACAGCTTATACTTAAAGTTTTGATTTCATATCTACTCTTTTAATTTCTCTGAATAATAAAATTGATTTGTTACAAAAAATACCATTTGAAAATTTTTAGCGGGTACCAATTAGACGTTATCAGTGACGCATTTCAATCTCTTTTTTTCTTTTATTTCCGCTTCACTTAGCGATAAATCGCAATTACTATCAACACTTTTATGATTTCTTTTAATACTTTTAACTACGAAAAAGTCTATTAGGTCTGGTATTCTGTTAGAATCAGATAGTCTTTTAGAATTTAAAAAAAAGTAAGTATACGCCGAGTGGACAACTTAACAATTGCACCGACATCTTTGTACAGCTTGACTTAACTTGAATAACTAGAATAAAATTAAATGGACTATAATTAGGTGTATTTTGAACTTGGGGCACTTAATAAAATACATAACATATGTACAATTGTATATACCTCAGTACACAGGGTTATCCCTTTTTCGGTTTGAAAAGTAAAAGTAAAAAAAAGGCTGGGATGCGACCCACACTGATAACTTCCCATCTCGTCTGTCGATTTGTCTTGCTTAAAAGTTTGTCTATATGTATCAATTTTTACCAAATTTGCGTACTATTTTTTGTAGATTTCATTTTTTTTATAAAAAAACGGACTGTTGAATTTTTATAAAAAAAATACTGAATATCGAAAACAATATTTTCTGTGAAATAAAATAAGTTTGAAGCCAATATTTGTAATTTTTGAAAAGCTGTTTGAGTCGAAAGTAAATTTTTACCAACTTTTTTTAATTTTTTTTTTCGGTTTTTAATTTTTTGTAAAAAAAAAACTGTCAATTCGATTTATTTTAAAATTTTACTGAATGTTGACAACAATATTTTTTGAAAGTTTAAAGTAGTATAAAGCCAATATCTCCAAGTTTTGAAAAGATATTTGAGTCGAAAATTAATTTTTACCACCTTTTATAATTTTTTTTTAAGTTTTTATTTTTTGTAAAAAAACTGTCAATTCGATTTTTCTCAAAATGTTTCCTAATGTTGAAAACAATTATATTTCTCATAAGCTAAAATTAGTTAGAAGCCATTATCTCAAATTTTTGAAAAGATAAGATATTTGAGTCGAAAATCAATTTTTACCAACTTTTATTAATTTTTTTTTTAGGTTTTTATTTTTTGTAAAAAAAACTGTCAATTAGATTTTTCTCAAAATTTTATTAAATGTCAAAAACATTATTCTTCATTGCACAAAATTGTTTTGGAAATAAAATCATATTTTAGTCGTAAAATTTTCGAGGTGACAAATATTTTTTTTCAGTTTTTTTGATTTATAAAAAAAACCGTTAATTGGATATTTTTCCAAAAATATAATTGTTTTGTATTACGTTACAATATATATTATAAAATTTAATTCAAGTCTCTAGCATCATTGGTTCATGAGATATTTAGGTTTAACCAAAATGTTCACCTTTTTTTTAAACTGCTATGGTAAAAAACCACCCACGCAATTTTCTTGAGAGCCCTTTCTGCATCTTTCTGCCTTATTATCTGTATAACAAAATTTATTTGAAGTCGATATCTCTTCTGGTTCTTGAGCTATGGACGACGAAAAAAACGTCGCGAACGTACGGACGTACGGACGTACGGACGTACGTACACACGCACGCACAGACATCTTTCTAAAAATCTTTTATTTCGACTCTAGGGACCTTGAAACGTCGAGAAATGTCAAAATTTTCAATTCAACAAATCGGACCCATTACAATAGCTTCCTATAGGAAGTTAATAAAACACATATAAAATACTTTTGATCATGATATTTCTTTTTTGTTATAAAGTTTAAACGTTTAAATCAATGAATGCAAGTTGCTATCGCCACGACGAGAAATTACGCGACCATGAAATATCTCTTGTGTGGCATGTGGTAAGTTCCAATCACACCTCCGGACGAAAGAGCTCACCAAAAAGTGACTTTTTCAGTTACTTGAATATTCTCAGTAGGCCAAATACGACAATTTTGTTTATTAACATACCCACCGAGTAAGCAATACCGTAAGACAGTCCTAATTCCTCAGAACTTCAAGGAATCGACACATTCGGGTCTTTGGAAACACTTTCACTTACAGCAGTGACATTTTCAGTGGTACGAGCGAAACGATGATGCACAGGCCTTACAACTTCAGTAACTAATCCAGTCTCTTTAAATTTCTGCACAATTTTGCCAATTGCTTGCGTAGTTGGACGATTATGTAAATCATAATTTTCTCTTTAAGGACGGTACATGGCTGTGGCAGAATCACCGTTTTTGTAGCATGTTTGAATAATTTGTATGCGTTGTGCGATAGTTAAACGATCCATTTTCGTAAATGTCAGACTTTCAACTGAAAAAAAATGGTCTAACAACTTAGTTTGACAGATGTCGAATTCCAGCCCTATACTTTTGAAAACGCAAAATGGATTACCCATTCTGTAATCTCTTTCTCCACACTAACTTTTTTAACTTCCCATAGGAAGTTATTGTAATGGGTCCGATTTGTTGAATTGAAAATTTTGACATTTCTCGACGTTTCAAGGTCCCTAGAGTCGAAATAAGAAATTTTTAGAAAGATGACTGTGCGTGCGTGTGTACGTACGTTCGTACGTCCGTACGTTCGCGACGTTTTTTTCGTCCTCCATAGCTCAAGAACCAGAAGAGATATCGACTTCAAATAAATTTTGTTATACAGATAATAAGGCAGAAAGATGCAGAAAGGGCTCTCAAGAAAATTGCGTGGGTGGTTTTTTACCATAGCAGTTTAAAAAAAAGTGAACATTTTGGTTAAACCTAAATATCTCATGAACCAATGATGCTAGAGACTTGAATTAAATTTTATAATATATATTGTAACGTAATACAAAACAATTATATTTTTGGAAAAATATCCAATTAACGGTTTTTTTTATAAATCAAAAAAACTGAAAAAAAAATTTGTCACCTCGAAAATTTTACGACCAAAATATGATTTCATCTCCAAAATAATTTTGTGCAACGAAGAATAATGTTTTTGATATCTGATAAAATTTTGATAAAAATCGAATTGACAGTTTTTTTTATAAAAAATAAAATCCTAAAAAAAAATTACTCATAGTTGGTAAAAATTGAATTTCGACGCAAATATCTTTTCAAAAACTTGAGATTAATGCTTCAAACTTTTTTTATCTTATAAGAAATATTGTTTTCAACATTCTGAAAAATGTTGAGAAAAATCGAATTGACAGTTTAAAAAAAAAAAATAAAAACCCAAAAAAAAATTAATAAATTTTGGTAAAAATTGATTTTCGACTCAAATATCTTTTCAAAACTTGGAGATATTGGCTTTAAACTACTTTAATCTGTCAAAAAATATTTTTGTCAACATTCAGTAAAATTTTGAAAAAAATCGAATCGACAGCTTTTGTACAAAAAATTAAAAACCTAAAAAATTAACAAAAGCTGGTAAAAATTGATTTTCGACTCAAATATCTTTTCAAAAATTTGAGATAATGGCTTCTAACTAATTTTAACTTATAAGAAATATTGTTTTCAACATTCGATAAAATTTTGTGAAAAATCGAATTGACAGTTTTTTTACAAAAAATAAAAACCTAAAAAAAAACAATACTAAAACTTGGTAAAAATTTACTTTCGATTCAAATAGCTTTTCAAAAATTACAAATATTGGCTTCAAACTTATTTTATTTCACAGAACATATTGTTTTCGATATTCATATACATATCATTCGATATAAAAATTCAACAGTCCGTTTTTTCATAAAAAAATAAAATCTACAAAAAATAGTACGCAAATTTGGTAAAAATTGATACATATAGACAAACTTTTAAGCAAGACAAATCGACAGACGGGATGGGAAGTTATCAGTGTGGGTCGCATCCCAGCCTCTTTTTAATTTTTGTTGTCCATATGCTTCCCTTAAGGTATTTTTCAAAAAGCATATTCAAAAGCATATTGTTGTCAAAAATTCCTGAAATTTGAAATCAAATCAAAGTGCTCAAACGAAATTGATCATTTACCCATAAGGTGTCAAAAACATCATTGAGTGAGTGTAAAAACGTATAATCCCTATTCTGACTAATCGACATTGACGTCAATCAATCACCATCATCATTGACTCTTACAAACGAAATAAAAGTGGAGTGAACGCTGCGGAATGATATCAAACGCAAATCATATCGATCTTACACGGCGAAATAAATTAACACCATTGGAATATTAATTAGGTTGATTTTTTGTATCTCTTCTAAAATACCAAAATGTCGTATTTTGTTTTTCTCGCCAAAAATAAGGAAACCAAATTCTTACACGTAATATCACTTCTCTTAAATTAATCATTCAGACAGTCAGGAATGCCTTAAGTTAACACAACTAATTAAACACATAACATCGATTTCTATTCAATCTAATAATATAAACACACAATCTATATTTAAATTTTTCGCTCCCCCATTATTTGATATTATTTAGATCGATTTATAAAATATGTTTGATTGAATTAATACCTTTTTCCATTTGGTTATTCTTCGTGTGTTTAATGTTGTTTTTATTTTTCGCAAGTCGAAATGAAATGTTATTCACACCATTTAAATTTATTTAACAAAACGCAGAATAAATCCATAAAGTCTTGAATTTAATCGATTTTTAAAATATTCGAGGCCAAACAACGAACTCGTTATTTTCTAATTTTATATAAGATTTTTTTAATTATAAGAATTATTTCTATTTTGGGAATATTCCTCGCCAGAGACATGTTGGCGGCGAATTGGATAATATGTTATTTGGTTTGATCTTAAATTAATGCCAAAGTTAACTTTTTGAGCTTCTTTAGATGTTTCATTTGTGAATTAAAAATTGTATTGTTCGTTTTGGGGATTTATCTAATTATTTATATGAGAAAAAGTTTGAAGCTTAATTTAGTGTAATAATGACTTCTAAAGTTATTTATGTCTTACAAAAATATTTTTGTAGGGAAGAACAACTGTTTCAAATGTTAATAATGAATATCCGGTTTGAGTGTTCAATGTGGTACATTTCCAGCTAATTGTTATCGTTTTTTTTTTAAATTTTTTAAATGGTTGCTATGTAGAAAACGAAATTCAAAATTGTATTCTTCGATCAGCGTCATTAATGACCTAACAATATTATTCATAGCAAAGGCAATACTAACGCATATAAAGGTTAAGTTGCACAAGAATGACGTCGCTTGGTAATGTCCTAAAATCCATCGTCATGTAAGTTGTGCTACGCTATGATAACCAAAAATATTGTCAATGGCACATTAATTGGAAGCTATATTAAGGAACGACTGTGATGATAAGAATTATATAAATGACATAAGTCAATAATAATGTTGTTATAAAATACTATGACTTTAATAACGGGTTATCCATTTTGTGGTTTCAAAAGTATACGGCAGAAATTCGACATCTGTCAAACTAAGTTGTTAAACCATTTTTTTTTTCAATTAAAAGTCTAACATTTACGAAATCGCTTAACTATTGCACAACGCATACAAATTGTTAAAACCTACTACAAAAATGGTGATTTAAGAGGAGATTATGGTTTGCATAATCGTCCAACTACGCAAGCAATTGGCAAAATTGTGAAGAAATTTGAAGAGACTGGATTGGTTATAGATATTGTAAGGCCTGTGCATCATCGTTTCGCTGACAATATCGCTGCTGCAAATGACAGTGTTGCCGGGGACCCGAATGTGTTGACTCCTCGTGGTTCTCAGGAAATAGCACGGTCTTACGGCACATTATGGCGTATTTTGCATTTGGATCTGCACCTACATCCACAACAAGTGAAGCCAGCTGACCAAGCCAGTTGAACAACAGTTAGTGGACGGCGATTTTTCGAATAAAATTTTCTTCAGCGACGAAACACATTTCTCACTCGCTGGGTATGTTAATAAACAAAATTGTCGTATTTGGGGTTCTGAGAATCCTCAATGTTAAATTAAATGTTAAAATCGATGCTTGCAACAATTCGCGTGGTGGTCATTTGAGTGATTTAGAGTTTCACATGTAATGTCAACGTTCAAACTACGTTTACGATTACTTTTGAAACCGCAAAATGGATAACCCTGTATAAGCGTTGAATCTCTCGAGAATTGAAGCAAGAAAATATTCTGCCACGTGTATTTTGTGAATGGTTCAGCGTATCCCAATTTTTGTTTAACTTAGATTTTTTGTTTTTAAGTTTTAGAGACAAATTTGTACCTAAATATGCACCTATTTGTTGTCTCCCTTATAGACTTTGTTTTTTAGCATCAGAGTTCCAGTCTACAAAGAAGCAGCCTGAAAATGATAGTACGAGTAATAAGACTCCCGGAAATTCTTCATAAGTCTGTTTTATTTTCCTAGGAAAAAAGTTCAAATTATTCTGGCAAACTTTCTCATGTTCTGCCGTTTTGCATTTATATTCTTGTAGCGTTCTTTGCCCTTATAAAAATAGCAAGTAAAACAGAATATATTATATTTTCGGAAAAATAAACTTCTATTTAATATAATTCCTAACATCCAAAACCCCTCCAAACTATTGTATGTTAGCTCTTTAATTATGCATATGTATTTATAAAAATGTTATAATCTTGTTATGCTTTGATACGTAGGGAGTCGTCAAAATTAAATAGTTAGACCAGCAGGACAACAGTGTTCTAAAAAAATCTAATAACTAAAGTTGATAATTTAGCCTATGAAATATGTAAATGTAGGATTAAGATACACATTATGTTATTTAAATTTTGGCAGCCTCCTTTCAGCCTCCTTTCAGGACATTTTTAAACGGTACCCAATACCCCCCTCCCCCTATTAAAAGTCTGGATCCACCCTTCGTTCAGGCAACGCTCAGCTCGTTCAACTGGTGTTTGGTAATAGTACTGTCCAATAAGAGATTTCATTTGAGCTGTCACTTTTAAAGCTGTCATCTTTTGACATTTGACAAGTTAAAACTATGCCATTACTAAAACTTGAACAATACACGCTTCAACAATGAATTGAAAAATATTACATGCAATGATAAATTGCCAAAATAACGATCCAGAGTAGACCAACTTCTATATTTAAAAGTTTATACAATTAAACATTTGTCAGAATAATTTATTCCAAAACTGTAAAAAAAATATAGCGAAATTCGGACCAGCAGGGGCCTATTTCACTAAACACTTCTGCAAAGTAAAAGTGCAAACTGTTTCACAAAATTTGCAAAGTGAAAAGACTTTTCAATTTTTCAGACTTTTTTTTAAAAGTGAAACTTAAAAGTGTTTCAATAATTTAAAATACAACTTTGTAATTAGTTCGTAATTCAAAAAGTTGAAAAGTAAATCTTAGATTGTGTTCAAATATTCGTTGAAACAAATTGGTAAATCAAAATCTATCATGGTGACGTCAACACATCCAGCTACATAAGGAAATCCTTCTTGATAAAAAAATTGTGAGGGTATGTCTTAACAATTTTGTAGCTATCAAATAGAGTGTTAGAGATAAATTCGTCAATGATAATATTCGACACTCGATGAACTACTCTGCAGACGGGATACTTTTCGTTAAATGAAAACTCTCTTTTGTCGAACAATCTTTTACGAATCCTAGTTTCACTAGTTCCTAGTTTGGTCATTATTATTAACTTCTTCGTTTTCAAAATATTCTTCAAAACTATTTACTTTTTTTAAAAATTATTTTACAAAAGCTTTTCAAAAGAAACGTTTGTTTTGCTATAAACTGTCAAATTTAATTAAAGTATGTCTACTATGTCGTTGGATTAAAAAATCCTTTACAAAATCAGACATTTTTGAAATTGTCAGAAATCAACGCTTTAACCCTAAAATTCAAAATTCTTTGGTAAATTCTTCAAAATTTAAAAAAATAGTCTATATCCATTATCGTGTTAACTATTATTTACTTCAATTGAGTTAATTTATTGACCAATTTGTGTGCTTATTTTGATTAGTGGAAATATAGTTTTCCGTCGGCTTTTTTGGTCACTATAGTTTTTGCAATGAAACAATTGCGTTACATTAACTTTCCCAACGTTTCGGCAGGGGTTGCTGCCTTCTTCAGGGGAACTTTATTAACACAAAAAAATATACAAATAATAGCCGCGTTTTATTATCACCATGATCTGATCCGGATCAGATCATGATAATAAAACAGCATTGGATCATCATATTTTTTATTATTTAAAGTTTGGTAGCAGTGTCAAATTGGTTCTTTCAAAAGTGACCTTTCGAAGCAAAAAAAAAAAAAACAAACACATACCAAAAAATGGAAGCTCCACAACTTTTGAAAATGGTTTTGCAAATCACCATTGCACTCTCAAACTCAAAGCATCCAGGGACGCTTTGGTCTCACATGTAGTCCAGATTCTTTTTGGCCTTTTATTAAATGTGACACTTAAATAATTTAATTTAGAGATAACTTACAATTTATTTGAACATCTTTTCTCCCATTTGTGCTACAGCTTTCTCGATTTTTTTTATATTTTTTGACATTTAAAGCATGGTTGCCCAAAGAACAGTTTGCTCAATGATTTTTTTTTGTTCCTTTTTTTTTGGGGAAAATAATACCCATAAATTATGTCAAATATACATTTTTTTGGACTTAATTATTTTAATTTCACCAATTAATATCTAGTTTTGTTAAAATATCTAATTATTTCATGGATTATATACCAAATAAATAAATATAAAGCTTCTCGCTTTCTATTTAAAAAATATTTTATTTCAGTCAAATGGAAATGTTTATATGGCAATACAGGTTTTATTTAATTTGTTTGCAATGGTACCAACATTTACATGTGGAATTATAATGATAAAGCGCTCCTTGTTGTGAAAAAAAGAATTAAATTTTGGATCTCAAATTGAGATCCATACACAAAGCAGGATATTGTGTTGTTGTTGTAATGCATGTAAATTCAAGATCCGGATCAGATCATGGTGATAATAAAACGCGGCTAATCTTAGTTAGATCAATGGGATACAAATACAATACAATACAATAAAGTCAGTTGCCTTTGACCTCTTTCTGGTCAAACTTAAATTTCATATTTCAAATAATATAGTCTTACTCAGGAAAGGAGAGATTTGAAGCTTACATGCCGTAAGCCTTGGATGAATTTCACACTATTAAAAAAGATAAATAAAAAGAAAAAACTATTTGGCTGTGTTAAAAAACATCCGAATAACACCAGGCTTAAATTTCTCTATGAAAAACTTTGTCTTGAGCTTAAAACTGAAATTCCCCTTTGTAGAGACACTTTTATGGTAATAAACTTGCTGAAAATTTAAGTAACTCGAAAAAAGAATGGGAAATAGTAAATGGTATTCTTAACAGAAATAAAACCGAGACGAATATCATAATATAAACTGAAAACTCTTTCCAACTCCAACTTTCGAAAATGTGTGGTGTTGTAATAACACTATCATTGATGATATTTTTCAACCAAGAAGTTTTCTCTTTGTAAATTTTAGTTCGGAAGAAATACATAAAATCATAATGTCATTAAATAATTCAAACTATTCTTTTGATGATTTGATTTCCAGTATAACTCTAAAAAAAAATTAATTTTACGTCTCCGATATTTTAAGCTTCATTTTTAATTTCAGCTTGCAAAAAGGAGTTTTTTCTGATGCCCTAAAAAAAAGCCTTAGTTATACCACTTCATAAAAAAGGTGTCACTTCAAGCCTAAATAATTACCGTCCCATATCCCTCCTATCAATTTTTTTCTAAAATTTTTGAAAAAGGGATGAAGTGCAGAATGCTATCTTTTTTGAAAAAAAAACTTTTTTAGTGACTACCAATATGGCTTTATGACTAGAAGATCTACGGAGGATGCCGTTTTAAAACTTTGTGGTGAAATTTATAGCAGCTTGAACAATTCTGAGATACCTTCATCAGATATAACTAAGGCTTTTGATACGGTATAGAGCCGGGTTTAGAGGTACCATGTATGATTGGTTAGAATCGTATTTAATGTATAGAAAACAGAGGGTAAAAATTCGGGATATTCTTAGCTCAGAGAAGTTTATTAATATGGGTGTTCCTCAAGGATCTGTCCTGGGCCCTATCCTTTTTTTAATCTATGTGAACTCGCTTTTTGTTCAACCTTTTAAAGGCAGTATCACAGCTTTTGCTGATGATACTGCTTTGTCATATTCTTCGAAAAATTATTTCCAATTATTTATTGATGTAAATTATGACCTCTAGATTCTGCGTAAATGGTTTTATATTCATCGCCTTATTATAAGTGACAAAACAAAATTTATGATTTTTAACATAAGGGGTAATATCTGTGAAGATATTTCAATAAGTTATCATTCACCTTTCTGTCTTCGATATCGGCTAAATAATGATTGCCTGCATGATTCCTTTACTTCCTATAATGAAAACCTGCTATGCTATGACGGTTTTTTTATAATTAAAAGAGTTGAATGTTTCAAATACCTAGGTATTCTGATAGATTTACAGATGAGTTGGAAAAACCACACTTCTAACTTAAAAATGTATCTAAACAAAGTTGTTAGGCCATCCATCTTAGTCTATATTGTAGTCTACCTATTCTAAAATTGGTCTACAATGGTTTATTAAAATCTAAACTTCAATATGGACTTTCTTGTTGGGGCGGTACGCATGTTAACAAAATTGAGCCTTTACTTATTAAGCAAAAACATGCTATCAGAATTATTGCTAGGGTAAATCGTTGAACCCCAAGTCTTGATTTATTCAAGAATCTTAATATTCTACCACTAAAGCACTTATATTTTTATAAAGTATTAAAAATATTTTTCGAAAAATCTGGATATACGGCTGCTAGATTGTATGGGTTTCATAGTTTGCGTGTCAACGGCATGAATTTAGTAACTGTACCTTACATTAAAAAAGCACACTTTTATTTAGTTAGGTACTGCACCTCGTTTATTTAATAAGCTGCCTGAAAATATTAGATGCGAGAGAGTCGAACCAACATTCTTAAGAAATGTTAAGCTTTTTCTATTTTCTTTGAACTACAGTGAAATAGATACATTATTGCATGTAGTTATTTGAGAAGATAAAAAAAAAAGTATATACTTTAGTTTCCTTGCTTGAATTGTTTTCATTTTTTTGAGTTGCTTGCTTGAATTGTTCACTTAATTTTTTTAATTTTATTAATTTTCTTTTATTATAAATGATCCCCATCAATTGTTTTTAACATTTATTTTGTAACTTAAGGGTACATCCGCCTCTTGCCTATGGCAACAGGATGTTCCTAACTATTTTATTTGAAGTACAATGCTATTGTTTATTTAATTTTTGCTTATTTAACTATTGTTTATTTAATTTAATTTTTGCTTATTTAACTATTGTTTATTTAATTTTTGCTTATTTAATTATTGCCTACAAACTGTAAATATTATTAGCTTTAAGTCTTCATCTAAAATAAAGTCAAAAAAAAAAAAGTTTACTCACTCAAGAAAGATATGAAAAACAAAATTTAATATTAATTACATTAATTAATATAAATTAAAAATAAAACTATAAATATAATTAGCACTTCGAAGAATGAAGTTAAGTCTAAATTGAATAAAGCACAATTTACATTTAAGAACAAAGAAGAGAGCAATATACAGCAGAAATGTTTTGTGTGTTTCTTTTCGGTTCATGTTGTTTTTGTTATTAAGAATATGTATAATGTTTCTAACGTGTATCGTTTCGAAACATGTTTCTCTGTCTGTAGAACTTCCAAGCCTTCAAAGTTCGGAGAATGACCGCTTAAAATGCTGTGACTGGCAAGGGCTGTCTTCTCAGAATTGTTTAGTTTTATGTCGGACTTATGATACGAGATGCGTTGTCTAAGAAGTTGTTTTGTGGTCCCAATATAACACAGGTTGCACGGTTCATTTGATTTACCATTGCAGCTAAATTTGAAAAGTAAAAGTGCAAAGTTTCCAAAGTGAAAAATGTTTGGTGAAACAGAGTCCAAAACTAATTTTAACCTATTAAATAATTTTAAAGAGAAAAAGTGTAGTACCCGTAGCGTGATGGTTAGTGCTTTGGACTGTCATGCAAGGGGTCTTGGGTTCAAACCCTGCCTGTGCCACCTAACTTTTTTCACGGGTACTGCCTCTTGCGAGGAATTGACAAATCCTCCAAGAGTAATTCTTGTCATGAAAAGTGCTTTCTCAAATTAGCCGTTCGGATTCGGCATATAAACTGTAGGTCCCTTCCATCTCTGACAACATTACTCGCACACGGGGTTGGTTGAGAGTTGTAAGTCACTAGGCCCTGGTTCTTCATGGACTGTTGCGCCACCTAATTTATTTATTTAAAGAGAAAAAGTTAAGAAAATTAATTCACATATATTTAATTTTTGTTTATGTTTTCCACTTTGTAAATTGAAACTCAATGAAAGAAGCACTGAAAAAAGGGTTCGTTCGTAGATTATAGTCTTACTGTGTGTAGATCTTCGTGTGCAACAGATGGCGCTATTTTTGTTGAGACTAACTTTTTGGAAAATAACAAACTAATATTACAGCTTGTGTCTATTTCCGTATAACTCAACAAGTTATAACTTCTCAGTTTGAGAAGTAAGATTTGAATTTTATTATTTTTATTTATTTTAAAAACTTGCCAAGATACTTTTTAGGGTTTATTCTAAAAGGTAGTCGTACTTAAGTTAATAAGGGACCTCCACAAAAATTTGTAGGACTGTTCAAAAAATTTAAAACATGTTTTTTGTCACATTAGTGTGCGAAAAGTCATGAAACTATGAGTTACTTAAGTTAGACAGTTAAGAAACCTTATGTTGCTGCTTCAAAAACGTGTTGATTTAGAAAAGCTTGCACAGATTTTTATGACACCGACACGAAACAAAATGCATCGTTTTTCTTACGATTTTAAATCTGTCTCGTTTTCTTTCGCGTTAGTTTGGTTGCAGAGAAAACATGAATCCTCAAAAAGTGCAGCAAACACTAAAAGGCGTAAACTCTCACTGAAAAATGAAAAATGAAATGAAATAACAAACTACTAACCATACTCTACGAATATTCCTTCGAGATACACAAAAGTTATCAAGTGTAGTACGTGTAAAATCATACTTCTTAACGTATATTTTTGCCAAAAAACGCAACTAATGGGGCTCTTTCTCTTAACAATGAAAAATGATTGATTTGTCTTAAAACCTTTTATTGGAAAAACTTATATTTAATTAGAAATGCGCTGGCGTTCTGCAACTAAACCAAACTAAAAATAGTGTATGCACCAAAATTGAAAACATTGCGTCAAAAGAGTTATTATTATTTTTTTTTTTTTTTTTTTTACACTTCAGAATTTTCAGAAAGTAGTTAGCTTACAGCAAGCGTCACACTACGATCAGAGGCTCATCATTAGTGCATGTGTTAGTTGTTAGCAAGATAATAATACAATTAAAGCCTAACACACGCACAAAATACAAAACATAATTAACATGAAACATGAAATATTACAGAACAACAAAAAATATAATAAAGACGATTACGATAGTGGAGCACTGGTTCTAAACAATGATTTTAATCCCACCTTATTTAAATTTAAATCTATCGATGAACAGTTTAAGTTATATAAAATGCTCATTCGACTTAAGGCTTCATTCTTTCCATAGTTAGTTCTATGGAAGTCAATATGTATAAAGTCAAAAGTACGTAGGTGATGAGTTCCCCCTCGGTAATTTAAATGTATACAAGACAGCAAATAAGGTGCATCAATTTATTATTATTATTATAAGCTTTTATTGCCTTATCATTTTAAATACATCTATAGATACAATTTTTAAATTTTTAAATTAGAATTTTTACAAATTACAAATATAGAATTATTAATTAGATAATGGAAAAGTAAGATAATTGGTATTTAAAAGTTTGGTTATTTATTTTTCAATTTTTATTATTAGTTTTTGGCGTAAGCCTCCCCAAAAGCGGCCCATAGGTCTCGATTTTTCGCCTTACTGTACCAATTTCCGTTTATTTGGCAAAGATCGTCGCTCCATCTCTTGTTCGGTCGGCCAGTTCGTCTCTTACTTTCCGGTCTCCATTTTGTTGCCAACTTTGTCCATCTTTGATTCTGTAGTCTTGAAATATGTTCTGCCCAACTCCATTTTTTTCTTTTGGTTCTATCTATCACGTCAATTATTCGAGTACTGTTTCGGATGTCTTCATTTCTTATCCTTTCGCTGGGTCTTATTCTGAGGATTTTTCTTTCCATTTTGGATTGACAGATCCTTAGCTGGTCAAGAGATTTCGTAGTCAAGCATAGGTAAGCACCGGCAAAATAGCGGAGTCGAAGAGATATTTGCGTGTTTCTACACTTTGGTCCAGTTCTAAAATCTGTTTGAGGCTCCAGAATTGTTTCCAGCTGTTTGTGATGCGTCTGTTGATTTCTTTTTTCTCTTGGTCCTTAAAAGATTTTAGTTGTCCCAAGTATATGTAGTCTTCTATGCATTCTATTTTTTCATGGTCCAGAATTATATCTTCTCTGATGTGGTTTGTCATCACTTTTGTTTTTGACTTGTTGATTTGTAGTCCATAGTTCTTGCACAAGCTAGTAAGTTCTGTTGTCATTTCTTGTATATGTTTAGCTTTTGTAGATATTAGTACTATATCGTCAGCAAATCTTAGGTTGTTTAGAAGTTATCCACATATCCTTATACCATATTTTGTCTTCCAGTTCATCTTTTGAAAAATATCCTCTAATACTGCACTAAATAGTGGTGGTGAAAGCGGGTCTCCTTGTCTGACGCCTCTTGTTATTTTAAATTTACGTCCTGTACTCTCTGTTTTTATTTGTGCTACATTATTTTTGTATATGTTTTTGATAGTCCTTATAACGTGTGGGTGCATATTTTGATTTTCTAGAGATGTCCATATTGTTTCGTGTTCAACGCTGTCAAATGCTTTACTGAAGTCTATGAATAAAAAGTATATTGGTTGTTGAAATTCATTGCACTTTTCTATTATTTGATTCATTGTTATTAGGTGGTCTGTTGTTGAGAAACCTTCTCTGAATCCAGCTTGTTCCCTAGGTTGTTTATTGTTAAAATCTTGTTTGATGTTCCTGTAGATTGTTTTTGAAAACAGCTTATAAATTGTCGAAATGTTACTTATAGGTCTATAGTTGTTCAAATCGTCTTTTTTTCCTTTTTTATGTATAAGTGTAATGGTTGTTTCTCTCCATTGCTTAGGGATTTGCTGAATTCTTATGATTTCGTTAAACATAAATGTTAAGATTTCGGAAAGCGATTCTTTCCCGTATATTATCATTTCTGCAGAGATTCCATCATTTCCAGTGCATTTGTCCTTTTTCAAATCGTCTATGGTCCTTTCAATATTTTCTTTGCTAAACATGGGAGTTTGCGTTGTTAGGAGATTGATATCTATGTATGTTTTCAATATTTTCTTCTTCAGTTATATGCTTGGTCGTGGGGAATAGTTTTTCGAAGAACTTAGTAGCATTTTCGTTTAACTCTTTTCTATTTGTTATGTTGTTTGCATTTTGGCTTTTTAAGCTAATAATCCATTCCTGTTGACTGTTAAGTAATAATTTTGTTTTCCTTATTGATTTTGTTTGTCTAATCGTATCTCTAGCTATTGTTTCGTTGAACTTGTTGATATCTTTCCTTATTTCTAGTTTGATAGTTTTTCTTAATTCTTTTAGTTCAGTTTTTTCTTGGTCAAGTAATTGTTGCTTGGTTCGTAGAGTATCTCTTCTTGAGATTAAGAGCAGCAAGTCCATATTTTTAGCCTTGAAGAGCAGATGCAAACTTAAAAAATCGAAGTAATTACTCATATTACTTACTTTACCCTCATGTCAATTCTTTAATTCGATAGCATTTTTAAATATGTGTTGAATAATTAATTTTCAAAGAATTTTTGTTTTGTTATATTCCACAAATGTTTGTGGTTGGGCCCCTTTTGATCCAAGGTCCTCATTCGGAGATTTTAGAAACTCAACTCAGAGAAGCCAGAGGAAGATATTTGAACTAATCGAAAAGTCTTTAAAACGAATACAAAATTTCGATGATATCTCACACAAACTAAGTTTTATTTAAACTTAAATATAGGAAGGGCTTAATACATAATTCTCTTCTCGTTTAATTTTTCAATTCAAGTTTTAAAATGCAACCTCAAACACCTAGACTATGTTCAGCACCTAAACGATTATCTAAACTTAATAATATAGTTTCGAGATGTTATAAAATTCATCTGCTGCTGCTGCTGCCTTTTGCATAAACATCCGATTCAAATCGAACGTTAATTTCATATTTAATCAGTTGATCGATACGGCTTGGCGGTGTGCAGCAGCAACGGATGTGGTTTTTTAATTATACAAACCTTATCTTTACTATTTTGGGGTAATTAATCTCATTTCAATAGGCAGAGAAAAATCGTTTTTACATCCCAGGCACCGGCACCGGCACCGAATAACGTGTATTTAGATAATCGTATGTGCGCATAAATCAATTGAAATTATTGAAAACCAACAACGCGCTACTTATGATGGAAACGTCATTCTCATTTATTTTTGTATTCAATTAAAATGCGCGATAATACTAATGCAATTATAATTACTATTTGTTTGGTTCATTGTAATTTTGTTTTATTTATATTCTATGAATAATAACATGCGATTGAAAATAAACTATGTACGAGTATGTACATAGATATTTGAATATTGTTAGAAGTACATATATGTAGTATAGATAACACCTGCCTAATGACCACGCCCTTTTTATTGATGGAGAATTCTAAAATTGTTGCGGTACATCCACTGAGTTGTGTTAGGGTGAGTTTTGAATTCAAAACTTGGTCGGTCTTGATTTCTTAATTAAAAATCTGATGTGGGTGATGATTAATTTATGTATTTAGAAAATGCTTTATGTTTTCGACGTTTGAGTATTAAAGAAAATAAACATAATTTGATTTTATTGAATTTTTGATGAAAAAGTTAAATTTTCAGTTTCAATTTCATATTAAATAAGTAATCATGATGTAACTGAGATTTTTTAATTAGAGGATTAGATTGGCATCAATTAATTACCAACTATGAAAGCGAAATTTACTTAATTACAGTCCGATGAATAGCAGGCGAGGCGTCACTAAATTACAGCTTATTGTGTTATGATACGTCACTCAATATAAAATTTGGAACTTTGGTAATTAACTGACGTAGGAATTTACATATATGTACATATATTTACTCGTAACACGAACATTTTGGGTTTTCGCTTAAAACTTTAAAATCGTTGAAATTTATCGATATCGATTTCATGCACCATAATACCCTGACTTTGATGCCACCTTATAATTAATGACGCAGTTTCGAAAATGATTGTTTTTTTTTTTTTTAATGTCATTATCAAAATTGAAGAAACAAGTTGATGAAAAAATTGATTATCCTAAAATAGTTGATGGAAAATTTTAGAGCCCCTATTCACAAAAAATTATAACAACTGTTATGCGAGAGCTATAAGAGATTATTTCATTTAAAGACTCTACATTGTTGCTAATTTAAATGACAATGGCATTGACACCAGAACAGATTGGGATCAAATTAGATTAGAAATATAAAACTTTCAAGATGTTTACGTGAAGTTAAAAAAAATCACCAGAAGAATTTGTCTGTCGAAGCATCCTTAGACATTCTTATCTTTCCTTGATAAAGGACTAAGCATCAGCTCTATATATCAGAACCGGGATAATTTAGGTCTTATATAGGGTGACTTTAGTTGCATGGTAAGAGGACTTTACTACTCAGTCTACTCTGTTTGATTTCGTCGATGGTTTCGTTTTCTGAGTTTATAAAGGTGCTTAGGTAGACAAAGTAATCAACTTCTTCAAAGTTATAGCTATCCATGGTGATGTTTTGTTCACGACGTGTTTCGTCGTTCAATGTATGTACATACATACTTTCTTAATGAAAGCTTTTACTTGGTGTTGCCCTCATTGACCACTAAACCCATCTTCTCCGCTTCCGTCGCAATGCTCGCCACTGATATCACGCTTTGATCTTCCAATTATCATGTCAATATCATCGACGTATCTAAGTACCCGTAATTGGACATATCTTTGGAAGATTGTGCCTCTAGTGTTGACGAATGAGTTTTGTACAATTCTTTTCAGAACAATATTGAAGAAATCGTATGACAGTGCATAAATTAGGTGGCGCAACAGTCCGTAGAGAACCAGGGCCTAGTGGCTTACAACTCTCAACCATTCCTGTGTGCGAGTAATGTTGTCAGGGATGGAGGGGACCTACAATTTATATGCCGAATCCGAACGGCTAATTTTGAGAAAGCACTTTTTTATGACAAGAATTACTCTTGGAGAATTTGCCAATTCCTCGCAAGAGGCAGTACCCGTGAAAACTCTTTTTTTTTTTAATTAAGGTGGCACAGGCAGGGATTGAACCCAAGACCTCTCGCATGACAGTCCAACGCACTAACCATCATGCCACGGGTACTGTATGACAGTGCATGCCATGTCTAAAACCTTTTTTAACATCAAAAGCATCGATAAGATCTTTTCCGACCTAAAACGGACAAGTTTGGCACGGATGCCAAAACTAAACTTTTCTTCGTAAATTTCTTCTCCATAAATGCTATCATAGGCGGCCTTGAAATGCTCGATTAAATGAGTAGTATCGATTTGAAGTTCATGGGTTTTTTTCCAACATCTGCCGAAATGTAAATATTTGGTCAATGGTGGACTTTTCTGGTCTGAAACCAAACTAATATGGACCTATTAGGTTCTTGTTAATACGGCAGAAAGGATCTTATAAGCGATGTTTAGGTGACTGATGCCTCTGTAGTTGAAGCAGTTAAGAGGGCATCGTTTCTTCAGGATCCAGAGGATCTTTTTTCTTCTGACCATATTCCCTTTGCAGCGGAACTGGATTCGTCATCGCCGTTAAAAAGTTTGCAGAAGTGAGTTTTCTATATTCTCAACGCTCAGTTTTACTACGATGTTCTTCTGATCTTATTAACAGTGCGGTGTAGGTTTTATCTTTTGGTAAAGTTTACTAATCTCATTTCTATTGTGATATAATCGATCGGGAGCTTCTCACGAGCAGCTGTGGTCCTTTTGTACAGCTGCGGTTGATACGCTGTGGTGGCTGTGTCGGCCTAGCACTTCAGAGACGGTATATCTGATGGCTGTTAGACAATTTTGCGGCTGGTTTTCAATACTCGTTGCAGCTAGCATAGGACTTCTTAGAGGCCAGTTATAGCTATCATTGAAATCGATCCGGAAAAATTTTTGAATCGATATTTGACGGTGTTTTCCTTTGATTAGAAATTATATACTGATGGATCGGAAATCACACAAAGAATTTTTTTGAGGAAAAAAAGTGTAATTGCGCATTTATTTTTCTCTAAAAATGTATTTTTCTTTTTTCCGGACGGAAATTCATTTTCCTGCACAGCTGATACTTTTATGTTCAAACGTGAAACGAATCGTTCCACTAATTTGTGTTCCAATTTCGCACAATTCCAATGACAGATTTTTGTCAGTAAAAATTTGTCGGTGGATTTCAATCAGGAAATTATTTTCAATGACAGAAAATTTTAATGATAGCTATAAACGACCTGCCAAAAAAATTCCAATGTTTGTTTTCAATGATTAAAACCAATGATAACTATAACTGGCGCCTTAGTAGGTTGTTAGAGATTTGATAAGAAAGGGATATGATTGTAGCCGTCCAACGCCCGATATTCTCACAACCATTCCTTGTTTGGCTTGGATCGGGATATCCGTAGCGTTGTCGTACCTACAACTAGGTAGTGGTCCGATTCAAAGCTGGCAAATCAAAATGTTTAGACATTTTGCATACTAAAGAAATGTATTGCGTCAAAGTAAGTTTTTTAACAATTGCAAAACTGGGTCCTAAAATTTGTATAGGGTTTTTCCATAGATATTTGATATTTGATATTAAAAAATAAGAACTTTTTTTGTAAAGAAGAAGGTGTGTGAATGGAAAGGTAATGTGAACGAAATTTTACAAATTTTAATTTTTGTGTTTTTATATTTTATCAATCACGAATGTCATGTAATTATTTATTATTTAATATTTAAGTTTCAAAATAAAGACAATAGACGTAAATATGTACAAAGGGCTACCTTACAAATATAATGCATTACAAATTAAACTATAATTTTTGCTACTAACTCAATAAAGATAAAGATGCCTCGGTCTAATTACCTTCGACTTTACTATCACAGTATCAAGCGTCTTTTCATCTTCATCTTCACGAACATTGGAATTTCTTATCACAAACAAAAAACTAATAAAATATAATAATTGTTGTCAACTGGTTACTAAAATAATTCATGAATTAAATTTTGCTTGTCATACTAATTTGCATAAGCAACAAAACAAATAAATCAGAATAGTCACATCATCAATGTCTAATAAACATACATATGTTTCGTGTACTTCTTATTTATAGAAACATAAATCTTCTCACAAATTCATGATTTTCTTACAATGATATTTTTTCCAGTTAAATCAATAATATTCAGATCTTAAATTCAATCGAGCCCCCGTGGGGTCTCTCCCTCAAGTCCAAGTAAAATATGTTTTAATATTTATAAAGTACCGTCAAGATTCAAGAGTGTTGCCATAAAGTTCCCATAAAATAATATAAGATTTTCTCACACTCTCAAATTCAATGCCTTAACTTTGTACTTTCATCGTCATCATCATTGTATTCTTGAATAGTGTACCTATAAGTGAAGTGTAAGTACAGAAGTGGAAGCAAAACAAAAATATTTATTCGGCCATAAATTATGCCAAAATATCACTTTTATAAAGAGTATACTCCAGCAAACAAAAAAAACTAATGCAAGTGTTAAGATGGTATGTTTGTATTGGGTTTACTATATGGTTTCCACTGTCGTAAAATAATTGACTGTCACTTTTTTGGAATATTCTTAAAATAATAAATAAATAAATTTTGGACCAATGTGATTGTCAAAAAAGTGACATTTTAAATTGTCAATATGGATGTCAATAAGGGACAATTTCACATAGTTTAAGTTATTAAACTGAAATCTTAATGTTCTCTACTTAATTGTCATTTATCCATTTGATATGAAGCTCGTTAAGTGTCAGAATAATTTATTCAAAAACTATAACAAATTTATCGAAATTCAGACCACAACTAATTTTAACTTAATGAAATGGAAAATTTTAAAGAGGATATTTTAAGAAAATATCAGGAATAATTTATATTTAATTTGTTTTCACGTTCTGCATTTTGTAAATTTAAATTGAACCTGAATGAAATAAGAACTAAAGAAAAGGGAATCGTTCGTAGATTATGGTGTAACTATGTGTAGGTCTTCGTGTGCAATAGATGGCGCTGTATTTGCTGCCACTAAATTTTAGCAAAATAATAAACAAGTATTACAGTTTATATCTACTTCCGTATAATTAAACAATTTAATCGAGTCAACTTACAAAAACAAAGTTCATTTTTATTCAGTTTTACAACTAATTTTAACAAAGATTACAACGAACGCATTACGCAGAGAACTCAAAGATCGATTTTATGCTAAGCAACTTTTGAAACCAGAATTAAAATAAGATTTTAATTTCTTATCTATGTATATCTTTTTTTTTGACAAATAGCAAAAATACTTTTTAGGGGGAGCGGGTCGAAATGCTGTATTTTAAAATATTGTATGGTCATTACACTGTATGTTTAACATTCAGTTTTTCGAAATACTGTAAATTTAAAATACTGTCTCAAAATTGGAATTTTGTATGCAATCGGTGATTATGATAAGAACAATTCATGAAAATATTTGAGAGAAATACAAACAATTAAGAAGAAAAAAATGAAAAAGAGAAAATAAGAAGAATATGTATATCATTTTGTTTTTATTAATTCAAAGACATGAATTATCATAGCAACATATGTATTATATTGTTTAAGGGAAATATACATATACGGTCTGCCATTTTTGAAAATGCTATAAAAACATCAATTGCAGCTTCGGCTGAGTGGCACGGAGCGCCGCCGCCATCTTGTGGAAACCAAATGTTGTCAATATCCTCCTCTTCAATTTTTGTGAACAAAAATTCGTTCAACATGCCCGATAACGATCGCCATTGACTGTAACGGCCACTCCTTGCTCATTTTCGAAGAAAAATTGCCCAACTATGCCTTTGGACCAAAATCCGCTCCAAACAGTAACTCATTTTGGGTGTATCGGCTTTTCAATGTATGCGTGCGGGTTTTCTGTGCCCCAAATGTGACAATTTTGCTTGTTTACGTACCCGCCAAGATCAAAATGAGTTTCATCTGAAAATATGATTTTTTTGGCAAAAACGGCATCTTCTCTAAGCGAATACACAACCATATTCGTTCAGCGGAAGGATAAAACTAATTATCTGTTAAATCAGACATGAGCTAAGTGTTACCATTCACGAAATAAGCACTAGTTGAAAAAAAAACCTTAGATGGCGGACCCTATATTAGAACATTGCGCTAATACAAAATTAAAATGATATTTTCTTTGAGAAAAGTTTTTCAAGTTTTCAAAATTCTGTGTTTCGAAATGCTGTTAGTAGGCTAAATAATAAAAAATACACAATTTTGAAACAAAGAATTTTAAAACAAAAAAATTCGAGATATTGTACTTTGATCATACAGTATTTGTACATTTATTATTTTGAATATTTTTAAATAAAACCATACATTTTTGTCACGTTACTATACGAACACTCATGAAGCTTTTGGTGACTAAAATTTGACAGTAAAAAGACCTTATGTCGCTGCTTCAAAAACGCGTTGGCTTATTTCATACCAACCTAATACAAAATGCAGCGTTTTTCTCATAAATATGGTGTCGTTAGCGTTTTTATTTCTGTCGCGTTTTTGTTCCGAAATAGTTTGGTAACAGATAAAACATGAAATCTCAAAAAGTGAGTAAGCTCTCACTGAAAAATGAAAAATTCCAAAAAAAAAACAAATACTTATCGTACTCTACGAATATCGAACATGGCTTCGAGGTACACAAAAGTTATCAAATGTACGACCTTTATATTCGAGACTCGAGCAGACGTCAAAATTCTGTCCGCAGTTCGATCTTTCTTGTACTTTTATCTGCAGTGAAGACATGTTTGCTAAAAAAAACGCACCAAATGCTTTTTACCAAAATTGAATTTTTCGAAATTAAGAAGATGTGTTCTATTTTTGCCCAGTTTTTCGATTTTTGTAAAGATTTCGCGCTAAACAAATAAAACTTCTATGTGGAGGTTTTGTTATACATTAAAAAAAAAAGTAATTTAAAAATGTCAAAACTTTGCTTCAAAATCTTTATATCTACAAGATATCGGGGAGAGTACGATAACTTTGGCGACAAAGTTTAATGACGGATTGTATAGAACAGTTAAAAACAAGCATTTTTTACTATGGGAGGGAGGGGGGTCTATCTCCCCCCGTTTAGGCGGTAGGGGCAGTTTAAAAAAATATGTACATTAAATGGAAAAAATTATTAAGAAATAACGGTAATACTTATAATTAAGTATTATACCTTTTCTTAAAGCCAACACTTTTGTCTATTAGCTTGTTTTTAAATCAAGTCAAAACTATGCCTAGTTTTTGAAAAAAATTGTTTTAAAGTCAAAATTTGTGCAAAAAAAAGTTAAAAAAAGGTTTAAAGTGTAATTTTTCAAAACTTTCAGATTATCTACCATTTTTTTTTTATAATTCATTGCTCTTATTTGTTTTTGATCAAAAACTGAAAACTAGATGACTTTATGTCTTCTAGTTCTTGAGAAAATTGAAAATTACCAAAACAAAATATTTTAATTAAATTACTTTTTCTTGCTTAAGTATTAACGTAGTCTTATTTTGATAGTAATAATCGAATATGGATTAAGATACACCTAGGGTAAATTAATTTTTCTTAAATCCAGCTTATTTAAATGCAAAAGAAACTTTGCATGCACCCCATCTAGCACCCTCCCCACCTTGCACGCACTCCAACTTGCACCCAGCCCAAATCCTATAGTGTGCCCAAGCAGGGGGGTTGCAGATGCCACTGTTGCATACACCCAAACTCGCGCAGACCTTACTGTTGCATACACCCAAACACGCATTACGCATACGCAAATACCATTATTACTATCAAAATAAGACCACTCAAGCAAAAAAAAGAATTAAATTAAAATAGTAGTTGTGGTTATTTTCAATTTTCTCAAAAACTAAAAGACATAAAATCATCTAGTTTTCAGTTTTTGATCAAAAACAAATAAGAGCAATAAATTCTGAAATAAAAACAATGGTAGATAATCTTGAAGTATTGAAAAAGTTACACTTTAAACCTTTTTTTAACTTTTTTACTCAAATTTTGAGTTTAAAATTAAGTTTTTCAAAAACTACGCATAGTTTTGACTTGATTTAAAAACTGGCTAATAGAACAGAATGTTCGCTTTAAAAAAAAAATGTATACAACTTAATTGTAAGTATCACCGTTATTTTTTAATTATGTTTTTCCATTTTAAATAATAACTTTTTTAAATTGCCCCTCCCGCCTAAACGGGGGGAGATAGACCCCCCCTCCCATAGTAAAAAATGCTTGTATTAAGAATCTCTACCAAAAACCGTTATTATATCTTGGCGCCAAAGTTATCGTACTCGTGCCAAGATATCTTTTTGCTTAGAATGTCCTTCAATTCGTATCAAGTTTTTTCAAGAAATCAAACATAATGTATTTCTTAAAAAAAAAATAATTCACATGGGTGCCAGGTATTTTCAATGATGTTTAAACAAATATGTTTCAATCATAATTATTAAGGTACAGAATTTTCCAATAAAAGGTTAAAGGATTAAAAAAAAAGAGTATTTTTTTCGGAGAAGTCAATGGATGTTAACTCATTCTTTACTGACTTTAGTTGGCGCTACAGTCTTTTGTGAACTAGGGCAAACCAATTTCTCCATCTATTTCGGTCCCCAGCTAAATGTCTCCAGCTACGAACTCCAAGTTGGGTTAAGCCATTTTCCACTTACGTGCGCCACTAGATCCGCGTTCTTCCTCCACTGCGTTATCCTGTGGGCGTGTATTCGAAGACTTTTCATAGGTTTCCATGCATTCTACGCGACCCAGCCATTTCAATCGTTGGACTTTTATCCTTCTGGCAAAGTCTACGTCGCTGTACAGCTCGTCGTTCCATCTTCTCCTCCACTTACCTAGCAAGAGTAATTCTTCGTTTGATCCAGCGCTGGTGTTGTTTTCTACGATCATTATTAATTTGTAAAGTGAAAAATAGGAAGATAGAGGTTGAAAAAATAATTTCAAAAATAACACTCTCAGGAAACTTTTCTTGCAAAATTGCTATTACTTCGTTGATTGGCAAGAATATTAACTTTTTGTTGTTAATTCTAGTTTGTTGTTAACATTTTTAGTGCGTGAAGTGTGTATCATTTTGTAATGATGGTGTAGTATTAACTTGTCAAATGTCAAAAATTGACAGCTTTCCAGTCTAAGCTAGGTCATGTTTAAAATGCCTCCCAAACACTTGCCAAATAAATCTTTAATAATGATTGCTTTCAAAACCGCATTTTTTTCAGATGACATGGCAACCATGATTTTTGTGTATGGTATGGACAATTAAACACACTCATTATTATTCTCTTCGTCGTAGTCGTCGTGGTGTGGTAGTAATCATCGTCATCGTATTCGTAGTTCGGATATGTTCTTAAATTTTCGAAACAAAATCGAAATGAAAACTTGATGCAATAACTTGATTTGAGTCAGTCTTCGGCCGCCATTCATTCAAGCAAGCGAGCAATTTTTTAAAGCAAACATATTTTGCTCTTTTGTTGTGTACGATAACTACTTTTTTGTTACATTTTAATTCACAAAGTTTAAAAAACTTACTACCAATAAAAATAACCGGATTTAATGTTGATTTATTAAATTTAATTTTATGAAGTGTAACGGATTAAAGAGAAGAATACAATTTGTTTTTAAGGGAAAGCTATCCATGAGAAAAATAAAATTATAATTAAAAAAAAGAAAAAAGATTTTTATCCAAAGTGATTCAACAATCAAAACCAACAACACACATAAAAAGAGGAAATAAGCCAGTGAAGTTCAAAATACATATATTTTTGTATTGTGTGTTTTCTTAAATAAAAACGTGTTTAAAAAGTGAACAAGAAAAAATGAATTTAAAATTATTAATGATTGATACAAATGATACAAGAAATCATTAATACAGAAAATAAAAGGATTAAATAATATAATATAATCCAAGATATTTAAAATAAAAGAAAAATTAAAAAAAGATACAAAATATAAAACAAAATAAAATAAAAATAGTGATTTGATTTTTTGTTAAGTATTTCAATAAAAATTATGACTTCAACAATTCTACAATCATCAGCACAAGCAGCATCAACAATGGCATGGTCAAATGAAAAACTACGTTTATCTTGTGTCGATAACATTGGATTAAGACAGCTGTGGAAGTTAATTGTATTAAATAGTAGCAACAATAACAATACTAGTACTAATAATAATAGTACTAACAACATTATCAATAACAACAATAACAACAACCAGAACAGTAAAAATGTAAGTTTATTTTTATAACATTTATAAAGTTTAAAAATTTTTATGCTTTCATATTATTTGTAAGTAGGTAGGTAATTATATTTAATAAATTTATTAATAAATCATATATGAATAATGTTAAATGTGTATAATTAAGTAATTTTTTAGATCGTTACTATAATTATGACTATGAGTAAAAAAGCGGATATTTATACACTCGTATAAATTATAATAACAAATTATAGGTAGTTGTTATAATTTTGTTTTGTGTTCAATCAGATCAGATTCTGATGTGAAACTGTATTCAAGTGTAAAACTTATGCAAATGCAAGGACATGGATTCAAAATCTGAAAACAAGTCAACCCATAACCGGATATCCGAATCGAAACCAAATGAAAAGAAAGTTTATGGCATTTTTGACAGTTTTATATTTTGCTTGTTAACTGTCATGTTTCTTTCCATAAAAATATCATTCCTTTTTTTCGTTTGATATTTCAGTGTCGTTTCGACAATAAAAACAAATTCTAAGTATTTTAATTAACTGTTTGGTATTCACATAATAAAATTTTGAACGTGCTCGGTCGTAATGATGGATGTTTTCTTTGGAAAATTACCGAAATAACATAAAAACTCAAACGTGACAGATCATTATTTTGTTGGGTGTTGGCTTTTTAAAGTTTTGTTTGGCACATAATAATAAGACGGTATATTTTGTATTCCTGTTCATATACACCCAATGCTCATGATATAGGTCCAAGTCTTTTCGTAAATTACTTTCTGAACCGGAATTCCGTTTGGATTAAAACTCCAATGTTCTTTTGAAAACAAGAAAACATATTTATAGATTGTTGTCAAAATTAGCAATTGCAATGTTCAAAGAGAAATTTAAAAGAATTGTATGTCATTTTCTTTCAAAATTCCAGTATTACTAATTTACATTCAACAAAAAAAAACTATAGAATGTCAGTTTCATTTACATACATATGTATGTCAAAATTTAAAAGTTTTTAATCAAACGAGTATTATATAAAATACTTCATATTTTAAATGTTATTGGTTAAAAATGCTTGTTTCCTTGTATCTTCAGTTCGGAGTTCACAATTTTTCATAATTAACTATAATTATGAATGTTTAATTAATGATAATATAAAGTTTATTGACATATTACGTCAAGACATTTTTAAAAACAAAAATAATAATAAATGATTCTAACTATACTTTTTGACGGCTTAAATTAATTAAGGTCAGAACACAAGGGAATACTATAACCATTATAATCTGTCGCTTAAAATGATGATTAAGCGATTTGAAATTTTAAATGGATTTTCCAGAGATAAAATCTGTTTAAAAGGTCAAATTAAACACTTATTTCGCCTTATAACCTTTTTTCGAGTGAGGCGACGCACGGCTTCATTACTTCATTGTTAGATAATAGTGGTAAAAACTATTCTTTAAACGAAGATTAATAAATTTATCATTAAACCTACTACGCAGTGAATTTTCTTTCATTGCGATTTTTATTTTTAAATTGCGTGGAGCAAGAAAATGTAATGTGGCAAGCCTTTTTTGACTTCGTCACTATATCAACAGATAAGAAAATAAATGTAAAAGTTGCGTATGACCTATGGTTATACATATGTATGTATTTGTATATTTCTATAAATATTGCTCTTTGAATTCTTTGGAAACTTTTGACTTTTCTTTATAAATTTGTGATAAGAACGCGACAATTGAGGTCGACCTTTGATTTTTCTTTATATGTGACGTCAATAAAGATGTTGACTACTTGACTGTTGTATACACCGGTTCATCAGAATATTAACCCTATTTCAACAAATATGCCGAGATAATAGCTTTATTATGACCTACGTTCTGTCAAAAAGGTTACAGATAAGTCAAAAATGTCAAATAAAAGAATAACAAAGATTATAAAAATATAACATTCAAATATAGACTTTAACATTAAAAAACATAACATTGATAACAATTGAACACTTAATTATGTATATTTAATACATAATTTGCCAAGTGACAGACAATTATTTGGAGACTGACTTAAGATCTGACAGATAGCAAACAAAATACAGACGCCAACTCGTTAAAACGTAGATTTGAACTTTTGTAAACAAAAGGAAACGGAAATATATTTCTATTCGTTGAAAAACCTTATTCACCTCATGAATGTCAAAAATAAAACAATTTCACACACAAATTATAATAAATTTGAAATAATTTCAAAGAAATAGATATTAGGCTAAGTTTGCACTTATCTACAGTAAAATTTGGCTGGCTCATTTTGTTGTTAGTGACATTTCTTTTGACAGTTCTGTCAAGCGCTGTCAAAAATTGTTACCACTCAAATGTAATTCACAATAATTAAATTCCTTTTGCTTCTTGATTGTTAATTAATGGCTTTTTAATCTATGCTACTAAAAGTGTCATACTCGTATGTTTAAATACTTAAATTCGGGTATTAATCCAGGACAGATGCACGAGTATACTATCAATGTGTTTACACTAAAGATCTTTAATTAAACTTCTTTAAATACAATTTTAATACCATTTATTTTTTTGAAAATAAAATTCCTAGGCATAAATGTCAGCTCATTAATGAATGAGAAAAACAAATTTAAAAACAAGTAATCACAATATTTGCTCAGATTTACCTTTTATTTCACACTCGCCCGTGTGATATCGCACAATCAAATCTGTTTTCAACCCAATCCAATCCGTGTATAAATATTAAATCAACCAATTTATACTGATAACACATAAAAACAGCATACTTATCTACATAAATAAATAATATGAGATTTTACAATAATTATTATCTTATCATTCAGGCGAGTAAACATAAAACCCACCTCCACTTTGGAATTTTTCTTTTTATTTTATCACTAAAAAACAAAAATGTACCTATCTACTTTACTTATGAAAGTGTCAAGACCCCCTCCCAAGAATATTTATCGCAGTAACGAACAGTAATAAACAGACAATTAGCTGGAACACTCCCGATTCACATGTCAGAGTCTAACTAAGGCTTTTAGGTCTTTTCTATACTGTGTTCAATCTTATAATATTATTGTTTTTCTTATGTAAATGACAATTTTGTTTAATGGTTTGTTATTGTTTTATTTTTCCCATCATAGACATCACAGACGTATGCACCTCTATGTATACTTAGGAACATATATTTTATTTTTTTAATTTGACCTCAATTGATTTGTATTGTTACAGAACCAAATCACTTGATGCAAACAAATTGTTTGACAGTTGTACTTAAGTGTCAATTGATTCAAATTTTCTCTGATAAATAAAGAGAGACAGCTAATTTTCAGCTGTTTATTTTTCTTTTGTTCTATAATTAATGCAATATAAATATTATTTTTATGAATAAAAAATTTTTTAACTTTTAATCATTTTACCATTTACAAATATCCGCTGTAATGTCATTTTTCAAAATTAAATGACAGGTGGTTGGAATTTGGTTTACACAGAAGCATTTACTGCCTTACCTCATTAAGATTTCAATTCTTGTGTGTGGGGTATATAACATAGTAGATAGTAGATACAAGGTGGGAAAAGAGTGTGATTTGAATTAAAATATTTCATTCCTTTAGTAAAATTTTTGTTTACATAAGTTCGATTGTAGAGAGAGCGGAACTTGTGAAGGAAATGTCAATTTCTGCAAAAAAAAATGTTTTTGACGTGAATATAAAGAAAAGTACGTTAAGGCAATGAGAAAAGTTGTATTTATAGTGGAAGGTCGGTTTATTTACAATATACTTAAAAGGCAATGTCTAACAAAGTTTTCACAAGAACTGATGTTCTTTAACGCTCCTTTTTCGCTCTTAATACTTCAAAGTCTAAGCCAATTACGATTCTTTAATCAATATTTCTTTCATTAAGTTTTTTGATGAATCTGTTTGCTAATAACGAAAATAACAAAATACAAAAATAACTCAAATCATATTTAATTCGCTTTGTTATGGATTAAGTTGACACACGTTTGGCAATTAAATTTAAAAATCCATATAAAATTAGGTTATAAAAACAAAAACAAAAAGAGTTCATAAGAATTGTTTTTGTTTTATTTTTACTTGAACTTGATTTAGTTATCAAGGAAATGTTTAAATTAGCATTAATGCTAAATATTTTGTTTTATCGATTTTTTTTTTAAATGGTGTTTACATATTTTTATGACATTTATTGCATTGTTAAAATTAATTCAAATACAATATTTTACAATTTTAAGATTGTCATTAGAAAAAATAGTATCGTAAAGCTGAAGTATAAATTTGTACACGTATTAACGAATTGTAAACTTCATAAATGTCAAACTTCTAATAAGTTTACGAATCAGTCTAGGTCAAAAAGGACTTCAATTTACTCTCAAAATAATTTTTGCATTTATCGGGAGAAGCGTAACATTCTCTTTTAATGTTATCAAACATGTGAATTTAAAAAAAAATTGATTGGCATCACTTTTTGTTATTATCATTAACATCACTTTTGTTTTTATGCTTCTGTGTAAACCATTCACAAATCAATTTGACATATTACCTGATAGCTGCTATTAGTCTTAAAAAATAATGAGTGTACATTACATAAACGAAATACATGAGTATCTATATAGACAATATACACACATAAGTCTTAAACGCATCTGTCAACTTGACTCATACTTAATTCTACCAACCCACTCAACAAAAAATAAATTGACAATAAATTTAATTCTTTAAGTCATCAATTTTACTATATGCTAACATTCAGTTTTTTTTTTTGAAACAGCAGACTTAAAGTCTCTTTAATTCATTTAAAATTCCCATGAACTTCTGACATATTACGTCAAATCAATTAATACAAACTTCTTTTTTATTGTTGCACTTTAAAGAACAAAAATATACAATGAAACAGAAACAAAATAAGCAAAGCAAAAAGCAAGGCAGTTTCCGCAAAAAATATCTTACTCACTCACTTTAATAAAAATGTGTATACACCTTAATTCGCAAGTGTCCATTAGTGTCAGAGTGATTTTTTTTTTCAAGCAGACGTCACTTTAACATATTCTTACCTCCTCACTGAAGTCAAAAGAGAGGTAAATTTCAAATCTGACACAGATTTTTCCTTGAACAAAGATGAATGACTGTTCGGGCTGTCAATTCACTGAAATAAACTGTAATTTTCTGTGAATTTTTGTCTGTATTTAAATCACAAGGTGAGTCAGAGTAGAAATCATCAGAAATGACAGTGACACTTAGAGGTGAATATATATTTCAAGGAATTCTCTATGATGTTTGAGAAATGTCATGAAACATGTCATTGCGATTAAAATTGGCAAGTTTGTAAACCACGCCCATTTACACTTTTTAAAAAAAGTATCAAAACTACTTATGTAATAGGTATTTTTTTAACATTTCATTCTAAAAGGTAAATAACCTTACAACAGAATTAAAAAACACAACAATTTATTCGTTCTGTGTTTATTGTTTAATGTTTTTTTGTCCTCTCTTGGAGGTAAATATACTGAAAAAATACCATTATTAACACAACCCTTTCTCAACACTTATACTTCAACAAAATTTGTTTAAGCGTTTTCTGTTTTTTGATTATTTTATTTTAAATTCCAACCCAAGCGCAACAACACTGACGTCAATGCAAAAACCAGAAAATCAAATAATACTACAAAGTTGAATTTGAAATTATGTACATACTTACTTCTTGATTTTATCGAACGAACTGGTCTGGGGCTCTAGATAACGAGAGTAACGACGACGCTACAACGGACGGACGTGGTTGCGTGTTATTTGATATTATGAAAAGATCAATTTTTTTTTTTTGACTTGATTGTTGTAAGTTATGTGATCCGTTAAATAATATGAGATAACGAAGATAATAAAAATTCATTTTGGTAACGAGGAAAAATTGTTGTTGCTTTGTTTAACGTCACGTTAACGGAAAAGACGTTTAAAAGTATCAAACATCAATTAAAGTACACAAAAATCACTTAAGGAGTTTTCGATTGGTATATTCCTTTAAAAAGGTCAATCTAAAAATTATGACATTTTCATTGACATTTGTCATTTAGAGTGACACAAATTCTAACTTCTTGAACCTAGCAAATATATGTTTGTATGGACAACATACATGAGAGTGAATTGACGTCACTGGAATACATTGTTTTTTCTAAACTTATACGAATTACATAATTTTCGATAGCAAAAACGCTAAAAAATTTTAATTTCAAAATATAAGAAGAAAATACATAATCAATCGTTTTGAAATTTTAAGGAATGTCAAAATCACTGCTTTAAATTCTGACATTATGATGTATGTATATGCATGGAACGCTTGATAATGCAAATGGTTCTTGTCAGTGAAAAATTTTGTCTCAATGTCAAATTATTTTTGTTTTAAATCAAAGACAACATTTTCGTTCTCCTGTTTCTATATTTTGTTGTTGTTGTCATTGTATTAATGTATTTTTGTTTAAGTGGTAACGGGTGTGGTAGAGCTGTCAAATTTTCAGCTAAACATTTTTTAAAACTTGTATTAGTATTGATGCGAAAAGGGGTAAATTTGCCGAAAAATCTACACATGCAGATTTGATCTTAAATCAAAAATAAATCAATTTATTTTATTCCATGGAATGCAAAAACAAGGGAAATTTGTGTTTTGACAAAAAGAGTTCAGGAATAAATTGATTTATTTTACCAATGGAAAACCCCATAAGACAAATTGGATCACTAATAAAAAAATGTATTCATAGTCATTTTGACATTTGAACGTCAAATCCATGAAAAGTGGAATCAAATTTTGTTTAAAATAAATAAAACTTAACTAAGTTGTTTTAGCTCCATATACAAATTCTCATCAAAAATTATTATTAATAAACAATTTAATGAGACAAATAACTCAATTTCCGCAATAAACTATAAAAGTCTCATAAAAAAGTAATAAACTTAATGCGCTTCTATAACTTGCTACTATATACTTATACAATACTTAAAACTGACAATTCAAGTATATTACACGGAAAATATTAAAAGTCAAGGAACTCAGTTTATCATATTGACACTGTGTTGTTGTGTGGCAGTATATATAAATGGTATGCTCTATAACTTATAAATAAATAAACAAACAAAAAATAAAAATACACTCCATACTAAACTTAACTTATAACTTAACTGTAGTTAAGTTCATTAAAAACCACAAGCACATGCGTAGCTTTTACTTTTTTCTATCTTAAATGCATTTTATAATTATATATGTATATAAACTTAAAGCAACAATAAATCACTCACAATTTTATAGGTACAGGTATTTCGAACTCCCTCTAGCAACGCACTTTTTTCTCTTTTTACAGAAGAAACAAAATTGACATAGAAACTTGTGTTTTATAGCTAATTATCAATTCTTATTTTATGTCAACACTTAAACATATGGTTAAATAGTTAGAGAGAGAGAGAATGGGAATAAGTTTAGTTGTTTAAACATTTATTGCATTTTAATGCAATATACATACAACAAAAGACCAACATTGTACAAAACTACTGAGTTCAATGAAGTTTTTATAGGTACATAGTTTACTATAAAATATTCAATTTTAAATGTATTGTGACGTAAAGTTTTACCTTGATTCAATCTCACGTCATGTTTTTTATGTTATGAGTTTTTATTGTTCTAAAATATATTAATTTGGCAGACACAAAGTTCGAGTCTTGTTTGTCATTTAAATATAACTTTAAAAAAAAATCATTTATTTTTGGGGGGCTTAATGTTTTATTTTTAATAAAATTCTATAAAATTTATAATGTGCCTTCCTAATTTATAAGTGAAATATATGTGAAGTATTATAATTTGACAGGTGGTCACAGCAAATTTTAAACAACTTTTTTTTTTTTTTTCATTTATTTAATATACGAGTATTAACAGCTGGAAGGATTTTATTTATAAATTTAATTTATATATGTGTAGCTTAGAATATTTTTAAATAAAAAGATTTTGTTGTTTTGTATTCTATTTAAGTATCAAAGTTTAAGGTAGTATATAATATAATCAATGACATTTTGACATTTTATTTTTGAAGTCTTATGTTTTATGCATATTATTTGTGGGGTACTTTGAAAAAAAAAACAATCGTTAGTTTCAAATTAAAACAAATTAAGACAGTATTTTAATTTAGACCGACAATAGAATAATAATAAACAGATTGTAACAGCAACGAAAACTTCAACTTCAAAAGTAATGTGAAATAAAATACAACGTTAAGAGTGTTTTTGACAGCATAAAAGCGAATAAACAAAAAAGTTGAAATTTTGCTTTGTTGACTTGGCGTCAATGTTTTTATAAAACTTGCGTCTTTTGTCGCACAAAAATAAATTTTGTTTAACTACGTAGTTCTATAAGATGTCCTTCCTTGTCCTTATCAAAACCAAAATAAATAGACGAAACTAAATTATGGTTGTCACATTTTGATTTAAGTGACAAATTTCGTTTTAAAAGTTGGTAGATTTTGCACAGCGACATCGAATTTATTGATTATGTTAGTTGTTGATTGGCCATATTTCTAAGATCTTAGAGATTTGTGTATTTTCTTTTATTTATTCTTGATCTAGATCTGGCTTAATACCAATTTATCCTGTTTTTGCAATCCATGGGGCAAAAAAAATTGATTTGTTTTTGATTTCAGATCAAATCTGCAGATATGGATTTTTCAGCAGATTTACCCCCTTTGCACCAATACTAATACAATTTTTAAAAATGTTTAAATGGAAATTTGACAGCGTCTACACGTATATGAAGTTACACTAATACAATGGCAAAAAAACGTTTCCAATTGTATTTCAAGCGCCAAGGAAAAGTGTGAAGTAGTTGTCAAAGTTTCTCTTGAAGTTGTTGTGTCAATCTTTTTTCTCGCTTTATGAATAAAAGAAGTAGAACCAATAGAATTAATTTTGATATTTATATCTTTCAGATTCACTAAAGTGATAGCTATAATTTTTCTTATTTGCTTTTGTTGGTCTAAAATGGGAGTCGCAAAGCTTCTGAATGACCAAAAAAGATTTTACAGCATATATTAAAATGAAAGGTATCATTTTGTTGAAAATAACAGATCCAAAAAAGGCATTTTGTTATGTTTTTAAACGAATATCAATTTTGCATTCTGAATACAAAATTATTATTAGTGAAATAATACACTTTCCATAAAAAAACCCCTAAAATGAAATGATAAACAAGAATGTCAAATGTTTGTTTATTTCAACTAAAAATCTCTAAGAGTCGCATTTATGAATTAATAATATGACTTTATTTGTTCTTCGTTTTAATGCAAAATAAGCAAAATATTGACTCTCATAGCACGTTCTTGCAAAAAGAAAAAGTTATAAAAAGTTATGACTTTATTTTTACGACAACGATCTGAACTCTGAAAAAAACAACTTTACTTTACTTTATTTGAATCAGTTTATATCAATGTGATATAAACAACAAATCATTAAAAATGTTGTGCATTTGAAATTAAAACAAAAAGATTGTACTTTAATTCGTATTTACAAAGAATAAATAGATGTATGTACATACATAGGTAGATATATGCAATATTGTGAAATTTAAATTTAATTATTCTCTATTCCAATCAATATTCAGAACATAAAAATTCATTTGAAAAAACGTGACAATATTGTTTTCTAACATTCCTTATTAGTATTAATTTGATAGTTATTTTAACTCTTTTTTTTTCCTATCATTGCCGCCGGTTTTTAAAAACAATTAAGAATCCCCTTAATGAGTCACAAAACTGTGTGGTGTGGCTTGACTCTATTTTTAAAAAAATATTGTTTCAAACGAAAAAGTTTAAAATCCGTAATTTTTTGACATTGATGTCGCATTTCCATGTTGAGATTCCTTCACGTCAAATTTGGACTGACAGAAACTCCTCTCTAAACTTCTTAACATCGAATCAATCGAAAACAACACGTTCTTAAAATAATGTAGGCATATAAAAATTGTTATATTTTTAATAAATCAATTTGTATGCACTAAATGCTTAAAGAAAAATAACATTCGTTGGTGGTCCGATAAAACAAAACAAAGCACTTAATTTTTAAACAGTGGCAGATTGTAAAAAAAAAAAACAAGAAAAAAAATAACAATGTTTTTTAATTCAACTTAATAATCACTGACAGTAAATAGGTACAGAGGTGAGTTCTAAGAAATAAGTAAACAGTTAACTTTTTAAACTTTAATCAGCTAAGAGCTAAATTAATTAATTACAAAATACACGCCCCCTGTTTAAGAGACGCAGAGACAAATAATAATCAGAGATAAGGTGATAAACATTTTTCATTTATATGTATGGATATTGGATAGCATACAGCTAATGTGTAATTAGGTTTTTAAATAACTGGCGCGTATTTGCGCTTATAAAGTTACACCCCACACGTCCAGAGGTGAATTTTAATTTAATCTTTTAGTTTTGTCATACAAATCATATTCTTATGATTCTGAGAATAAGTCAGTGTACGACAAAATAGGATTGGTATTTTTATTTTTGAAGTTTGCTGACCCATAAAAAACACAATGGGAGGTCTTGAGTGGTGAGTGGTGAATAGTGACTTGAAGAAATCTTTGGCATAGATTGATTCGACCAAAACTATTGCTATGCATATCGAAAGTCATTCAAATTAATTGGTTTTTCGTGAGCCAACATCATAAATTGAGACAATGTCTGTCGAACTTTAAAAATACTTTAACCTTTAACGGATTTAACAAATTGTTAACCATGAGCCACATACTTCAGTTGCTTTATTTTATTTTAGTTTATTTTATTTTATTTCTTGTGGACATGTGTTCCAAACTTTAGAAAATAAACTAAGAGAAGAATAACAGTTATGAAAAGAGTTGGAAAAGAGAATACAATTCAAGTTGTATATTCAAAAACACCATCTTGGTTTGCCTAAGAAATCAAACGCACAGCTGATTCATGAAGTGATTAAATGTGTGCGTGGCATTAACGCTCAAAACACATTAGTTATTTCTATGTATGCGTGAAAACTAGCCAACATTTCTTATTGTAATTTACATCTTTTCATCAACATTACAAATACAACAATGTTAACAAATGGGTTTTGGAGGGGGATACGTATAAAATGTTTTGTCTATATTCACAATCTGTTAAATAAAAATTTTGACGTTTTGAAGAAAAACTCCAATGCCGGATGTCAAAAAGCTGTTAAATTACATTTGAAATAAGGTTTTTCTTTCATAATATTGTAATAATTTATTATTCCTTATATTTTCCATTTGGAAAAATAAACATTTTTGACATTTATGTTTCTCACAAATGTCAAACGTTTAAATAATATTTATTTATTTAATCTCTAAACAAAGGAAACACACTTTCATATTAAAATAGACGTTCGATGGAAAAAAATATACATTTTAAAGTCAACGAATTTTCTAAGTCAAAAACAAACGTCATAAAATTATTCTCTTCCATAAATTACACGTCTGGGATTTGGAAATTACGACTGAAAACAAAAGTGATTCGACTAAACAACATTGCATAATTTAAAACAACAAATAAAACCTAATGTTTATTTTCACTTACATAAACTTTATCAAACTGTATAAGTACATACATACTTAAATGTCAGTGTCGTGCTCACGACACAATGTTCAAGCTGTCAGAAAATATTTCATTAAAGGAATTTTTTGACTAAAAACATTCTTATAAGTTGTTATTTACTTTTACAAAGGAATTTATTTGTTTTTAACTTCTTATTTTTGTGAATAAAAACAATTAGCATACATATCATCAGACTGAATTAAATTTAAATAAAGTTTAAGACAATTCTAACATATTTTATTCTTATTCCATTATCATTATCATTTTCTGATGGTTTGTGATTGAGTAGAGTAAAAGAAAAGAAACAACTTTGATGGATATGTCCATAAATTTGACAGAGAACTGATGATTTTTTGTCTCATACGTTTTAATATAATTATACTGTCAACTGTCAAAAAGTAAATATAATGAATGGTTGTGAGCAAGAAGCCAGTATTCTTTCATATTCATTTAAAATGGACTGTTAACGTATATTAAGTGCTAAGTAATAGAACGGAATTTTTTTGTTTGAGTTTATTTGCAAAACATTTTGGACGTTTATGTTAAATCTTGAACAAAGCTGGAAGCCATATTTGTTATTTGTTGACTTTTTGTCTACTGCAAATTAATTGTTCACGATTTGTATTTTGTTTTTGTATACTTAGATATTTGTATAAGTCTTTGATTCTTTGTAGTTTTATTTATGGATTTCAATGGAATTCAAGAAATGTTATTATCATCTGTTTAAATATCATACCTAACAGCTGTCAATTAATATCAACATTTTCTAGAAAATTTCATCTGTCATAATTAATTTATGTAATTTTGTTTATGTATATCCAAAAAATCTCTCATCTAAAATGCCATTTAGCTGTTTTATTTTTTCAATCAATCAAAGTTTGTTGTTATCAAAAAATAAAAACAAACACACCTACGACGAAGTATGACAGGAAAAAAAAAACAAATTTATGAATGGATGTCTTTGCAATTTGCATTCTCTAGCTAAAAGGCGTAGGAGTAGGATACTCAATGTGAGAAAAACAAATTCAAAATATTCAAACTATTTTACACAAAATAACAGATACGTAACGTGTATCTATCTATAACTTGACGTTGCCTTAAATGTCAATGTCACTCTAAATCAAGTAGCAATCTATCTCTCTACAAAGTTCTATCAATTGATCCACACTTATTCCAACAAATGAGAACTTGTTGACAATTCTTGATTCAACAGCAAAATATCTTACATGATCAATGAGGTCACTGTGAATCTGTCAAAGAAAATTAAACAGACCTAAAAAAAAAATCACGTTTTTTTAA
The DNA here is from genome assembly GCA_920104205.1 of Eupeodes latifasciatus. Taxonomy (NCBI): domain Eukaryota; kingdom Metazoa; phylum Arthropoda; class Insecta; order Diptera; family Syrphidae; genus Eupeodes; species Eupeodes latifasciatus. The sequence goes on from OV049924.1 coordinate 148,762,504, forward strand.
CGCATGCATGTGAACCTGAACACCCATCATTGACAAGTGCATCACGAAAACACCCTCAAATCATAAATGGAAATGAAAAATGATTTATTAATTAATTACAATATTTAATTATCTTATATACATACATATATTCAATGTTTTTTACATGTGAACTTATGTATATGTATTAAGGATGGATATATAATATATAAAAAGTGAACGAACGGGGATGTTGTGTGTCAAAGTTATGACGTTTTGTTTGAAGTGTTCCCTTTTGGGTTTGATGATAGATGAATATTTTATTCATTAAAATAAATGAGTATAGCTATGCTTGTATTTTATTAAGATAAACAGCTAATGATTTATTGATTTTTCTTTTTTATATTTTATGGATATGGACATTTAATTGGATTCATAGAAAAAGTGATTAGACAGGTTCATTTGTTAGTTTATATAAAATGTCTAAGTAATGTTTTGAACAAAAGCATTTCAAGTTTAATAAAAAGATAAATTTGACAGATACTTCAAAATAACATGTCAAATGTTTCAATTTCTAGTCAAGTGGCAGAACTTATTCCGAGTTCTCATACAGATTACCGAAAGAAACACAAACACTTCAAAAGATCTCTAACAAATGGATAAAAGACCATAATTTAATACTGGCCATGAACGGAGTATTAACTCATTTACCTCGAGCCAATCATCGAAAGTTAAAAATAAACTTGCTCCGTAAAATGTAAGTGAGTCATTCCAAAATAAAACTAAGTTTCGTTCACAAAATTATCTTTGACATGATAAAGATCACTTCAAGAACATTCATTTGAGGTCATATGACAAGACATCTTCATTTATAAAAAATATCTGTCAAAAAATACTATTCTTACGTTGTCATAATGCCTTATTAAAACGTAATATAAATATGACTCACCACAATTTATCTTTCTTACCTCTCTCGAGATTATAACTGTCAAAAAACAAAGAAAACTCATTTTCAAAAAACAAAATTACTCTGATATCAAAAACAAGGCTATAAATCAATCTGCCATACTTGAGTTCTTGCCAAGAGACCAACATTGAACGATATCATCATAAGAACTTAGAAAATTAATTATCAGTTAACTGTTGTTCGTGTCAGAGAGCTTTTTGTGGTGTAATTTGATACTCCTTCTACCATAATTTTATTTTTAACAAAAATAATTAGATTTTCTTATAATGAATTCCAAGGTAATTCTTTCATGGTTTTTAAGTAAAAAATTTGTTTTTTTCTTCTTACTGAACTATACAAAACATAATCATAGGTCCGTCTGATTGATGGATTATGGTAAAAGTGTGAAGTCAGTGTGATTTTATTGCATTTCTTCACATCCCAATTTTATATTCTATTTTTTTGCTTCTTTATTTTATATTTTATTTTAACTAATTAGTATTGTTTTTCTTTTATTGCAGAAAAATAGCGAAATAAACAGTGAAAATTTAGCAGAGTTTTTAACAAATCGTGACATACTGCCACCAAGTGAAATGTCATTGCTGAAATTTTTAGCAATTGTAAGTATTTATTATATTTATCATTGAAAAATGTTTTATAAACAGTTATACTTATAACTATAGGAAAAATATTATTTAATTTTTGTTTCCAAGACGGCATGTTGGTCTTAATAAAACTAAAAGTTAGCTAATATCTTTTCTAGATTTGACATTTTGTCTTTCTATTAACTGATGCAACATTTAAATTATAGAACACACCTAATTTGTTGAATTTGTTTTGGAATGAAACTGACAGTAGATGTATTTGGCGTATTGTTGTTCTTAAATGAGTACATTTTGTCAATCAAGTAGTTTTACCTTATTAAGATTTTGACAATTTCAAAATAAATCACAATTCGAAAAGAAACAAACCTTTAATTTTGTTTGACAGTTTAGTTAATTTGTAGAATACTCAACAGTAATTTGAAAATCTCTTGAAATTGTTACATACAAACAGTACTTAATATAAACTGTCACTATCCTGACATAATTTATTTTAAAAATAACGCAATGTATGTAGGTATGTTATCCCACAGCAAATTCGCAGGTGTCAAACATCTGCTCTGTTCACAATCTAACCATCTTGTTTCAAGAAAAAAGTCAAAAATTAATTCTTATTATGACACCAATTTAGAATGAATTTTAACCTTGTGCTCTTGTTTTTAATGTTTCCTTATCAAGCGCCAAATTTTATATAATTATTTATTATAAAATTAAAGCATAGCCATGCTTCTAAAGCATGTCTCTTACGTAGGTGTGTTTGTATTGCTTATCTAGACGTAGGGGTAGAAGAACTATTTTGATTCAGGGTTTGTTTAAGTGGCAAAGTGACAAGTAGTGTCATTTTGATAAATATATCATGCATATATGTACATAAGTTGACATTAAATGTCTGACAGAACAAATATGAATGTACTATATTGTGAACTTACACGAGAACAAGGATTCATTCATAATAGACGAATTTTTAATTATTCAAAAGTTTTGCAACAATGTATGCATTTAAAATTGTTAAATAAAAGTCAATCGATAAATGTCAAAAAGTCACAATTATTAGTTTATTTATTTACTTATCACCTCTCGTAATTATCCATCTACTACATTTTATTGAACATATATGTATAAATATATTTAGGGCTCAGAGAGCGATAACATTATAAATATCATGACGCGTCAAATCGACTTATTATGCAAATCAAAAGGCGTCTATTAGTCGTCGATAATTTAGTTAATTTTAATCTTGTCTAATCAATGATTTGTTTGAAACAACAAAAAAACATATAAAAATTAACTATACTTTTAAAAAAATGTAAACAATCATTTATATGATTGTTAATCCTTTATTTTGTTTTGATATGTATTTTTAATTTAATTTTGAGTTTAAAAACAAATAAAACATAAGTCTTGTCTGTAGCACGTTACCCGTTTTTAGGTGGGAAGGGAAAAGGAAGCTATACAAAACATGTTTCCTTTTTGTCTCAACACGTAGAAAACATCAACACAAAATAAAAATAATATAAATGTACAAATAAAATTTGCAAATCTATTTTATGAATTTTTCATAAGGCAATAAAAAGAATTAAGTTTAAAACAATGCTACTTTTTTTTAATTTTTTGACAAATTGTATGAATGTAATAAAAGTCGAGAAGGTTAGCAAACAAACAGTGGCGTTTAATTAAAATTATTATTTTTATTATTTTTGTTTTGTTTTGTGTGTTGTGTTAAGGAAGCATCATTAAAAGAATACTAATTTTGTATTTATTGTTCATGTGACAGATAGGAAATGTGTCATTCAAGAAATCACACAGTAAAATTGTGATTTATTGTTTAGAAAGATCTTTTGATTTATTTTTGTTGGAAAAAGTGTTTTATTCTTTTTATTCTTCGAAGCAAGGAAGATAAAAGATAACAAAACAAACAAAAATTAAATATTGCTAAAGATCACTGGCGCCACAATAAAATAATCTGCTTTGACAGTTACACAATGTTGAAGCTGTCAGAATTTCAATGTGTTCTTATTTTATTTATTTTTCAACTGAGTGAAACTGTTATCTAACGTTTTAAAGTTTGTTTTAATTAGTTATCAATCTTAAATAATAAAATTGTATGCTTGATGATAGACCACTTGAGTTAAAAATAAACTCTAGACCCCAATGCGTCAGTGAAGCAAAAATAAAAAAAAGAAAACGTAACACACACTAGAATATCACATCTTATTCTTAAATGAAACAAACACTACGTCAATGGCCCCAGGTTAACTTTCTCTTTCAAGCAAAAGAAATGAAAAAATGCCTAAATAAAAACTCACCAACTAATTGACGTCTGTCATTGTAGATAGACATGCATTTGACATGAAAGTGAAATTTATTTTTAATACCTTTACTTACGCACAGCGAAAGTGGTGGCCTGCTTTTCTTTATTCTTCATTTCTGAAATTAAACAAAATAAATCAGATCCAATTTTCTTGCAATTCTGCACACAAAAAGAAAAGCGAAAAATTAAAATGCATTCCGCCTACGAATGATGGCGCCTCTGTCCCAAATAAATTGATTCTATTCTTATGCTAATTCTGACAGAAGTATTGCTACAGAGTAACCTATTTAAACGAACCCGATCCAGATCTGTTTGTTTATCATGACTTTTTTCGCCGTACACCTACATATACAATTTTACTATATCGTACATTGTTTACTTTCGTTTCTATTGTAAACTTGAACACACGCTTAAACATTTTTAAAATGAAAACAATAATAATAATTTCTATAGTGACATAATAACAAATCTATTTAAATATTTGTTTATTATTATTTCGTAAACATGTTCTTAATGTTGTTTTTTTTTTCTTTTTTTATATTTACAGAATGCCTTGGAATTAAGTGCCCCTGCTTCGCCTGTTTTATTACAACAACAACATCAACAACATACAGCTGCAGTAGCAGCTGCAGCGTGTAAACCAAAAGGTTGGATGCAATTATCGGGACATCCAGAGAGGTAAGCATCAACAAAAATATTTTTTTATTGAAAATTGACATAAAACATATCATAAAAGTTGGCTGAGAATTGACGAATTCACCAAAGAAATTATTTGGTGTCACTTTTTGACATATCTGTCATCTGTTTAAATATTTCTTTTAATTTGATCTTGAATCGGATTCTACACAAAATTTAAGCACAAGTTCCATGATCCATGCACAAAAAAAAAAACAAGAACGTCTAATTTCTGAGATCTAGCTTTTTAAAATCTGTCAGAAAAAATTGCTCAGCACATTTTACTATTTCTTATCACTTTTTGATACATCTGTCATCTGTTAAATACTTCCTTTTTTATTTTGAATCGGATTCTACAAAAAATAATAGCAATAATTCCATGATGCATGCAAATAAAAGAAATGCTAATTTTCAAGCTCCTGTTTTCTATAATCTGTCAAAAACATTTACTCACCAAAATTGGTTGGATTTTTTTAAATTTTTGATTGCGACTCTGAAGAGGAAAAAACGTGAAAACGCTTCAAACAGGTTTAATCGACTCTGAAATTTATGTATACATTATGTTTAATTTCTTTTGACAGCTCTTCTATCTATGGAGAAGAACTGTCAAACTCACCACACTTGGTGATATTGGGCAGGTTCAGCCGACATAAAGGGACTTGAAAGTAAGGCAAGTTTCTTGCATCTGATTGGCCAGCTGCCAAAAAATTGCCTTCCAATTAAGGCAACTTTATTGGAAAGTTGACTGGAAAGTTAGGCAAGAAAAATCTCCCTAATTATCAAGTCAAGTCAACTTATGTCAAAATGACAATTGATCATATTTTTTAATTTAACTGAAAGCTGAACTTTATTACTCAATGATTTATTTATTTTCTGCACAATTTCATTTAATGCTTTCTGTAAAAAGGTTCCTCGTAAATTTGGAAAAGAAATAAGTAATATTTCTTGAAAATACAAAATACAAATCATGATGGATTTGTAGCTTGCCTGAGGAGTGTTTTGTAGAAAATAATGATTTTGGTAATTTTTGTACTATGAATTTGAAGTAGAGGTTTGTGAAGTAAAATTTTGAATTTTAAATTCATGACACTTGAAAAACTAACTAGTTGCCTTGGTCAAAATTTACGTTCAAAGAATGAAGTTGACTGCAAATGAAGTCCCTTATGTTGTCTGAACCTTCCCATTGTTATTGACAGCATAAACGTCAAAATGAAATAAAGTCACATGAAAATGTTGATTCTCATTTCAAGTCAGTTTTTTTTTTATTTCATTTTCACATCTCATTCAACTTCATTAACAATGTTTGCCATATTCCAACATGATTTAATTTTGCCTTTTTTGTATTTTCAGCATTGTACCAACAACAACTGGCATCGTCCGTAAACGCGTCATCAGTCCCACAGATCACGAAGCCAATGCCTACGAATTCATAACGAACGATCCGTCAGCCAGCAAACTTGTCCCCAAATACTATGGAGTTGCCGAATATAACGGCGATGCATATATTGAACTACAAGACCTGCTAACCGGTTTCAAAGACCCAAATGTCATGGACATAAAAATGGGTTGCCGTACTTTCCTCGAATCTGAAGTCACAAACAAAACACTCCGACCCGATTTGTACCAGAAAATGATTGCTCTTGACAAAGACGCCCCCACTGCCGTTGAACATGAACAACAAGCCATAACAAAACTGCGTTACATGCTTTTCCGTGAAGCCATGTCATCGTCTCATACGAAAGGTTTTCGAATCGAAGCCCTTCGTCGTCGTGGTGCCAGTCCTATAAAAGATCTTAAAACCGTTCGCAATACCGATCAAATCGAAGAGACAATTCTGCAGTTCCTCAACTCAAATAAGACTATCACAAAGGAGCTGATCAAAAGACTGCGCACAATGAGGACACTGATGGAGAAGTCAGAATTCTTCAGGCATCATGAAATAGTTGGTTCCAGTATTTTCATAGTTTACGATGATGAGAAGGTTGGAGCGTGGCTGATTGACTTTGCCAAGTCAAGACGTCTGCCAGCCGATGTTCAAGTCAATCATCGACAGGAATGGATTCCTGGCAATCGTGAAGAAGGCTTAATCAAGGGAATGGATGAACTCATTAGAGTCTTTGAGGGCGTATATGAAATTCAAACTGGCAAAAGGATAACTAAATGAGTTTCTTAATTATTATTATTAATTTCTGCAATCTAAAATTTATATAATTTATTAATTTTGCCTCAAGACTGATCATATAACCGCATCTTTTTTAATTTTAATTGTAATTTTATTTTTTGTGAAATTTCAAAACTGCAAATTATTTTGGCTTTATATTTTAGCCTTGAGTGTTTGTAGTTTTATTTTTATAAATTTGTATTTATCATTTTCTTTATTTCTTTTATATTTTCTGTTCCATATTGGAAAAAAAACAAAGCTTTGTCGCAGTAACATTAAAAATGCGCTTTCTATTATTATATTTTCGAGGAGTTTTTATCCTCTTTCTAATCTGTAATTAAACGTATTATTTATGATGTATAATTTTTATTAAACAAAATAAACAACAAAATTAAATTAAGTTAAAAAAAAACATACCTAAATCAATAGAATTTAAATATTATTTTAGTTTAAATGAAAACAAATTTTCTTTTTTTTTTGTAATGATTCTTTTTGTTATTTAATTATAAAAGTTGTTAAGTAATAATTTAGAAAAACAAGGAATAAAAACAGCCTTTGATTAATTATTATTACTATAAAAAGAAAAAAAAAGAATGAAAAAAAGTGTATTTTTTAATTATATGCAATAAAAACAAATATTAATGAAAATGTTAAGTTTTTTTTTGTATTTATTAGACAATGCTTTAGTTGCTTTAAAAAGTGCTGCAATATGAAACCCTATTTTCTATTTTTGGCACTAGTGTAGTCGAAAAATAAATTTAAACCTGCCATAAAAGACTCCGAACTTGGCGCTTAAAAAGAAATATGAAAATGGGAAATTAACTTTTATATTTACAAAAATTCTGTGAGAGCGAGATAGACGACGAAACGTCTAAAAAGTTGCATCAAAAGTGCCCAATTTGAACACTGTCAAAGAATACTGACATTTTCCCAAAGTCACAAGTTTGACAGTTGTATACGAAAGGCTTTTCCTTATTTGCTCAAATTAGAAAACTCTAACAGTTTCACGTGACTCTATTTTCTCATTACACTGATTTAAAACTTCCAACTTATGTATGTAAATGAATGTGATGACTTTGTAGCCAAAGTTCGCATTTTCAATGCACCACCATTTGGCCAATCGAAAAAATCCTACGTACTTTTTTATAATTTAAAAATTACAGGAGTTTTTACTCCGGCCCTGGACCCCGCGCTGCACAGCCGACATTTTAAAATGAATCGCTTAAAAAATCTATTTTTGCAGCAATATTCATAAAACCTTATTTCTATAATTCCGATATTATGTAATTTTTCTAGAAAAAAAATCCCCAAAAAACCTATTTTTATTTGCATCTAGTGTGTCCTAACCCCTTAATAGCGCTCGATATAAACCGCCCTTAATCTTTAAAAATTTGATTTGCTTATAACGTACTTTCAAATTTAAATTCTTATCTTAAAAGTTTCTGCAACAAAAAAATTTCATTGAAAATTGTCCGAAAAAATGTCATGAACTACCAGGCAATCATAAAATTCAGCAGGTATTTTTACTCTACACGATTTTATGTGAAACTCCTAAAAGTATAATACCAATGGCAGCTACTCAACCAGAAATTAATTTTGAAATGTGTGAAACTCCTAAAAGTATGCAAACTAACTCCTTGAAGTATTATATAAATATTAGCTTCTCAACGAAATACGAATTTATGACAATCCTAAAAGTATAATAGTAATACGAGCTACTCAACTCCTAAAAGTATTACACTAATTACATCTACTCAATACAGGAAGTAAGATCAATGCAGCCTATAAGTGCACTACAGTCGAAAGAAAAATCTTTTGTTCGTATATTATATTTATTTATTTAAAATAAAAAAGCAAACAGTTAAAAGGTGAATTTATTGATGAACAAAAGTTATTAAAGAAGAAGTTATATTATATTCAAGTATGATTAGTTGGTTGTCCTTTACATTTTTCCTGATAATGACATGATTGCAAATGACTTTGAAATATATTCTCAACGATGAATTCTTGGCATTGATTGATGAATAAATTATAAGATGATGGTGATAATGGTTTTTGCTAAATAAATATGAAATTATGTTATTAATATTTTATTTAATTTGGATGCTTTTTAATGCAATCAAAAAATTATAATAATTATTTGAAAAACAAAAAATAAATATTTATTCTAATTTGTTACCGATTTCGCTTTATTCCATGCTAAAGGACACTTTAAAAATTTTAAGGCAACATTTTTTTAAATACACAAGAAAAGGGTAATTAAAAAAATGGATTTTTAGTTTCAAAATGATGAAAAATGACACAAGGGAGACATATTAATAAAAAAAAAAAACACAATCAGAAACTGTTTTGTAGCTTTGGAGGAACATTTTATAGCAAAATACGTACAAATATTTCTTTGACTCTAGAGCCTATACAGTTTCGCATCTGGATTTTAGAAAGAACTTGCAAAAATATATAGTTTCTAAATTACCAACTTCTGATGTGTATTTTTTGAACAAATCAATTCTTTTAGTTACTCATTTTGTTTACCAAAAATATATTTTACATATAATGTTAATATAAAAAACATATATTAGTTAGAAAATATTGTAAATTCGATTAAGAAAATATTTGTTAAACATATTATTTGATATCTAACAATAAAAAAAACATATAAAAACAACGGCACAAGACACTTAAGGTGATGGAAAAGGGTGTCAAAGGTGTTCTATTTTTTTATCCTCGTACTCTGGAAGCTTTCTTGCTCTTGTCTGCTTTTGGTGGAACTGGTCCTCCACGACCATTTTGTATATGCCGATTATACAATCTGGAAAAGAAGAAGTAAAACACATTAAAAAACCATTAGTTTTGTAGGTTTTTTAACTCACATCTTGTATGTCTCTGTCTTTAAATAATCAATAACATGACTAATTCCCAACAAATACTGCTCGGCAATTGGTTGCACCCACGGATTCTCTTCCATCTTCATAACTGACTTATTGCCAAGCAAATCTAATTGTGCAACTTCCGGTGGTAGAATTGTCAATCGGTTATTTTGAATATGCAATTCCCTTAGCCTTGTCAATTCACCAATTTCTCTTGGGATTTCCAACAAATCATTATCCCGAAGACCAAGAATTTGTAAATTCTTCAAATTACCCAATTCTTTGGGTATAAATTCAAAGTCATTATCACCCAAATACAAGGCACGTAGGGTTTCCATCATGAAAAAATTTCCTGGCAATTGATGTTCATTTAAATTATTGTAGGATAAATCGAGTACTTCGAGAACTGGAAATGCACCAAATCCACGAGGCAGTGTGTCTAAACGATTGATGGAGACATTTAGAATTCTTAGTTTTGGCATTGAAGACAACGAAACAGGCAATTCACGAATAACGTTGTTGGAGAAATTCAGAATTTCCAAATTGGCTAGATTGGCAATACCAGCTGGTATTGTGCTAAGTTTATTGTGACTTAGAGTGAGGCGAGTTATGTTTGCCATTGACACTGTAATTAAATAAATTAAAAAATTGAATTATTATATATATATTTTTTTTTAAATTTAAATGTAAAAAAATAATGAAGATAGTTTAAAGGTGTAAACACGATCATTCACTCTACATTTGAAACATACTTGAATTACTAAACTAGTAAAAACAGTCATTTTCTTGTCTTTTACACAAAACAAAAACACTAAGCACTGAGCTGCCTTCAAGGGCTGGAGGCTGCCCAAGGTACACTTAAAAAAGTGGAATAAGAGAGCAATTGTTACACTTAAGGGAGCATTTGTTGATAAGGTAATAAATGCTTGACGGTATGCGGTGCATCTTGAAACATACTCAGTTCGGGTGAGCTTTTGAAAAGAAATCCAGAATTTCCAACGTATATTTTAAGACTTTGCTGTGAAGCACCAACATTGGTCTGTCAGTACTCATGCAAGGGTACTTAGTAAAAGTGAGAAAGGATGTTTCTAAAGACGCTAAACATTGTATGCAAACTATGCAAAAATAACGTAGCTAGATTCCACCTAGCCCGCATGTAACACAGAGGGAGGGGCTCAAAAAATTAATAGACATAAGAGAGATGGCGCAACTGCTTGGCAGCAGATATATGCGTAGGGAGACTTATTTAATGAGGCCAGTGGTCTGTTATTTTTCGTACAATTCTTAACTACTGTTGTTTTGTGAAAAATTGTTCAAGTGTCGGGCAGGTTCGGACGACATATGTATGGGACTTAAAGGTAAGGCAAATTTCAAGTATCTGATTGGCCAGCTGTTGAAAAGTTGACTGCAAAGTTAGTCAAGAAAAATCTCTATGGGCAGGTTCAGACAACATAAGAGACTTCATTTGCCTTCAACTGCTTTCTTTGGACGTACATTTTGACCAAAGCAACGTAAAGTGTCATAAACTTCAAATTCGGAACTTTACTTCACCAACCTCTACTTTCAGTTGATCGTGTAAGAACTACTAAAAACATAATTGTCTTCAAAAATCTTCTCTGGAAAGCTACAAGTCCATCTCGACTTGTATTTTTTATTTTAAATACATAAATATTACTTATTCCTTTACCAATTTGATAAGGAACCTTTTTACATAAAACATAAAATGGAATTATGCAGAAAATAAATAAATCACAGAGTAATAAAGTTCAATTTTCAGTTGAATGAAAAAAACATGATTGACTGTCATCTTGACATAAGTAGACTTGACTTGATAGTTACCGAGATTTTTCTTGACTAACTTTCCAGTCAACTTTCCAGTAAAGTTGCCTTAATTGGAAGGCAATTTTTTGGCAGCTGGCCAATCAGATATTAGCAACTTGACTTGGTTTCAAGTCCCTTATGTCGCCTGCACCTACCCTATTACTATCAAGTCAAGTCTACATTTCAAAATGTCAGTTGATGATATATTTTCATTCAACTGAAAACTTAACTTCAAAACTCTGTGATTTATTTATTTACTACCTACATTTTATATAAAATTTAGTGAAAAACGGTTTCTTGTTATATTTAAAATGAAATAAGGACTTTGTGTAATAAGTTTTTTTTGATGATAATAAGGTTGTTAGTACTTTCTGTACGTTCAACTGAAGATAAAAGATAGTGAAGTAAAGTTCCAAGTTTAAAATCAATGAGATCTGAAAAATTAACGTTGGTCTTGTCTTGCTTTCAAAGAATACAGTTGACTGCAAATGAAGTCCCAATGCTGTATGAATCTCTGATTTGATATTGTCATTTTTAGAGTTAATGAGTATAGAAATTTTGTTAAATTTACATTATTAATTAATTAAGCGCCATAGTTCGACCTGTTAACAACAATTCTAAGGGGTACATTTCATCTTAGCCTAGATTGAAATACAAACGACAAAGAATAGATGAATACGACAACGTTCCATTCAATACACCAGCTATAAAGCAGAACTGCAAATAATCTCTGTGACCAGAAAGAAATGGCACATTTTTTAAAAGAAGCCTTTGAGTGAATTGAGGTAATCAAAGTATATCAGACCAGGGAAAAAAACGAAAATCTTAAATTCTACATTTAAAACTTTTCATCCACCATCATTCCACCTGTTCCATCAATGTGGATAGATTGTATGGCGCCAATACAACGCAAGCGTATTCAAGAATTGGCCTAGCAAAAGAAACATGCAGAATTTTAATATCATATGGATCATGTTACTCTCGGGAAAACCTTTCGACAAAACCAAGTGTTTTGTTAGCTTTTCATAACAGAATTATAGTGATCAGTAAACATTAATTCTGAAGGTAATACAACTGAGTTTTCTATTCAAACGTGGCGAATTCAACATTAGTTATAATTTATTATAAAACGTTTGCGTGTAAAACACATTGCCATACATTTGTCAATATTTAAAATCAAACAATTTTTACTGCACTATTCCCAAAATAGATTTAGTTCTTCCTGGAGCTCTTTACAATTTTTGATGGAGCTTATAATTCGAAATATTTGTACATCATCTGCATAGATTAGAGATAGAGATATAGTATTATATTAAAACAGACGGCAAATCATTATTAAATAATAGTAAGTATATGATAATAAATATAATAAGCAGCAATGGACTAAGTAGACTACCTTGAGGTACACCAGAAATGACTTTAAATTAGTATCTAAATTTAAGGCAAGACGAAATGCACATAACGAAACTGTCGTTCAAGTTTACCTAATTTACTAAGAAGAATTTTATGATTTAATTTTTCAAATGCTTTAACAATTGCATCCAAACAAAAAGTAAAGAATTGTAATAAATTAGAAATTGTAGATTTTATTTTTAACAAACCATTTTACATATAAAATATCAGAAGAACAATTAAAAGAAATCATGTCACAGATAATTTCGCTAAAGGACGATAATACGTAACGTAAATTTGTAGAACCTTTTTTATAGACTTGCCTAAGCTATGAATATTTAGAAAGATCTGGAAACTTAGAACATTTAAAAAAATCGTTGAAAAGAATAAACAAAGGTCAAAATGATGGTATTCTATCAGGACCAGGACTGAAATATTTATGTAGCTTTAAAAAATTGTTACGTATAGCGGCTTCAGAAATCGAAAAATTGATTGATATAAGATGACTATATTGTTCTGTGTTAGAAAAAAAAAGAAGAATTTCTTCTTCAAAGGCAGTGTTAAAATAATCTGCGAACATGTTTGAAATAGATTCTGGAAGAAGACTTGAAAATGTTTAAAAGTTTCATACTAGCTGGATATCTGTCAAATTTGCATTTACTATTAACGTATCTCCAAAACATATGAGGGTTTATTTTAAGATCACACTCAGTATTCAAAATAAATTGAGAGTACAAAAAGTTTGAACGAGTTAAAAAGTCGTATGGCAGTTTCTAGTAAACTCTAATCGTCTTATCAGTCTTCAATAGATTGAACTTCAACCAGGGCCCTGTTTCACCAAACACTTTTCACTTTTGCACCCTTACTTTCCAAATTACATTTCACCAAACGAAAATTTGCAAAAAGGAAATTGTTAAATTGAAAAGTTTTCCTCTTTGCAAAATACGTTCCACCAACCTCAAACTTGCAAAGTGCAAAGTATTTTCTGAAAAGTGTAAAGTTTTGTTATTTTGCAAAGTATTTGTTTTTTTTTTTGTTTCACCAAACAATAAACATTTCTAATTATATTTAGAATTTTGAAAAATTTTTCAGTAATATGTAAAGAAAAAATTTTATTTGCAAATAAGAGTTTGTTTTATTTGATATCGAAAATGATTTTTCGACCAAAAAGAGTTTTCGATTAGTGGAAAGTACCATCGTATTTGTGTTGTCTAAGATTATAAATAAACTACAATTCCTAGTAGCCGAACGAATATGTGTATAAGTCCCTTCTTACAACTTTTGTGTACATTACATTGGTCTAGGAATGGAGCCCAATATTATGGTATTGCATTCTATGATCGGAATAAACAAAGCAACCGTCTGCAGAGCAATTCATCGATTGTCCAATATTATCATTGTTCAAAATTGTTCAGCCTCGAACATTATTTCCCAAGGAGGATTTATTTATGTAGCTGGAAGTGTTGACTACCGCCATGATGATACCATAATAGAAATGGATTTACTAATTTTGATCTTAATAAAAACAAATTTAAGTTTTAATTTGCAACTTTTCCAAATAAGAAATTAATTGCAAGTTAAACATATTTTAATGAGATTTCATAACATCGCTAAATCATTTAATATAAACACAAACTTGAAAAATAAATGCAACCCAGTCAATTTCGAGTAATAAGTTAAACAGTTGTGTTAAGTTACTTCTTTAAAATCAAACTCGACATAATTTTTACATAAAATAAAAACATAAATTTAATGAAATAGTAAGGGCAGGATGGTGGCGCGATCTTCAAATTTCAAGTTCCAAAATTATCAATGGGTAATATTTTAATTAAAATTTTAATAATCTTCAGGTTCCTTCAAATTCAATGTTTAACCAGATGTTGCATTTCATTTCTGATAGCCCAGGTGTTCTTTTGGGGCGACTTTCCATTACCGCAGCACGAATTTCCTTCTGATTTTTTGTTTTACAGTTAGGTAGGGGTCTCAGTACAACATGTTTTAAATATTAAGGCGAGGAAACAAACCTTTAAGTCATAAAAAAAATATTTTCTTTTTCGGACTTAACCCTACTTTTTTTGTATTTCGTTTTTTGGGTCTAAAACAAGTTTTTTTTTGAATTGAAAGTACGGCGTACTTCCAAGCTAGGTATGTAAGGGGGGGCATGCTGCCCCCCTGCTTGGATTACTAAAGGATAGGTTGGGTGCGAGTTTGGGTATATGCAAAGTACTTTTTGCATTTGAGCACTAAAATCAAAGAAATTCCCAACAAACAAAATTCAAGTATGGCAACACTGAACAAAAAACAGGGAAGAAATTTCAAAATCAACCATTTTTGCGTGTTTTGTATGTGAAAAAGTGAACTTTGAAAATTAATTTAAAATAGAAATAAATGTTTCCTCGCTCTGAAATTGCTATAATTATCAAATAAAAAAAACCGCTTCTCGAAATTCGTGCTGCGGTAATGGAAAGTTGAGCCCAGATATCAAAAGAGGTTCCGATCAGGACCCTTATTGTATTGGGTTAGGAAACACCCCATTAGGTCTATTTTAATATCTTGAACTTAATTATTTTTAAGAATTCAAAGCCCATAAATCGGGAAATAAAAAGAAACTAAAAGAATTTAAAGTGGCACCACTGGCTGTTATGCTACTGTCAATTTTTGAAATTTGCTAACCAAAACAACTTCACATAATAATACACAAGTGAAAGAAAAATGAAAAATAACACCCACGAAAAAATTAAGTTTTTGGAAACAGATGATCTCATTTTTTCAATTTTATTTCCATTTTCATTCACAAATATCTATTTCAATCATCCAACTCCATCCACTCTTGTATTGTTTGTTGTAAAATAACTATAAATAGAATCACAAAACAATAGGAAAATGTAAACAAATTGTTTTCTTTTTATACAACAAACAGTATGCACACAACCTGTCATTTCACCTGTCATTCAATGCTTAGGTTGGAATTTCTTCCAAATATGGTCAAGGAATTTCACTTGCAGCGAAGTACTAACAAATCACAAAAGTTTCTCTAATTAAAAAAAAGGAACACTTACACAATCCTGGCATTTCTTCAAATGAAGCAATGCCCTTTTCCACCAAATCGATTTCCCGATTTTGTGTTTCGCGGGCTTCGTCTAGAACCTTTTTCGCCTTCGACATTTTCGCGTTGACTGGTAGACATGATTGGCTCATGGTGTTGCCTTAGCTTCGTAGCGTCGCGTCGTCGCTCCCAAAAAAAGTCTTCCTAATCGAATTCCCCTCTTTTTACTTGCACACAAATGTGTTCTTTGTATTCTAATTTGTTGGTCTTTCTTTATTTTACTTTTTGGATGTTTCGTTACGTTATCGCGCTCGTTATCTTATCTATTTTATATTGCTATTGCCCCTTTCTAATAGAACGTACATAGGTTCTCTGACTGACTATGAGGCAAGGAACTATATCAGCTCTGATGGTGACAATGTAGTGGTTTTGGTTTAATTTGTTTGGATACGAGTACGACGACGAGATATACTTTGAATATACTTGCTCTTGCAGCTAGCTAGACAAAACAGTCACAGAGAAGTTTTCTTTTGAGAACACCGTACAGAAGGGAAAACACACCACGATAGAAAATAGTACACAAATAAATTGAAGCACTTTCTTAAAATGAATGATATGCTATATATATTGGACGGCGATGACGATTTTGAACCGAATTTAGTTCACAGATGGCACAAAACAAAACGAGCAACAGGAGACTGGAGCAGATAGTAGAATCTTGTTTAGAGGAATGAGTCAGATTTGTGGTGGGCATTTCGCAAATGGGCGTAGCAGTTGAGTGTTGCGGCTGGCGGGAAAATTCTTCACTCCCAAACAGAAAAAGTACCAAGATGAAAAATGACGCAAAATTGGGAATAAAATAATTTGTCACTTTGGATTTGGACGAATGACATTAGGTGGGTTTAGTAACATGAAATTTCTTAATAATTTGATTTGGTTTTTCAATTTGGCAAAGCTGTCAAATGGGTAAAATCTGTTTTTTAAATTCTTTTTGATATTTTATGAAATTAAGGACTGTGCTCATAAGGGAACCTTATTTTGACGTCTTATTTTATCTCGAGCATTACATCATGTGATGTTAAAAAAGATATTGGAAATTGGGACATATGTAATAACATTTATTTAAATCAAAATATTACTTTAATTATTTATGTCCATATAAAAACTTTGTCAGTACCTGTATTTTATTGGGATTTAATATTAAGTACAGTGAGAAATTGCCCAAAAACGGTATACAGTAGTCCGGTTTTTATATTTCAAAGTCTATACAATGGAACATTTTTCAGAATAATTCAAAACAAAATTGTAAACAAATTAGCGAAATCTTGAAATAATTTTAACTTTATAAAATGGCAAAATTTTATATTTGATTTGTTTTTATATTTTCCATTTTGTAAATTGAAGCTGAATGAAATAAGAACTGAAGGAAAGGGATTCGTTCGTAGATTATGGTACATATAAGTATAATTGTTTTTCAAGTACAACAGATGGCACTCTCGTTAATAAACGGTAATATTATGTTTGATACTAACTTTTTTGCTTTTTTTTTTTTTTTTTTTTTTTTTTTTTTTGCGATGTTCAAATGGTAGACATGTGCATTCAAGAGGACACAAGCGTCCACAGGTTTTTTCTCAAAACCCACCTCTGTCTATCAACTCCTACTCTCACCTCCCCGTGGTGAACATCGGGTGCCTAGTACCTCAACTGGAGATTGGGTTCTAACCCCAGTGGAAAGTTGTTGGGGGCAGCAAACGAGAGAGGGGGGGAGAGGTGTTTCCACTAAGGCACCTCTCCTTATCCAGACGGCAGCGGACGAATTCTCGAGATGGAATCAACGGTGGCGTCTACAGTTCCAGTAAGGCTGAACTACTTAGTGAACACCTTATAGGGCTTCTACGACTTATTCGGAGCCCAGGCCTATAAGGAGCGGTTTATCCGGCTCCCCGTCCTTGGAGTTATACTAAGGATCTGGCCCTCCAGGTTGGGGGTTGTGCCGTCAGGGTAACTTCCTGACCACGCAAAAATTTTCTAGTTGCGAAGCACCAACAAGCCTCGGATACGGACGGATTCACTGTTGACAACCCAAGCAAACGAAATAAGGACAACGAACTTCGGATCTGTACGTGGAATGTTAGGTCCCTTAACAGACCACGTGCAGCCGAACAATTAGCGGAAGCCCTAAACTGCTGCAAGGCAGATATTACCGCCATCCAAGAAGTGCGATGGGATGGACCGGGCAAACGCAAACTAAAAGACTGCGATATATACTACGGCGACTGCTACCGAGAACAAAGGCAGCGTCTATTTGGGTGTGGATTTGTTGTTGGAACTAGACTCAGGCAAAAAGTCTTGAGTTTCAACAGTGTGAGCGAGCGCATCACGACAATCCGCATCAAGGCTAAATTCGCCAACATAAGCCTAATATGCGCGCATGCCCCAACAGAGGAGAAAGATGAAGACACCAAAGACATATTCTTCGAGCTCTTGGACAAGACATATGAGCAGTGCCCTGGCTATGACATTAAAATTGTCTTAGGAGACTTTAATGCCAAGCTAGGAAGAGAAGACATCTTTGGTGGCACAATCGGAAGATACAGCCTGCACGACACCACCTCCGACAACGGATTCAGGCTGATCGATTTCGCTGCGGGGCGAGACGTTCTGGTAGCTAGTACGCAGTTCACACATCTTAATATCCACAAGGGGACATGGAAATCTCCTGATCAATCAACCGTCAACCAGATTGACCACATTGCGATCGACGCACGACACTTCTCCAGTATACAGGATATCCGAACATTCCGAGGGGCCAACATTGACTCGGACCACTACCTCGTTGTAGCCAAGGTACGGCTACGGATATCCCGGTCCAAGCCAAAACAAGGAAGTACTGTGAGAAGTTTCGACGTTAGACGGCTACAATCGCAAGAGACTGCCATGTCCTTTTCCGATCGAGTCTCTAGTAACCTCTTAAGGAGTCCTATGCTGCATGCATTAAGCATTGAAAACCAGTGGCAACATTGCCTTGCAGCCATCAGAGATGCCGCCTCTGAAGTGCTAGGTTTCACACGTCCACAACAGCGAAACCCCTGGTTTGACGACGAATGCCGGCAAGCGCACGCAACGAAGCAAGAGGCATACAAAACGGCCCTGCACAGAAGGACCAGAGCTGCTCGCGAGCTCTACGAGCAGAGGAGGAGAGAGGAACACCGGCTTCTTAGATGGAAAAAAAGAGAGCACGAGAAGCGCGCGATCGAGGAGATAGAGGGATGTTACAACAGGAATGAGGTTCGTAAATTTTACCAAAAGGTAAAAAAGAACTCCCAAGGGTACCAGCCACGAACCGAAGCCTGTAAAGACGATCAGGGGAACATCGTAGTAGAACCGCAGTCTATGTTGAGAATATGGAAAGACCACTTCTCCAAATTATATAACGGCGATGGCGAACCGAATCCCGCTGTAAGGGAGGTAGAACCACTCAACTTAGGCGACGCAGATCAACAATTCCGCCTACCCGACCTAGACGAAGTGAAGATAGCTATATCTAAACTGAAGTCAAACAAAGCTGCTGGAGCTGACGGCATAGCTGCCGAACTATTTAAAGCAGCAGGCGATGACTTGGTAGGGAGCATGCACCAACTCATCTGCAAAATATGGTCGGAAGAAAGCATGCCCGATGAGTGGAATCTCAGCATAGTTTGTCCGATACATAAAAAAGGAGACCCTTTAAATTGCGCCAACTACAGAGGGATCAGTCTCCTTAACATTGCATATAAGATCCTTTCTGCCGTACTATGTGAACGTCTGAAGCCGTTCGTCAACAACCTGATAGGTCCTTATCAGTGTGGCTTCAGACCAGGAAAGTCCACTATCGACCAAATATTCACATTACGGCAGATCTTGGAAAAAACCCAGGAGCTTCAAATCGATACCCACCATCTCTTTATCGATTTTAAAGCCGCGTATGACAGCATCCATAGGGAAGAGCTCTACAGAGCAATGTCTAGTTTTGGCATCCCTGTCAAACTTATCCGTTTGTGCAGAATGACGATGGAGAATGCACGCTGCTCCATCAAGGTCGGAAAAGATCTCACCGATGCATTTGATGTCAAAAAAGGTTTTAGACAAGGCGATGCACTGTCATGCGACTTCTTCAACATCGTTCTGGAAAGAATTGTGCAAAACTCAACCGTCAACACTAGAGGCACAATCTTCCAAAGGTCCATCCAATTACTCGGATACGCAGATGATATTGACATAATTGGAAGATCAAAGCGTGATGTCAGTGGAGCGTTTTTGAGCATTGCGACGGAAGCGAAGAAGATGGGTTTAGTGGTCAATGAGGGCAAGACCAAGTATATGCTGTCATCAAAAAAGGACATTGAACAACGACGTCTTGGACAAAACGTCACCATGGACAGCTATAACTTCGAGGTAGTTAAGGACTTTGTCTACCTAGGCACCGCTATAAACACAGGCAACGACACCAGCGCTGAAATCAAACGAAGAATAACTCTTGCAAATCGCTGCTTCTTTGGACTTAGAAGGCAATTGAGAAGTAAAGTCCTCTCTCGAGCATCTAAAATCACCATCTATAAGACACTCATCATCCCGGTTCTCATTTATGGCGCTGAGGCCTGGACCCTGTCAAAGAAAGATGAGAACGTCTTAGGATGCTTCGAGAGAAAAATTCTTCGGGTGATTTTTGGTCCCGTACGTATAGATGGAGAATGGAGGAGAAGATATAACGACGAACTGTACGGGCTGTACAGCGACACTGACCTAGTTAGCAGAATAAAAGTCCAACGGCTTAGATGGCTGGGTCATGTAGAGCGAATGGACATCAACGCTCCAGCCCGGAAGGTCTTCGAATCCAATCCCGAGGGACGGCGCAGTAGAGGAAGACCGCGACTCAGGTGGCGCACTCAGGTGGGTGAGGACCTCAACCAACTTGGCGTGCGAAACTGGAGACAGCTAGCTAGGGACCGAGCTGGCTGGAGACGCATGTTGGTTGAGGCCCAGGTCCGCCCCGGACTGTAGCGCCACCTTAAGTAAGTAAGTAAGTACTAACTTTTTTGCAGAATAACAACAGTAATATGATTATCATAAAATTAAGAAACTTAATCGAGTCAGCTTACCAAAACAAATCTATATTTAATTTTTCTTTACAATAAATAATAAAAAATAGCTCAAGGAAGCGCAGGAGATCGATGGTAAGCTACGTTAAAAACCAGAATAAAAATTTGGATCTGAGTTTTGTATCAGTATATTTTTCGAAGGACTCAACAAGATACTTTTAAGACGTTTTTCTGATTTGAAACAATGCGGAGTTCCATACAATTTTGTATAACCAATGAGAAATCAGAAACATGTATAGTATATACACAAAATATTAGACAGAAGTTAATACCGATTGGAAAAATACACAATTAATTAAATAAGTTAAAAAACATAAAAAAAAGTGAGCCATCATGGGCGCCTGGCAGATGTGAAACATTGTGTGTGTACAAGTAATATGCATAAAAGATAATATATTTACAGGAATTAAATATTGCCTAATGAAAAAATGAAGTATTACGAATTTCTTACAGAAAATGGTAACTTTATTTAATAAAAATTTATTTACATGTGATAAAATTTCGATATTAATATCAAGTGGCCACAATTTAAATATTTTCATCTGTGACTTCAGTAATAGTTATATTCGATGTTTCCTTTGCCGGTATTACTGTGACGATTGGTCGATGATAACTACAGTACGTTACAAAAGTATTGGATGAAACATTATCAAGATATCTCACAAATACAGCATCTATTGTTGTTCCATATTTGGTAGTAGATTCTCTTGGATTGTTGTAGATTTGCAATTGAAATTCTTTTTGAAGAAATGTCATTAATGGCATTGATTCAGCTTTTGCAAAATTTACATTAAAATCTCCAGCTAGAATTAATGGTAACTTATGTTTATTCGTTTTAAAAATTATTGAACCTCTTTGATTATAAGCAAATAACCTTTCAAGTAAAAATGAAATTATATGATCCATTTTGTTATTAGGTGAAATGTATACTACAATCATAATTAATTCACTTCCGTCTTCTAGTTTAACATTTGAAGCACACATATCACCAATAGATGTAGATCACCTACCAATTGATATCTATCTACAAAAAAATCTTTAAAGCTCAAACAAATCTTATGTTCAAATATTGAAGAAAACTTAATGCCAAATAAAAGCAAAATACCCACTCGCCAAAATATACATAACTATAATCAAACGTATACCTAACTACCCCTATATTCTTCTTCACAAAGATCTGCATGACAAAAATTGCATCGTAGCTTTGTATACATAATTCAAACCTTATACAAGGATCGTACACAAGGAGAAGCAGACTTATGAATGTACATAAATAAAAACAAAAATCGGTACAAGATCCTCAACAGCTGATGTAAGCATACAAACATTTCATTCATTCCCTTATTAGACACAATATTGAGACATTGCCGTTTTTCATATAAAAGTGCATTAATATAAAGAAAATACAAAAACAAATTCATCGACCTTCATATGGAAGCTTAGTATATGAAAACATATACAAGGATAGACTCAAATAGAATGAAGGAAAATGTGTTGACTTTTTGGCTGCAAAATTAACTGTCTCCCTTATTCTGCTGGCTGCTTATGGGAATGGAAATAATATTTTTCTCTCGCACCCCCGAAATTTATCCACTTTCGATACTATCACCAACGAGACGGCGCGCGCGGCGCGCGTCCGGTCGCCCTAAAAATGTCTGCTCATGAGAGTACTATGGTTTTCATACACAAAGCTATAGTTTTCATATACAAAGACCGTACACTCTACTACATATAAAATATATATATATTTATACCTTAGTATACCGACCCTCGCCCTCGCCCTCAACCCCTGCAAGCGTCGCCACGCCAAAAATTCGGTTTACAAGTGATCCTATAGATGTTTCACATCAAAAATAATTAAATTCTGATTTGTTGGTTTTAATGGAAAATAAATAAATAGATCTAGTAGTTTAATGATTCCAATTCTCAAGTAAATTATTCAAAAAATGCATTAATTCAGAGGGTTTTATATTCTGTGAGTGTTATCATGTTATCAATATTTATATAATCAATTAGATTAAACCGCACGTCTAACCAATTCAGATTGAATTTTCTTAGAGCAGTTCGCTTTGATTTTTGGTAATTTCATATCAGTTTTATAAAGTTTTAAAATCTACCACTTGAAGGGAAATATACTGCTTGCATAAGTATATGGGGAGATTCAAATATTCCCAAGAGGCACTATAAGACTTCAAAAAAATCTGCTACAAAATGTCTTTAACTGTCAGAATTATATTCCACTTTGATCAAAGTAAGGAATTGCAGAAGAGTTATGACGTTTTCGATCGGAATCGGCTAAGGTGATAGTTGACTATCATATTTTTGATATTCAAATTGACTATCATTTTCATTCCGTCTGTGTAAGATGATTCAACTCAATTCGATTGAACAATTTCAGATTAGAATTGTCAAAATTCATTGTTGTCATGGTAAAATTTTCCTATATAAAAGTATCAAATTGGC
The DNA here is from genome assembly GCA_920104205.1 of Eupeodes latifasciatus. Classification (NCBI taxonomy): domain Eukaryota; kingdom Metazoa; phylum Arthropoda; class Insecta; order Diptera; family Syrphidae; genus Eupeodes; species Eupeodes latifasciatus. Next base: position 148,785,884 of record OV049924.1, read on the forward strand.
TGTGTTTGATTAACATTCTTACTTTTCTTGTTTTTTTTTTTTTGAATGTCGTAAGCTTTGTCGGTCGCAAGAATGTTTTTTTTTTTTAATGAAAAAAGCTAACTAAGAAAATCTTTCACTCGTTTGTGTAAGCGTCTGGTAGCTCAATTTGAAAATATGTCACGTTTTTGTTGTGACTAATTTTAAAACATAATAAAAATATTTTGTGTTGTTTTTATAATCCAAATCGACAGCTTATGTCCGTATAATAGACATAAGCTGTAATATTTTGTATTTTTTTCGTTCGTATCAATAAAGCATCATTCACATGAGCGCGACCAACGAACGACGAATGAATTACAAAATGTGAGTTTATATACGTTTAAAGACATATTTCCACACAAATTCTTAACAAAACGATAGCAATATAGTTTCTATTTGATTTATGCATACTTTTACTTTTCAATATCATATATTAATAAATTTAAGAAAACAAATTTATTCGTCGCGAAAAAAATTATAGTTGATACGAACTGTCAAACTTTATTCGCGTTCCACATTATCCACAATCGCAACGAATAAAAAAATCGTTCTTGTTTTGGTTTCGGTGGTGAATGTCAAACTTCATTCGCGACGAATTAAAAACTCTCATGTGAAAGAAATGTCAAAATCGACGAATATTCGTTCATTCGTTGGTCGTGCTCATGTGAATATTGCTTAACATCTGTTGTACGAGAAGATCTACACATAGTAAGACCATAATCTACGAACGAACCCTTTTCCCTAAGTTCTTATTTTATTCAGATTCAATTTACAAACTGGAAACAAGAAAACAAATTATATAGAAACTATTCCTGACATTTTCTTGACATATCTTCTTTAAAATTGTCCATTTTATTAACATGAAATTAGTTTTTGTCTGAATTTCGTTCAATATTTAATTGTATACTAAATTATTCTGACAAATGTTCAAATGTATCCATTTTCAATCATAAAACCGGAATATAGCGCATCGTTATTTTTTGTTGGCAAGTTCTCACTGTACTATATATTTTGTTACAGAAATAAGTTTGAAGTTTTGTTTTTAACTGTCATTTATCGAAATCTTTAATAAAACACTGGAAAATTAGAATGACTAATAAATATTTACCCAATACTTTAAATACACGAGAAAGATACATAGATGCGAAACGAACATTTCGCTAACAGGATGATTTAACTTTAAATTATTACTCAGAATCAGAACTTTACTTTAAAATTGTGAACATACCCTTATTATTAAGGTATTCAGCTTCTAAATTGTTTTAATTTTCCGGATCATGTTAATTGTTCTCTAGAAAATGTGTACAAAATATAGCTATTTAAATAAATTGAATACAAACTTTATCAATGAGAAGAACAAAGATTTTTGATTTCTAAGAAATAAATAATGATACATTCTAACGACAAATTATTTGCGATGTCAGTGGCAAGCAGGCCTTATGTTTAAGCTACAGGAAATTATCTTAAAGTGTACCCAAGAATGTGACTTGATTGGATCGGAACCTATATTGCATTGCATGTTCCCAAACAGACCTACCTCCTTAGAATCTTAAACCAAAACGCTCATTTTGTGGGAAATGTCACGCATACTTGAGGATTTATATATATTTATATGTTTTTGGCCTTAAAACCAAATTTTTGTTTTTGAAGTAAACACGAAAATTGATTTATATACATAATTATATTTTTGATTATAATCCACGCTTGTGAAGAAAAAGAAAAACTTGTTTTAAGGCTTGCAAGAATGAGTTTTGTAATAATAGGATAAAGATACATAACTAAACGTATTCTTGGGGATAATTCTCTACTCAATGCCATCCATATCGGCAGTTCAGATAAAGTGGATTATCAGCATCATTGCAAGAGCAAGAGAAACACCAGCGTCCAGCACAGCATACGCTACTAAATCCCGAAATCGAAATAACACAAAAATAAGCCACCAACTATGGAAAAGTAAGAAAATACTGGTTTTAAGGTTTTTGATTGAAAAATGTTTCTTCCAGGAAAAAAAAAGTTTGGTCTAATGATGAGACTCTTGGATTTCTTTATTGTTACTTTGCTCGAAAACACGAATTTCAACAAAAGAACAATAAGAAATGTGCATATGAAAATGTATTAAAAGACATGATTGATCAGGGATTCACGGTGAAAAATTTGGCGCCATAAAAAGTCCTACCTTCCTTACTTTATCTCTTTTGCAGAATTCTTCTACAACGGTAAATGCATTGCGATACAGAATGCGTCACTTACTCGGGTCTTACCGAGAAGTAATTAAAAACCCACATAAGCTGGAAAACAATGCAAATATTATACATTTGTACATGAATGAAATGGACGCGATTTTCGGGGGCCAAGATTTAATAAACGATACAGTAGAAGGGGACTCTGAAGAGCTAGAAAAGGTGGATGCTCCATTGGTACCGCCAATGGTTAAAATTTGTGTAAATAGTCCTCTTTTCAAAGTGCATCCTGTTAATAACAAATCAACTCACATTGACACTTCATGTGAAGATTTATCTCAGAGTTCATTGCATTCAAACGATCTTACAGCAGAAGAACAACAACTGCACATGCAATTGTGTCCAAAAATAGAAATAACAGAAATAGACGAAGAACCAGCTTTAGAAACGTAAAAAAACAAAGGTATTTATTTTTTAGGTTTTTGATCAAAATCTTCTACTTCCAGGAAAGGAACAGTTTGGTCGAAAGAAGAGACCCTTGGGCTTCTAAAATGTTACACTGCTCGAAAAGACGATTTTAATATTAAGGGAAAGAAAAAATATGCATATGAAAATTTGTTAAAAGACATGATTGAAAAAGGCTTCACGGTGAATAGTTCAGCTTCATACAAAGCCCAACTTTTTTTACATTACTTCTTTTACAGTATTCAAATCCAAATTTGCACGCTGTGCGATCCAAACTGCGTAAGTTACTATCGGATTACCAATCAGCAAAAAAGGATCCAAAAAAAGCAGAAACAAATTCGTTGTTTAAAGAAATGGATGCGATTTTCGGAGATCAAACAACAATGAACAAGTCAACTGAAGGTGATTCTTTTATGGGAGTTTTAAAGGAAAACCCAGTCGTACCAAAAATCCATATTAAAACCCGCTCCAGTGCCACTAAAACATCCCACCAGACCAATTCAACAGATAAGGATAGACCTGACACCTCATTGCAATCCCAAACATCGCAGCATTCCGAGAATATGGACGAAGGAACACCACTGACTCCAATAGTTCACCGGTCACCACGGAAAACCACCGATGAGGATGAGCTTCACACCCCATCACAGCATTCCGAGAATATGGACGAAGGAACACTGCTGAATCCAACAATTCACGGGTCACCACGGAAAACCACCGATGAGGATGAATTTTCAGAAACACAACTGCACATGCAATTAAGCCCAAAAATAAAAATAACAGAAACAGATGAAGAGCCAGCTTTAAAAACGTAAGAAAATAAAGATATTTATTTTTTAGATTTTTGATTAAAATCTTCTACTTCCAGGAAAGGAACAGTTTGGTCGAGAGAAGAGACCCTTGGGCTTCTAAAATGTTACTCTGCTCGAAAAGACGATTTTAATATTGAGGGAAAGAAAAAATATGCATATGAAAATTTGTTGAAAGACATGATTGATAAAGGCTACACGGTGAATAGTTCAGCTCCATAAAAAGCCCTACTTTTTAACATTACTATTTTTACAGCATTCAAGTACAAGTTTGCCCGCTGTGAAAGGCAAAATGCGTAAGTTACTCTTGGCTTACCGATTAGCAAAAATGGACCCAGAAAAAGCAAAAACAAAAGAAAGTATTCATAATTTGTTCTTTAAAGAAATGGATGCGATTTTCGGAGATCAACCAACAATGAACAAGTCAACTGAAGGTGATTCTTTTGTAGGAGTTATGAAGAAAAAACCAGTGATACCGAAAGTTCATATTAAAACCCGCTTCAGAGCCACTAAAACATCCCACCAGACCGATTCAAAAGATAAGGATGAACCTGACACCTCATCGCAGCATTCCGAGAATATGGACGAAGGAACACCACTGACTCCAATAGTTCACCGGTCACCACGCAAAACCACCGATGAGGATGAACTTCACACCCCATCACAGCATTCCGAGAATATGGACGAAGGAACACTGCTGAATCCAACAATTCACGGGTCACCACGGAAAACGACCGATGAGGATGAATTTTCAGAAGCACAACTGCACATGCAATTAAGCCCAAAAATAAAAATAACAGAAACAGATGAAGAGCCAGCTTTAAAAACGTAAGAAAAAAAAGATATTTATTTTTTAGATTTTTGATTAAAATCTTCTACTGCCAGGAAAGGAACAGTTTGGTCGAGAGAAGAGACCCTTGGGCTTCTAAAATGTTACTCTGCTCGAAAAGACGATTTTAATATTGAGGGAAAGAAAAAATATGCATATGAAAATTTGTTGAAAGACATGATTGATAAAGGCTACACGGTGAATAGTTCAGCTCCATAAAAAGCCCTACTTTTTAACATTACTATTTTTACAGCATTCAAGTACAAGTTTGCCCGCTGTGAAAGGCAAAATGCGTAAGTTACTCTTGGCTTACCGATTAGCAAAAATGGACCCAGAAAAAGCAAAAACAAAAGAAAGTATTCATAATTTGTTCTTTAAAGAAATGGATGCGATTTTCGGAGATCAACCAACAATGAACAAGTCAACTGAAGGTGATTCTTTTGTAGGAGTTATGAAGAAAAAACCAGTGATACCGAAAGTTCATATTAAAACCCGCTTCAGAGCCACTAAAACATCCCACCAGACCGATTCAAAAGATAAGGATAAACCTGACAGCTCATCGCAATCCCAAACATCGCTGCATTCCGAGAATATGGACGAAGGAACACCGCTGACTCCAATGATTCTCGGGTCACCACGGAAAACCACCGATGAGGATGAACCTCACACCCTATCACAGTATTCCGAGAATATGGATGAAGGAACACCGCTGAATCCAATAATTCACGGGTCACCACAAAAAACCACCGATGGTGATGATACTCACACCCTTTCACAGCATTCCGAGAATATGGATGAAGGAACACGGCTGAATCCAATAATTCACGGGTCACCACAAAAAACCACCGATGAGGATGAATTTTCAGAAGAAAAACAACTGCACATGCAATTGTGCCCAAAAATAAAAATAACAGAAACAGATGAAGAACCAGCTTTAAAAACGTAAGAAAATAAAGATATTTATTTTTTAGGTTTTTGATTAAAATTTCTACTTCCAGGAAAGGAACAGTTTGGTCGAGAGAAGAGACCCTTGGGCTTCTTAAATGTTACTCTGCTCGAAAAGACGATTTTAATATTGAGGGAAAGAAAAGATATGCATATGAAAATTTGTTGAAAGACATGATTGAAAAAGGCTTCACGGTGAATAGTTCAGCTCCATAAAAAGCCCTTATTTTTTTAACATTACTTCTTTTACAGCATTCAACTACAAGTTTGCCCGCAGTGGTAGGCAAAATGCGTAAGTTACTCTCGGCTTACCGATTAGCAAAAATGGACCCAGAAAAAGCAAAAACAAAAGAAAGTATTAATAATTTGTTCTTTAAAGAAATGGATGCGATTTTCGGAGATCAACCAACAATTAACAAGTCAACTGAAGGTGATTCTTTTGTAGGAGTTTTGAAGAAAAAACGAGTGATACCGAAAGTCGATATTAAAACCCGCTTCAGAGCCACTAAAACATCCCACCAGACCGATTCAACAGATAAGGATGAGCCTGACACCTCATCGCAGCATTCCGAGAATATGGACGAAGGAACACCGCTGACTCCAATAGTTCACCGGTCACCACGCAAAACCACCGATGAGGATGAACTTCACACCCCATCACAGCATTCTGAGAATATGGACGAAGGAACACCACTGACTCCAATAGTTCAGCGGTCACCACGAAAAACCACCGATGAGGATGAACTCCACACCCCATCACAACATTCTGAGAATATGGACGAAGAAACACCACTGACTCCAATAATTCACGTGTCATCTCGGAAAACTAAAGAACATAGTTTGTTGGGCAAACGGAAAACGGCTGAAGAAATTTATTTCGAGAACAAACTAAAACTAAAAAGGGAAGAATTACGCGACAAGAAATTAGCCAGAGAAGCCAATAACAAACAGCGGGAGAAATTCATGCAAACTTATTTGGATGAATTGCAAAACAAATGGAAAAAAGATCAAGAGTTGGAAATGAGGAAGTTGGAACTTTTGGAGAAACTAATTAATAACAAATAAAGAATAAATAAAAGATTGTTTGTATTTTCAAAAAAAAAAATATCCTGAGTTGTCTTAAATTATTTTGACTGTTTGACTTAAAATAGATTTTCCAGCTCTATTAATGTTCAGGTTTTACTTATATACCATATGTTCATAAGAAAGAACTGTCTTCCTGCATACGATTCTATAACTTCCTGCATGCATCAGTAATATCTGGAAGAGTACTCGACTGGGAGAACATTGCTTATAAAAAAGTTAGCTATATTTTTTATTTTTACTAGAAAATGTTAAGTTACTCACTCACATATTAGGTACTCGATGGGTGTTTGTTAGGACTATAATTGTCGATGGTTTCCATTAGTATTGAGCAGGTAGTTTGCTGCTCTCGTTCATCAAATTCTGATTCATCAGAACTGGAACTTGAGCTGGAACTATCTTCAAAAACTAGCGAAAACAATTCCTTTATATCTTCTTGGTCACGATCTCTTGATTGACCCATCAACAAATGTATTAGCTGGGATAGAAAATACGTTTAAAATTTGGTGGGAAGGGCTCAATATGATGCAGTATAAAATAAACTTGTTATTTTAACTAAAACTTCTTACCTGTGTTTTTTTAAAACTTAAACTATCCATTTGGTTATAAGCTTTTGTTTATTTTGTTTTTCTTTCTGTTTTTAAAGTTTGTGTATCAAAAATTCAACAAGGACTGAAACTGAAATTGACAGCTAAAATAGCAGTGCTGCCAAGAGTACTTGAATTCTCTCAAAGTGTTACTTTCATTATCCGTTTTTTTTCAATCCATTTTAATATTACAATCAGCGTTGCCAAAATGTGCCCGATCGGGCCATTTGGCACTAAGTTTTCTATTTTGGCCCGTGGCCCGGGGCCAACATGAAATGGCCCGCATATCATATATTTTCTTTTTTCTAAAACAACAAATGCAATCTTTTCATTCCATCAACAAAATTATCAATGTGTTTCCTCCATATACAACTTCCCATATTGAACTCATTCATTCAGACTGACATGACGTTTGCTTTTCATTTTGTTTTCACCAATCGCCACTTTAGTTTTTTTCCCTACCTAGTACGTATCTCGTCTGTTTGTTTTGTCATATCTACAATTTCTTAAAACACAGCCCAAAAAGGCAAGAAGAACTTAAAGTTTTTCAAGAGTATCTTGATTTGAAGAACACTAAAATAAAGAAAGTTGTTGCAACGCAAACAAAAAATTTAATGTTATTTTAAAAAAAAATTGTTAAAGCTGAGTGCTTAGAAAGCCTAGACAATATATTTGAAGTCGAATTCGAACAGCTCTCTTTGAAACCCTTAAATGGAATCTATATTTTAGCTACGGATTTGATGACTTATTCGAAAATTTAATTTAATTCAATTAATTTAATTCGAAATACATATAATAAGTTTATTTATAAAAGATAAATTGTTATTATTTTCTTAAACAATTTTTTTCTATTACTGTTGATATTATTTAGTTTTGTTAGTGAAAATGGACTAACTGGTCTTATTTTGCAAGAGAAAACAATAGAAAAGTTAGAAAAGGTTTATCTCAGTTTAGATTGAATAAATCTTTTTTGGTGCTTCCACCGCATTAAGTTAAGTTTGACAGCATTTTCTAAAATGCAAATGGTGTTTCGATGTTTCTTATGAAGTTGTTGCTGGTTAGTGGAGGGGAGAGGAGCGTGGATGAGGACAAGTCGATAAGGCAGTGAAACTACCTTACCGTGGCAGGAACATCTGGAAAAGGAAAGAGGAACACCAGGAAAAAGGGAAAGAGTGTCTACTCCCGAGAACGTGGCCTGCTTGCTATGCTCAGCATCAGCTCGTCGGATGTGGGGGGGATCTTGTTCCCGGAAGCAGACGTCACCAGCAGCCAAAAACACAAATCAGGCCGGTTTACTTAAAACAAAACGGATGGACGTTCACCACCCCAAGGGCACTGCCGGTGTTGATGCAGTGTGGCCTTTACCCACCCTACCATGAAAATCCTTGGCCATATTTGGATTTTCCCAATACTTTACCGTTCCAGTAGAAATCAGGTCCTTACCATCGTTGAAAATCAGCTACCATCGGCACCCCTGAAAATGTCTTCAATGAACCATCGTTTCACTCAATCGAAACGGAAACCACATAAAAAACTAACGAATTCTTTTTTCATCCGGGGCGTCAAGTTTTATTTTATTTTTTTTTTTTTTTTTACATTTAAACAATTTGAATTAACCAAAGAAAAAATCAAAAGAAAAAAACGAAATCAAATTAACAAAGTACAAATCAAAAATTGAGAGAACAAAACTAAGAAAGAAAAATAAAACGCAACGAAAAACAATTCCTTAGAGTCAACAAAAAAATAACCAACACTAACATTCAAATACCCTTTTCGGTATTACCGTTAAAAACAAGAAAAAAAAACGTTCCAGGATCACCTACCCCTAGAGAGCTCTGTAAAGGTTGGTTCTATCCAGAAAAAAAATCAACAACAAATTTTTCTTTCCCGCGTTGACTCTTTTAAAAAATGGTTTCTTTATTGCTTACAAACTGAATATTGTTACTTAGAATAATTAGAATTTTGTTTAGAAAAAATTTAATAAATTAATAAATAATTAATTAGGTAGGTACTTGAAACGCCAAATAAATATCAATAAATAAGGACAAACACAAACACATAGATGGACTTATCCGTCTGAATTTTTGCGACTTTATTATTTTTAAATTTCTCTCTTCCTTTCTTTTTCCAGGTTAGTGGGTGCTCCGATGGACGGGTTGGACTAGAATATCCTCACTTGAACTCTCAATCGTTGTAAAAACAATTTAATTTTTATGGCGTGGCGGCTCAGTCCTTTTAGGACGATCGGGGATCGCCGATATTTAAATACTTTGTGCCTGAATTTAAATTGTATTTTTCACCACTTATGTTTTTTTTTTTTTTTTTTAAATGTTAATTTTAATTAAATAATTTTTATTTCAATTTAATGTAGTTTTATCAAAAAAAAATTTGTTTTCTTCAAAAACACTATGGCAGCACTATTTCAACTTGCTTATTTATTTCTTTTCAGAATCTCAAAAAAAAACACTCCTTCACCACTGTTCAAATATTATTTTTTTCTTTTGTTTATTTCTATAAATTTTATTTGATTCTAACTCAGTTTATTATATTTTGGTTCTTTCTTCAAAATAAACTATAGCTGCCTTATTTCACCACTCTTGAAATTTTTATTTTTTCTTGAAATCAATCAATCTTTAATTATATCTTTTTTTTTTTTTTAAACAACTTTGGCGGCAATTCCGCTCAAAAAGTAATCTTCACCACTTTAGTTTGTTTTTTGGTTTCAAAATAAATGAAGTTTATATCAAGTAAATTTAGTTTCTTTTCTTTAAAAAAACTCCCAGAAAAAAAATCACAACCGCACGGCTTCGCTCTATATTTCGCAATCTCTTCTCCTAAAAAAAACTCAGACCTACCCAAAAACAAAACAACTTCGACACTCTTGCCGGCTATAATCTCCCTACCAAAAAAAAAACTCATCGTATGATCCGTCTAACTGCTTTAAAACATCACCCGATTAACATCTCTTAATATTCCTATTGCTTACATGTGTCTGTATTGGTCAACATAAATCACCATTTCCCCTCTCAACCCTTTCTATCTTCGAATTCGAACACAAAAATGAACTGAAATTGCTTGGGTAACTTTCGACAGGTAGATGGTGTTTAATGTTAAGTCCCTAATTACATCTAGGCCCAGAATTGACATTTGCCCGAGATGGTCTATCTCAACTCGACTTCCATGTAAACTCGACCCCCATGTAAACGCATAGAGTTCGATGTCTTAACCAGAAGTTGTCGCTGTCATTCTACTTTAGTTTATCTTTATCCCAATCTCAACAATCAACATGGTGGGTAAACAATGTTTTGTTTATTATTTTCTACTTCATTTGATTATTTATGAACCTAATAATAATTGTTTTCTTTTTCAGGATATATCTAACCTTTCCCACATGGATTTTCGCACAACCAGGTAGTATGTTTTTGTTTGTTTTTCTTTCTTCTTAACTAATCTTTTCTTTTTGCATTCTAGGTCAAGGAGCAGTTCACCAGGCGTCCGCAACAAAATTTGCTACTTATTGGGATACATTCCCAATAAGGAGTAAAAATACACGGAGTGGAGTCGGTCGCCTGGTATATAAACAAAAATATTTGCAGATGCTGATGCTAAGGAGGACGATTACATTTTCACTGTGCTGTGGGGAAAAACCCACGGTTCAAGCCGGGCACAAAAAAGGTTTCAAGGTTTAGTTAACCTTTCTCCATCACCCACCGACGCCGCTTCAGTGAAGGTTAGTACCATTCGTATATACCTATTCTAACCTAATCCTTTTTTTTTTTCTTTTATTCATTCTTTGTAACAGGTTGTATTTATTGAGTGGTATGAGGACAAAAGTCATTCACATTGAGTAGCGAACCATCTTTTCAACCAATTTTACTGCAGATATTTTTATGGGTGAGCGCTTTAAGTATTTTTATTTACATATTCTAGTATTAAGTGTTGTTAAGAACGTATAATTACTTCAAACATGCAAAACATCACAATTTAATAAATAAATTTCAATAAATAAATAAATATGGCAAAAATAAAACCTAAATCTAGTATCACAGTGGTGTAAAAAGGTCAAAAATAATAAAAATAAATAAAAAAATTGTAAATATTACAGATTAAGAAAAATATAATTAACTAAGCTACTAAACTAAATTTAAGTAAATATCACAGATTAAGGAAAATATAATTAACTAAACTACAATTAAACTAAATTAATGTAAATATCACAGATTATTAAAAAAATTAACTAAATTATCAGTCTTTAAAATGTATCAAATTTTTAAAATCACAGATGATTAATAGTTTTTATCACAGTTTAGTACTTCAGTATATAATTCAAATTTTAATCAAAACATATAACAACATTTTAATAAATAACATTAAGTAACATAAGTAAAACTAATTTTAAGCATGCAATTAATAAAATTTCTAATAAATAAAATAAAATATAATGCGTTTATTAAGATAAACTTTTCAGGTACCGGGTGTTAATAAAAAAAACTCAGGTACTATGTGAAATAAATAACAAACATAAATAAAACAAATAAACAAAACAGTTGTGTGGAGACTCAAACTCAATCCTTCGAAAAATGATTTCAGTTCAGAAAGACATATTTTTATCGGGTTTTTAAATCAATTTAGCCATTGACTTATTGTTTTAAGTCCTTTGCGTGAAATATGCCCACTTTCTTTCCGTTTAGGTTTTCGAGTTCATACATATGACTCCCTACTTGTTTAACAATTCGACACTTAACGTATTTTGGGGACAGCTTGGCGGACAAATATTTTGAAGAGTCGCTCAAAATAAAATTCTTTCTATATACTTCCTGTCCGGGCACATATCGGGTATTTTTAGTTCGGACATTATATATTTTCGCCGACTTCTCATTAGCTTTGGAAATATTTTCACGAATTTGATTTCGAATGCATTGCAATCGGCTTTGTCGGGGGAGAATCAACAACTCGTTGTCGTCCATCGCGTTCAACTTTTTCGCAAGTTCATAACTACTACCGTGCATCATCATATTAGTACCAAATAAAGCATAATATGGGGATACACCAGTAGCACTATGAACTGAACTCCTTAACGCACACGCAATATCGCTAAGGTGCGTATCCCATTCTCTTTGATCGTTTTTAAGGTATGATCGGATAGCAGCTAACAACGAGCGGTTAACCCTTTCCGACGCATTCGATTGCGGTGAATAAAAAGCTGTTTTAAAATGTCTTATTCCATATTTGGTAATAAGGTTCTGAAACTCTTTCCCCACAAATTGTTTTCCATTATCAGAATGGATTATGTTTGGAACTCCAAACATATTGAAAACTTCTTCTTTCAAAAATTTGACAACTTTCGATGACGTTGCTTTTCTTAAAGCTTTTAATAACACAAATTTGGACAAATGGTCTAAAACAACGAAAACATACACATTTCCTAATTTTGACCTAGGATAAGGCCCTAAAAAGTCAATGTATATTTTTTCGAAAGGACGATTACTACAATAGGACGTTACAATAGGTGGACGAGTAACTTGATTTGACGCTTTACATTGCTTACACACACTACAGTTAGAAACATAAACGCGAACATGCACAGTCATATTAGGCCAGTAAAAATATTGTCTAATCCGATCTAAAGTTTTGGCTATTCCACCATGGGCAGCCTTAGGGGGATCATGGGCCCTACTTATAATTTCTTCTGTCAGACCTGACGGAACCCAAAGAAGCCAAGAATGCTCTTGCATCTCTTCTTCACCTAACTTCTTAAAAGCTTTCTTATAAACGTATTTATCTACAATTTTTAAGTCAGGAAGTTCGTCTGGGCGATTATATATTACTTCTATCAGATCTAGGTATTCTTCGGATTGGAATTCGCATGATTCCAAGTCGATCAACGGGGCAACATCATCAAGAGCCAGAGAATCTACATGTACCCGAGAAAGAGTATCCGGTACTATGTGTTGGCTACCTTTACGGTGCTGTATGTCGAAGACATAGGCCTGTAACGACAAACTCCACCTGGCAAGTTTCCCACTTAGGTCTTTCATACTCATCAGCCATTGAAGGCTGGAGTGATCAGTAATGACCGTGAAGTCCATGCCTTCGACATACGGCCTGAATTTCTTCACAGCCATCACTGCGGCCATGCACTCCTTCTCGGTCACACTGTAATTTCTCTGACTTTTGTTAAATTTCTGCGAGAAATACGCGATTGGGTATTCTTTTCCCTCATCATCTACTTGAGACAATACCGCCCCTATACCCACATCTGAAGCATCGCACTGGATAAAAAATCTTTTAGAAAAATCCGGGCGTGAAAGAACCGGAGCAGAGATCAACGCTTCCTTCAAATCTTCGAAAGCTTTCAACGCTTCTTCCGTCATCTTAAACTTTGCGTTCTTCTTTTTTGTTAAGTCAGTCAGAGGAGCGGTCAGGGTGGAGAAATCTTTAATAAATTTTCGATACCAACCTGCCATGCCCATTAACCTCCGAACTTGTCTGATAGATTTTGGGATCGGAAAATCTTTTACCGCTTCTACTTTCGCTGGATCGGTTTTGAATTTCCCACCACCAACAATGAAGCCCAAATATTTCAACTCCTTGAAGCAAAACTTTGATTTCTTCATGTTGATGGTGAGATTAGCCTTGCGCAAACATTCGGCTACTTCTTTTAACAAAGCGAGATGGGTCTCAAAATCCGGCGCCATGATAAGCAAATCATCAAGATACACGAAGACGCGCTCCCTAAGTCGTGCAGGAATCACCTTGTCCATCAACTGGCTCAACCGTTGAGCAGCATTACACAGCCCAAACGGCATAACAGTAAATTGGTACAAGGGTCTTCCCGGTACCGCAAAGGCAGTCTTTTCTCTACTCTGTTTCTCCAGCGGTATTTGCCAAAATGCTTCTTTTAAATCTATACTACTCATGTAGATGGCATCCGGAAATCGGCTGGTGAGTCCCTCGATATGAGGCAGAGGATTAGCGTTCTTTTTCGTCAGTGCGTTCACCTTACGAGAATCGAGGCAAAGTCGATTTTTGCCTGGTTTCCGCAAGAGAACCACTGGCGAACACCACGGACTTTCACTCTGCTCAATAACGCCGAGACTCAACATCCGATCCAATTCTTCGTATAGTATGGCTTGTATCGCTGGAGACACAGGGTAGTGGCGCTGTTTCACAGGGAGAGCATCCCCTGTATCGATGATGTGCTCCATTAACGCCGTCTTTCCAAGGCCGTCGCGTTCAAAACATAAAAACTGATCCTTTACTGCTTCTAGTCTGGCTTGCTGCTCAGGACTCAACTGATGTGCATTCGGATCAAATGGTTCCTCCATCGACAGACTACTTATAATATTCGGGGCTAAGCGAAACACTTTCCAGAAATCTACGCCGAGGTAGACTTCCTGGTCTAAACTAGGCACTAGAAAGAAGGTTAGCCTCTCTTCTCTCTCCTTATACCGTATGTTAAGCTCTACTTTCCCCACAATAGACTGACTTTTTCCGTCGGCTGTTTTGACTCCGGACTTATATGGCGTTACTCGACAACCGAGCTCCTTGACCAGTTGCATACAATTTTTGCCAAGTATGCTAACACTGGCTCCGCTGTCTAGCAAACCTAAAAATTTTTTCGACCCTAATTTGATTTTTGCATAGGGTCTAGGATCTGACTCTAAATTTAAAACAGTCGACAAAATTTTAGTTTCTGTCTCTTTTCGGGCTTTATATCGGGCCCTTGCTTTTAAAATATTTTTCGGCGGAGTATACCCTTGGCTATTAAAAATACGATTTTTTGCTTTACTATACTCTTGTATTCGGACATGTAACGGCTTTATTTTTGAAAAATTTTGTGTAATCTTATTATCTAGGTTTATTTTTGTACTTTCTTCTCGTTTTAAAATAGTAACTTTTTTCTCACTTTCACAGGGAAACTTATCTACTACCATCTCTTTTTCAGATTCTTTATTTTTGTTTTGGATTTCTATATTTATTGGGGGTTCTGTTTTGGGATTGCACGCGATTCCCCCGGAGCCTTCGCGTCCCTCGCTCGGTTTTCCGAGTGGCATCGCGTACAGTTGGTTGTATAGTAACCTTCTAGACCGCAGTTGTAGCAATGAACAATGCGTCTTTCTGAGGGGCAGTGGAACCATGTATGGCCCTGCTCCTTGCAGTTCCAACACTCAAGAGTTGAAGCATCGACTAGTTTCCGAGGAGGATTTTTGGATCGTGCCTGCCCGAACTGGTAAGCCGCTAGTTGTTCCTCCGAAGGCTGGTATTCTTCTTCACACTTCAGCTCGTTCACACCAAACCTAGCTGGAGGCCTACCAGATGGTTTCGGTAGTTCCCGATCTCTCTTCGGAAACGCAGCTTCTGCTTCCTTGCAGGCGTACCTCAGCTGATCAAGGGAAAAGATAGCTTGAGGATACACTAAATTTCTCAATTTTTCGTTGAGGTTCCGTTTTATAATTTTAACCATGTCGAGCTCAGGAATTGGCTTGCGCAACTGATACCTCATTTTATTAATTGCTACGAAGAATTCCTCACTACTTTCGTAGGAATATTGTTTACGATCTAAAATATTTCTTACGATTTCTAGATCAGTCATTGGGTTCTGATATCGGCTGAGCAAAGCTTCTTTTAATGTTGGCCAGTCTAAATCTTTATCTACCTGATACTGCCAGAACCAATCGTATGCTGGACCCGAGAGCAGTTGGTGGAAGTCTCTCAGTACCTCCTTCCACTGAGATGCATATTGCTTCTGCTGTTTTTCTACCCTTAACACAAATTCTTCGACTGTCAGGTTGTTTGACAGACCGTCGAACTTCCCTATGCCCCACTTATCTACCCTTGTTGGAGCGCGATATCCAGCAGTCATGTACGGACTTATAACTGGAGGCGGATAAGGAAAAGGTGTATATGGAGTTTGAAAACTTCCAAAAACTGTATCTTGATGCCCTACTGGTACGAACGCACTTCTACCTGGATTAGCTAAAGGATTCGTATACACTGGTGGCAGTCCTGCAGGAGCAGGGTTATAGCTAGCTATTGGTGGTGGACCTACCTGAACTGGATTTGGTATTGGTGGCTGCACAGTGGCGACAGGTGGTTGACTAGGTGTCGGAATACTGACTGGTGGAACTGGCATCGCCAGAGTTAACTTTTCCAGAAAACCACTTAGTTGATTCTGGATACTTTCATTAATAGTTCTCTCAACATTATGTTGTAACGCATCCTGACATCTAGACATGCTTCGGGTAATTTCAGATTGTATAAATATTTTTAAGTTCTCAGGTATAACTTCCTTTTCTTTTGTTTTAGGCCATGAACGAATCAGAGTGTCGAGTACACCTCTAGATCCCTGGTTGGTATGGTTACCCATTGCCCTATCATCAAATTCTGGACCTAGAGCTTGCCTAACCGTGTTGTCAACCCTTGCCCCACTAAGATCACTATACGGCGGGGTTGAGATCGAACTGGTGTTACTGCTGACATTCGGATCGTTTGTGTTTTTACCGTTTGTATTAGTACCATTTGCATTTGGTGTTATGGGAGTTGAGACATTTGTAACCACACCGTTAGAACTGGTTATATTTCGAGATGTGGATCGGGCTTGTCTGTCAGTTGGAGGTGGTGAGTGTACGACTCGACGCCTAACACCTGTGTTTGTATTTCTTGTCATTCTCTCCTCTTCTATTTCAGCATCTCTAATCATTCGCTGGATGCGTTCATCTTCCTCTTTATTAATTCCTTGTGCCATTTTCTTAAAAATTATAATCAACCGATTCAACAAAAATAACGAATATATGAAAAGTAAACTTATTCAAAAGTGGTGAGTTTTGAACTAATTTAACTTTTTTTCTTCTTCCTTTTCTTGAAAACCTTTTTTTTTTTTTTCAAAAACTAATACCTAACAGTAAAGTAATGAACAAAAAAAAATATTGTACTGAAAATGAATATGAATTAATTAATCAAAAAACTGAAACCTTTCACCAAAATTTAACAAAAAAAAATATGAAACTTGTAACAAAAAAAATGTATGTAAAAGAAAAACAAAAAATGTAGTTAACGAAAAAACTGAATAAATAAATAAATAAATAAATTAATAAATAACGAAAATAATTAACAAAAAATGTTTAAATAAACGAAAGAAAATAAATATAAATAACGAAGAACGAAAATTGAAATTAATAAATTAATAAGAATTCAAGATTTTTGAAAGTATTTGAATGTAATCAAAAACTTAATTTTACGGAACTAAAAAATATAAATGTACTTTCAAAAAAATTTGAAAAATCAAAAAAACTTTGTAATTTATTATAGAATTGTTTTCAAAAATTATTTAACTAAACTTAGTAAATTTTCAAAAACAATTTTTGAAAAACAATTTATAATTCAAAAAACGGAATTGTTTAACAAAAAAAACTATCCCTAAAACAAATTTCTAAATTATATTTTTTTGAAAAACTTAAAGTAATTTTGTATTAAAAAAACTTAAACCTTACAAAAATTATTTAGAAATTATTTCTTAAATCTCTAATATCAGAATTTTATTTTCAAAAATAGTTGAATTAAAAAATTAAGAAAACACTTGTAACCTTTAACTAAATAAATAAACAAAAAACTAAACTGAAAACCAAACTTTTTCACTAAACAGAAAAATCTTAACTTTGAAAAATTCTTAGTTTCTAAACTGAAAAATTTAAATTCCTTTTTTTTTTTTTTTTTTTTTTAACAAAAAAAGGACAAATTCCAATTAGAACCAAATTAAGTACTTCTTAAATATGGTTTAAAATTTCTTTTATCAAAAAAACTTAAACTATTTCAAGAAAATCCTCAAAGAAAAGAAAAACTTGACAAAAAAAAACGAAAAAACAGATATCAAAGATCAAAAAAACAAATTATATATATTCTTTTTTGAACTTAAACCTAAGAAATGTTTGTATTATTTTATGTTTTGTGTGTTTGTATTTATTTTTATGTATGTAAGTTTTAATATCTCCTAAATTCCTATTTAAATTTTTTTGTTTTTTTTTTTTTTTTAAGGCGTATATATTTGTTGTTGGTTCTGTATCATAAGCATACGGGGTGCTTCAGGTAGTTTATCCAACGATGTTTGGACCTGAAGCGCTGGAACGACTTTCCTGTAACCATTTACTAGAATTTCGAGACTTCGGACGGACTAATTTAAACTTCCCTCTGGGTGGTGAAATTAAAGGATAATGAACAATTCAACAATTACATTACAAAGCTATTTTCCCATACCCGCAATTCAAGTCTGCCTCTAGGGCTTTCGTTGAAGACATGGCATTGGGAAAATAACCACACAAAAGAGAAATGAATTTAAAAAAATTCAAACAAAAATTATTGAAAATCGTGCTACAATGTCCGACAACCTGCCAAACACGGTCACTATTTCAACAAAAAAATGCTTTATAGAAAACTGTACAAAAGGATAAGAAAATGAAAATGGTATAGAAAAGTAAAGAAAGAAATAAGGATAAGGAAAAAGGAATACGAAACAAAGGTGGTAACTGAAACTTACTTCAACTTCCAGAGCCAGTCGCAATTCAAATCCAGCATGTCTGGGACTTCCTAGATGAAGACATACTGAACCCTGAAGAGATCGCTGCAAGACCAGATAAAACACCTAACACACATCAACCGCAGTCACTGAAAATTTTCAACAAATCGTCGCAATTTACACGAGTCCGTCTGTGACCTTCCCTGTAAAGACTTACAAAAGTTAAAAATTTTCAGTAAGTGTGGTTGTGAACTATAACAACATAAAAAAACAGAAACGAATACTACAAAAATCTAAGACGAATGCCTTAAACGTTGGCTAAGACGTTGCCTTAGACGTTGGGCGCCATTTTGTTGCTGGTTAGTGGAGGGGAGAGGAGCGTGGATGAGGACAAGTCGATAAGGCAGTGAAACTACCTTACCGTGGCAGGAACATCTGGAAAAGGAAAGAGGAACACCAGGAAAAAGGGAAAGAGTGTCTACTCCCGAGAACGTGGCCTGCTTGCTATGCTCAGCATCAGCTCGTCGGATGTGGGGGGGATCTTGTTCCCGGAAGCAGACGTCACCAGCAGCCAAAAACACAAATCAGGCCGGTTTACTTAAAACAAAACGGATGGACGTTCACCACCCCAAGGGCACTGCCGGTGTTGATGCAGTGTGGCCTTTACCCACCCTACCATGAAAATCCTTGGCCATATTTGGATTTTCCCAATACTTTACCGTTCCAGTAGAAATCAGGTCCTTACCATCGTTGAAAATCAGCTACCATCGGCACCCCTGAAAATGTCTTCAATGAACCATCGTTTCACTCAATCGAAACGGAAACCACATAAAAAACTAACGAATTCTTTTTTCATCCGGGGCGTCAAGTTTTATTTTATTTTTTTTTTTTTTTTTTACATTTAAACAATTTGAATTAACCAAAGAAAAAATCAAAAGAAAAAAACGAAATCAAATTAACAAAGTACAAATCAAAAATTGAGAGAACAAAACTAAGAAAGAAAAATAAAACGCAACGAAAAACAATTCCTTAGAGTCAACAAAAAAATAACCAACACTAACATTCAAATACCCTTTTCGGTATTACCGTTAAAAACAAGAAAAAAAAACGTTCCAGGATCACCTACCCCTAGAGAGCTCTGTAAAGGTTGGTTCTATCCAGAAAAAAAATCAACAACAAATTTTTCTTTCCCGCGTTGACTCTTTTAAAAAATGGTTTCTTTATTGCTTACAAACTGAATATTGTTACTTAGAATAATTAGAATTTTGTTTAGAAAAAATTTAATAAATTAATAAATAATTAATTAGGTAGGTACTTGAAACGCCAAATAAATATCAATAAATAAGGACAAACACAAACACATAGATGGACTTATCCGTCTGAATTTTTGCGACTTTATTATTTTTAAATTTCTCTCTTCCTTTCTTTTTCCAGGTTAGTGGGTGCTCCGATGGACGGGTTGGACTAGAATATCCTCACTTGAACTCTCAATCGTTGTAAAAACAATTTAATTTTTATGGCGTGGCGGCTCAGTCCTTTTAGGACGATCGGGGATCGCCGATATTTAAATACTTTGTGCCTGAATTTAAATTGTATTTTTCACCACTTATGTTTTTTTTTTTTTTTTTAAATGTTAATTTTAATTAAATAATTTTTATTTCAATTTAATGTAGTTTTATCAAAAAAAAATTTGTTTTCTTCAAAAACACTATGGCAGCACTATTTCAACTTGCTTATTTATTTCTTTTCAGAATCTCAAAAAAAAACACTCCTTCACCACTGTTCAAATATTATTTTTTTCTTTTGTTTATTTCTATAAATTTTATTTGATTCTAACTCAGTTTATTATATTTTGGTTCTTTCTTCAAAATAAACTATAGCTGCCTTATTTCACCACTCTTGAAATTTTTATTTTTTCTTGAAATCAATCAATCTTTAATTATATCTTTTTTTTTTTTTTTAAACAACTTTGGCGGCAATTCCGCTCAAAAAGTAATCTTCACCACTTTAGTTTGTTTTTTGGTTTCAAAATAAATGAAGTTTATATCAAGTAAATTTAGTTTCTTTTCTTTAAAAAAACTCCCAGAAAAAAAATCACAACCGCACGGCTTCGCTCTATATTTCGCAATCTCTTCTCCTAAAAAAAACTCAGACCTACCCAAAAACAAAACAACTTCGACACTCTTGCCGGCTATAATCTCCCTACCAAAAAAAAAACTCATCGTATGATCCGTCTAACTGCTTTAAAACATCACCCGATTAACATCTCTTAATATTCCTATTGCTTACATGTGTCTGTATTGGTCAACATAAATCACCATTTCCCCTCTCAACCCTTTCTATCTTCGAATTCGAACACAAAAATGAACTGAAATTGCTTGGGTAACTTTCGACAGGTAGATGGTGTTTAATGTTAAGTCCCTAATTACATCTAGGCCCAGAATTGACATTTGCCCGAGATGGTCTATCTCAACTCGACTTCCATGTAAACTCGACCCCCATGTAAACGCATAGAGTTCGATGTCTTAACCAGAAGTTGTCGCTGTCATTCTACTTTAGTTTATCTTTATCCCAATCTCAACAATCAACATGGTGGGTAAACAATGTTTTGTTTATTATTTTCTACTTCATTTGATTATTTATGAACCTAATAATAATTGTTTTCTTTTTCAGGATATATCTAACCTTTCCCACATGGATTTTCGCACAACCAGGTAGTATGTTTTTGTTTGTTTTTCTTTCTTCTTAACTAATCTTTTCTTTTTGCATTCTAGGTCAAGGAGCAGTTCACCAGGCGTCCGCAACAAAGTGCAAGTCAGATAGTTAGATTCGTGTTAAACAATAAAAAACTGAATAGTTCAGCACTATATAGGAATATGCTACCTACTCCATGTGCATTTTTTTTTTTAATTTGATTAAAACAAAACTATATTTTTTTGTACACAAACATATACATATAACGCATTATATTATTTCCGATCCCCGACCGGAATCGAGCGAATCAAGCTCATTTCAACTCGATTCAGGTATATAAAGAATTTAGGCGAGCTTCAAGCTCGCTTCAACACCACATGTTAATGTAGTAGTCTACGAACAAACCCCCTTCTTGAAGTTTTTATTTTATGTCAAATTGTTTGGTTAAAACCAAAAACACTCTATTACCAAGACCGGAATCTCAGACTGACATTTCGGTTTGCCTACAAGCTAAAAAGCACTAAATGTGAGAAAGTGTGCGTGAAATGATGCAAAAAACCAAACACATTCTCACAATTAGTGCTTTGGCCATCAAAATGCTTCATTATAGTAATCAGCCCCATCTAAATGCTTCATTTTGAATGTTTCATGGCCTCGTTCAAAAACTAAACAATCCTAACCAACAGAATCTGAAGTGCTGACAAGGTCTTAAATTGGAAGATTTGTATAGCTTTTTAATTTCCATCCAAATAAATGTTGTAAATGTATATTAAATAAATAAAATTGACCAAATACATATTATTTAATGATTTATTAGTTTATTACTATTTATTTTGTTTACTTAAATAATTTGCGAACGCAACATGCGCTGCAACCGGTTAAGTATAGTTATTGCAAATGGACAAAAGTGTAAGTCAATACTTTGTAAAACAACAAAACAGACAATTTTTTCAGGTGTAGTTTGTTTAGAGCATTTTCTTGGCGACGTTAGAAGTTCAGGTGGAAACAATAGGCGGATGCCTCCGTATTTTTTTGTACAGACAATGCTACGAGAAGCATACTTGTGAAGTTCCATTGCCAACTTAAGCTAGTTCAGATTCCTCAATTAGATTAGTATTTTCATCATTTAAGCAGTTCGATAATTACAAGACCAAATTTTATTTTTATTTGTTGCAGAAATATTCCTGAAAATTTCTTTTTGAGGGACTATGTTAGAGTTAGAATTTTGTTTGTAGTTAGATTTTGGAATACAAATTTGAGGGAACCATGTTTTAAAAATAAGTTGCTTTGTGTAAAGCATCTTTAAGGAATAGAAAAAGGCAATATGTTTACACACAATACCAACTAAATGAGTGCAATAAATAGATTTAAGTAACTTTTTTTTATTCCAGTATGGGAAAACCGAACACCCAATAGAAAAAAACCGATATACGTGCCAAAATCCATACTTCTTGACTAAATAATGTTATCTTCTATGTTTACGCATAAAATTACGAATTTTGTAGCGTATGAAAATTTCTAGACATTTTACAATCTGAAAAATTAATTATGCTATGAAATAATTGGCTGCTATTAATGCTAATTTTTTTTCTAAAAAGTTGATGAAGGTTAGCCGAAGCGGAAATTTCTTTAATGAACATATTTAAAATATTATTGGCTTTCTCAAAAATATTTTTCTACGCTAACCTCTGCTTTATATCTGAAAACTATTGTTTATGTATATTTTCTTCTATGTTCTGCATTTATAAAATGTAATCTACGGTAGTATTTATTATATTACGAAAAACAAAAACATATACGTAAAACTCATTAATTTTTTTTTATTATTAGCAGCATTTTTACTAAACATACTTTTCAAACAATAATAAGTAAACTTGAACTTTGGTAACTAAACATTTTTAAGGAATGAATGAAAATTATATTTTGCGTTACACTGTGGAAATTCACTAAAAAAAACTTCTATACAACAATAAACATTTATGACGATTACATGTTCTATTGAATTAGTTGTGCATGAATTCAGAACGATTTTAAGACGTTTTCATTTTGTGATATATGTCAAAATTTACATTTTATTTGCTCTGCATTTATTCAACAGGTTCGCTATAATCGTTCTGATTCCTTTTTTAAAACATTTGTGTTCCTTTGATGCATAGTTTTTTTTTGATAGCAAATACATGTATGCTTCCATCAATCAAGAATGTTATGGATAAGATATTTTTCGATTATAACTCTTTTTTTTTAAATATACAAACTATAAATATACTTCGATTAATTAAATTGATACAGATTTTAATTACTTGCAAACAAAATATTTGGGCCGTTCGTTAACGAAAATTTATTAGAATTCAATACAAAAATTGCACTCGCACCCTTAAATTGATGGTTCTTCGAACGCATCTTTGATACAAAAATCCGGGGATTATTATGAAATTTAAAGAATTTCGTAGTGATTACTGTAAATTAGTGAATTAATTATAATAAACTGATGTTGAACATGCTTTTTTCAAGACAAAAAGGTACATTGGTTCACTATCCACAAAATGCCTGCAAAATTAAAGCTTAAAACTGACTTTTTCATCGAAAAAAGTAAAAAGAAAAACCTGAAAAAAAACTTATTAACCCCTCCATTTTGTTTTTGCTTTGCAAAGTGCCGCTAGCCCACGGCATCGTTTTTTTTTGTTTGTGCTCACATCTATTCATGGACTAATTGTCAAAATTACAAATACAACAATGTAAACAAACGGGTTTTGGAGAGTGAAACGTACGAAAGATTCCGGTCTTGGTAATAGAGTGTTTTTGGTTAAAACTTTGAAATCGACTTTCACATTACACAGACGTATTTGCTTGATTTTGATAGTCAACTATCAAAAATCAGCTTACACGATTTCACCCCTGGTCTGAATTTCGCTATTTTTTTTTTTGGAATTTTTTGATAAATTATTCTGGCAAATATTCAGTTGAATCAACTTTCAAATATAAAAACCGGACTACTGCGGATCGTTTTGTTGGCAATTTCTCACTTTACTATATATGGAATGCGAACAAAACGCACTTATTTTCTTAAACAAATTTTTTCTAGGGTAGTGTGCTAGTGGCCCGCACATTTTGGAAATGGCCCTCAAAATGGCCCTTAACATTTTTGTCTTCGCGGCAACGCTGATTACAATGCAGTGAGAAATTCTTAAATACTGCAGCAGTCCTGCTTTTAACAATTGAATATTTTCCAGAAAAAATATCTCAACTTTCCTTTACCGAAGCACGAATTTTCAATAGATGTTTTTTTTTCTAGATATGAGCAAATGAATAATAATTATCACAATTTTAAGACAATTAATTTTTAAATTTAAATTTTTGTTGGGGATTTCTTTAAAATTTTGTATTTATTCATAAATTTTAAGAAAATTTCATTAAATTTTAGGTGTAGGTGTTTTTAAAAAGAACAAAAGATTTTATTTACATAATTCCACAAAAGTGGTTATGTGATGTTAGATTGCACGATCTTAAAGGTCACACCACAGGCCCACGCCCACGATGCAAGATAATGCGCTCACAAAAAATGTATTTCAAAAAATTGATTGTTTTGTTGCGTCGCGTGAACCGAACCTTTATTCCTGCAATAAATCTGGACAATTTGTAATCGTTGTTCATAAGTGAGTCTATTCATTATGAAATAGTAAACCAAACTGAGCATGATACAAGGTGTCAAAAACACCAACTTAGAAAAAAGTATTGCCAGATTGAAAACTAAGTCTCAGGAAAAAGAGCAGTTCCAAATTGTTATTTTTGAAATACAGTTCAAATCGTTTTAATACTCTACCTAGTTTTTATAAATTCTTATTAGTTATGAACAGAGTTGCTCAAGTTTGACTCTAGTGACTTATGAATTAAGAAAGATTTAATTCCTTAATAGTGACTTGTGATTTTAAAAAAATTAATTCATAAGGTAATAGTTAATTCTGATTAGAAAAAATATTCGGTACGTGGAAAATTAGTAAGCTGGCCTGATCATTTTATGACTTTCAAAAGCTTCAAAAATAATTTCGCTTATAATTAAATAATTATGCTGTCGAAATAAGCTTATGAATTAAATTAGTTTTAATTCATAAGTCACTTATTAGGTTGCTAATTCAATTTTATTAAATTCATGTGTCACTTAGTAAGTTCTGAATTATTTATGAATTAAATTTTTTAGATTCATAAGTCAGATAGAGACTTATGATTTAATGATATTCTAATTCACAAACCTGGTTAATGTATACGTCTTCATTTTCATCATACTGCTTTAATGATTTTGAAAAAAATACGTGTTAGAATAAATTTTTGGAGTTGATTTTGAATCAAAACTTCGTTTTAAACTGTTAGAGCAAATTAAGATGTACATATTTTTTTAATACCTTTCAAAAAATTGAACAAACAGTATGGTAAAGATGATAGATATGGTATCCCAACAAGAGTCTAGTCAAAATAGACCTTTCGCTTCAGAATAATTCAAATATCGATGAATTCATTATTATCAAGTGGAAAAGACCCCACAAATCCCATTTAAAGTTAAAGCCACAACAATATTAAAATTAAACATTTGAACATCGAAAATTTGAATTCATACCAAATTTGATACACTAATATTTTTGGAATGAGTAAGGAGTTGAGATAAAAAGATTTTCGAAATTTCTAAATTTTTGTATCGTAATATTTAACGTGTTGCTTGTTGCTTGAAAAAAATCTAAACCTTTTATGTTGACAATTATATAAAGTAAACCAACAAGGTAAGCATTGCCATTTTTGAGAAATAAAATACAAAAACGGATTTTTTAACTTTTCCCTTAACTTAACAGTTTTTACCTGAAGAGTCTTATCATTATTTTCAATGGATTGCAAAGAATTGTTTTCAAAACTATTTTAGTTATTTTCTGTAAAGCAACCGTTTCAGCATAAGTTTTGCCTTTTCTTTAAGGTTTATGTGAAACACGTAAAGACTAACAATAAATGAGGTATTTTCAAAAAGTTTGTATGAAACACTAAACATATTTAAATCGAATATTGAACACATTAATTATAGATTTGGAAAGTCAACACAAATTTTATTGGAACAAAATCTTCACACCTGTCAAAAGCCTTATATGTATTTTTTTTTAAGTTACATATAATCAGATTTTTAGCAGTCAGTTTTGCATTTAAAAAATGAGGCAGGTTCAGAATGACATAAGGGACTTGAAAGTAAGGCAAATATCTAGTATCTTATTGTCCAACTGCCAAAAAATTGTCTTCCAATTCAGGAAACTATATTGGAAAGTTATTCAAGAAAAATCTCCCTTACTTTCATTAAATATGTATGTCAAAATGACAGCTAATCATAATTTTTCAATTAAATGAAAGCTAAATTTTATTACTCTGTGATTTATTTATTTTATGCACAATTCCATTTAATGTTTTATGTAAAAGGACTCCTTGTCAAATTGGAAATGGAATAAGTAATACAAAATACAAGCCGAGATGGTCTTGTAGCTTGCCTGAGAAGTTTTTTTGTAGACAATTATATTTTTGATTGTTTTTGCACAATCAACTGAAAGTAGAGTTAAGTCAAGTAAAGTTCCGAGTTTTAAGTTTATGACACTTTACCAACAAACTAGTTGCCTTGATTAAAATGGGCAGGTTCAGACAATATAATTATTGACTTTATTTGCAGTTGCCTTGATTAAAATGGGCAGGTTCAGAAAATATAATTATTGGCTTTATTTGCAGTCAACTGCATTCTTTGAACGTACATTTTGACCAAGGAAGTTTTAGTTATTTAGTTTTTTAAGCGTCGTACATTTCAAATTTGAAACTTTACTTTATCAACCTCTACCTTCAGTGTGTCGTACAAAAACAAAAACATTTTTGCCTACAAAACACTCCTCAGGCAAGCAACAAGTCCATAAGGATTTGTATTTTGCATTTTAAGGAAATATAACTTATTCGTTTAAAATTTAACAAGGAACCCTTTTACAGAACATGAATTGGAAAATAAATAAATCATAGAGAATCAGATCAACTGTCATTTTGACATAAGTAGATTTTTCTTGACTAAGTTTCGGGTGAACTTTCCAATAAAGTTCATTTTTTTTAACGCTTCCATAAGGCGCGGCATGCTTTCAACATACACTTCGTGTCACATGAATAGGGACAAGCTTTATCGTTTTTTATTTGACGATATTTTTTAAACCCTTAGGTTTTTTAGTAAAAAACCAAATGTGGAATAAATGAGGTACATATTAAATTTATATTGCAAACAAAATTAATCAATTAAGTTGGTAAATACAAGTTTTATGGCGGTTTTTTCCGAAGAAGGTCATAAAAAGTACCTGTTTTTTTTTGTGTCACATGAATAAGGACAAGATCTAAATTAACCTGAAGGACCTTTTAAAGTAAAGAAAATACCAAAAAATCAACTGGTTTTATTGAATTTATTAAAACAATTTTTAGTAATGTGTGCTGCCTCCTAATTTCTAAATTACTTCAAGTAACTTGTGGTGTATGAATTCATAGAGTGCTGTCAGATGATTGAGCGATTTGGGCCCAGAACAAAATCTCTTGGGTTTTTTGGCATTGCGGTCCTCCTTCGTAGACTTTTCTTGAAAGCCATCCCTACTTTTTTTCAATGAGGTGTAGGTCATGAGAATATGGGGGAAATGGTAATAGGTTAGATCTTGTCCCTATTCATTATTAATGTGACAAAAAAAACTGGTACTTTTTATGACCACTATGATCACTTAAAATCACTTAGTAAGAATTAAAAATAATTATTAATATGTAATACTAGGAGAAAATACTACATCAGTTTTCAAAACAGGCTTTTGACATTTAACGTAACGTTGTTCACTTATCTTTTACTACTTTCACATAGTTTTACTAAATATTTCAAAGTAATCAACAAACAAAATCTAACAATATTCATCTTAAAAGTACTAATGATCAAGAAATGAAGAACAATAACAATTTACCTGACACAGAACTGACGCCACACTACTGACGAAAAAGACGTAATTTGAGATTATAATCTGGACTAATGTTTTTTTTTTTTGTAATTTCAAATATCAACAAACTACATTTTAACAAATCAAAGTCTAATACCAATAAATAAAAATAAACTTTAGATAAACAAAAAAATAACGACTCACCATAAAACTGACGTGTTGACTGGCTAAGCACGTGTATAGACAGCAAACATAACCCAAACTCTGGTACAGTTATGGTGGCCGTCAAATTGTGCGACCCGCAACTAACTTTATTACCAACATTAAAATTCAAAGTGGGATTTGACGTTGAGTCGGCGATATTTCGCACGAATTTTAAATTTAAATAACACACAATAAACTGACGAATAAAACTGAACACAAAATTTCTTATTTTTTTAAATAAAGTGGATAACACTGCAT
Source organism: Eupeodes latifasciatus (assembly GCA_920104205.1). NCBI lineage: Eukaryota > Metazoa > Arthropoda > Insecta > Diptera > Syrphidae > Eupeodes > Eupeodes latifasciatus. The sequence continues at coordinate 148,814,430 of OV049924.1, forward strand.
TATGAAAGTTGTAGTATATATTAAAATATATACATCGCAGATTCTATTAATTTAATAAGTTTTCTCAAATCAATGGTAATGTTTTTTTTTTTTTTTTTATATTGTACGCGCACTCAAGGGGATATAAATACCCTTATAATGATTATACACAGTTCGAGTAATTAGGAAGGAAGGATAGGATTTGAAAGGAGATACCGATGCACATTGGTTTTGAATGCCTGCACATTGTAATGAGTGGGAAATATTGAGTCTGGTAAAGCATTCCACATTCGTGTAGTGCGACTAAAAAAAGAATCTCTGTACTTAATAGTATGTCCGAAATTGGGCTCAAGGGTAAACTGATGGGCATTCCTAAAAGAACGAGTATTACGGTTGAATCGTTTGAGGGGAGGAATGCAGCTGGCTATTTCATTAGAGCATTGCTTATGGAAGTAGCGATAAAATAATGAGAGACATGAAACCTTGCGACGGTGCTCGTGAGATGCAAAAGTTTCAGTTAGACAACGGTCACCTATCATTTTTTGAGCTCTCTTTTGAATTCTGTCCAAGAGACTCAAGTGGGTTATAGGAGCACCTGCCCAAATATGGGAGTTGTACTCAAGTTTTGGACGAATATAGGCTTTATAAATTATAGCCAGATCAGAAGGGGTAAAAAACTTCTTGCATCGTCGGAGAAAACCTAAACACTTAGCAGCATTTTTGGCGATGTCAAATATGTGATCACTCCACAATAAGTGGTTTGTAATGCACATACCTAAGACTGATAGCTGTTCAGTCTCCTCAATGCAAGTACCACTCATGGATAGTGGCATTGGGGGAGGGTTACGCTTTTGTGACAGTAGACAGCATTGAGTTTTCGAAGCATTAAATTCTACACGGTTTTTGATTCCCCATTGTACAATGCTGTCGAGATCAGAATTTAATGAGCTTATCATACGCTGCCGTTGAAGTTCCACATCCGAAGGACAAGGATGAGAATCTAAAAACGAATATGAAAAGCTGAGGGTACTGTCATCCGCGAAACAATTTAGTGGGTTAGAAGTTTCAGACAAAAGATCATTTATAAAAATAAGGAATAGCGTCGGAGACAAAACGGAGCCCTGGGCACACCAGCGTTTATTTTGTGAATATCAGATTTGAACCCGTCCAATACTACTTGAATTGAACGGTCCGAAAGGTAATTTCTAAGAAGAAGGGATTCATCAATACCAAATGCACGCATTTTCGATAAGAGAGCTTGATGCCAAACTCTATCAAATGCTTTTGAAATATCAAGTGCAATAATCTTACTTTCTCCAAAACGATGTAAAGATTTGTTCCACTGTTCGGTGAGATAAACCATGAGATCACCAGTGGACCTATTGCAACGAAAGCCATACTGCCGGTCATTAAGAAGCTTCCGTTCTTCAAGATATTTCTTAAGCTGAAAATTGATCAGCGTTTCCATGACCTTGGAAAGAAGGGACAGTCACTTAATGGTTGGTTTTCAGGGTTGTGACATGCCAGAGGACTGACGTTTTAAGAACTAATTGTGTTTTTTTAATAACTTGTATTCAAAATGAAGAACTGAAATTGGGTGACTAAATAAAGGTCTTTCCATTGTTTTAAAATAAATTGCAATCTCAATAAAATATAATCAGACTTTGTATATATTAGTTGATGACATCGAGTTACACAACTTTTGTATAATCACCCATATGTACCTCAATCTTTCCACATTTGAGTTTTTCCAATAAACCTTAGGGTTTAAAAAATATAGTCAAATAAAAAAACGAAAAAAGCTTGTCCTTATTCATGTGACACGCAGTGTATATTTTTAATGGCCCTCTATTGCTTCTGTATTTGAAATCATATTTGGTGTTTGTTTTTGAAAACCATTGTGGCTAAAGAGTTTCAGATCCTTTTAAAAATTCTCAATCGAATTAAGATCAAGGGCTGCTATGGCCACGGTACCACAGAGATTCAATAATCGCGAAGCTAAGCACTCACCAATTTTTAAGAGTGCTTGAGGTCTTTATCCTAAAACTGCCATCTATGTTTCATATTGTCCTCTTTTACAATACAACGTTATGTGTATTGTGGAAATGAAAGTCCCTTTCTTGAGGACACCTCCTCGTCCACTGGCTGGGCACATATTTGTTGACATTTTTTTCCGGAAGCATTATTTAAATAAAAAACTATTTAGTTTTATTTTTTTGTAATCAAAATTGTTTTCATTTATTCCTTCATTCCAAAAAAAGGTGCTTTTTCTTTCGTTTTTCTTTTTGTTTGTTTGTTTTTGTTTCAATATATCATGTCTCAATAAATTCACTTATTATCTTCTGGTTTTTATTATTAATTTTTGCGCACTCTTGTTCTTTAACTCACATCTCATTATACCATATCGTTTCTATCAATGGTAATAGTTTTTGTTTTTTAAATGTTTTATTTGAGTTTATATTTTTGTTGTTGTTGTTTTATTATGTATGTATATGTATAATTTTTGTTTATTTATTCACTTTTTACATGTAATTTGAATAAATTTTTAACTTTTTTATTGTTTAAATCAATCGACTTAAATAAGTTATATAAGTAATATATATATATATATATATAAGTATTTATATGTTTTGTTGTTGTTGTTGTTTATACTTAATCTTAGGGAATTCTTAAATATTCCTTGTTTTGTATGTTTTACTTTAATTTTATTTTTATTTAATATTAATTTAAATCACAATTAAAACACATTTACTTTTAGTTTTCTTGTTTTGTTTCCACTTGGGGATGTTTTTTTCTTTTTTACTTTAAATGAGTTAATTTATAACTTTGAAGAATCGCTAAAATTATTTTATTTTTTGTTTTTGTTTGTATTATTATTATTATTTACTTTTCATTACTCATTAATTTTAAAAATAGAAAAAATATTTTAGTAAAATAGAGGTATGTATATATCTATAAATATATATATTTATGTATTGTATATATAATTTTATTTATTTAGAATTCAAAATGGAACTAAAAAAACGACGAATTTGTTCTTAAATTATTCTTAGTAACTATGTACATCAATTTATGTTTTTTAGCTTTTTTTTGCAATTTTTTATTGTTGTTAAATTATTAATATTTTGTTTTTATTTAGCATGCAGTTTAGCGCTGTTGTAATAATAATAATAATAACTATAACTGTTTTCCTTCTTTTCATAGACACTTAAAAAATGAATCTATTTATTCCATCGCAGAATTTTCATTTTATTTTCTTAGCTTTGTTTTTATTTTGTTGCTTTAATGATGAGAAAAAATTTAATTATTGAGGAAGTGGTTATGTGTATATAAATTATATAGACACGCATTTTTGAAAGCAGGGAAACACGATGATAATAATTTATTTATTGGTTTGATTCAGTTTTGGTTTTCTTTTTTCTTTTATACATATTTATTTTACAATTTTCATTTTAATGCATATTTAACAAATATTTAGTTGTTTTTGCGCGATTAATTTTTCTTTTTCTTTTTGTTGTTGTTGTCATTTTTGTTTCTTTTTTTTTTAAGTTTTTGGTCTTGGAAGTTTGATTTTACATTTTCATGGTTTTAATAATTAATAATTTAGTTTTTTTTGTATTTTATTTTGTCGATTTAAGAAAGCGTTAAGTAAAAATTAAGTTTGATTTGTTTTTCTTCATTTTTAATTTATATTAATTTTGCTTAACATGTTTTTATTTTTTACAAAAAAAGTAGTACATATGTGAAATCGTTTAGTATTTGTCACCATTTTTATTAGTTTTATTTTTGAATATATACAGAAATATACATTTTGTTGTTGCTCTTTTGTTCAAAGAATAATTTAGTGATAATATTCTCTTTTTTTTTTCAGTTACATTTGAATTCCCTTATGATTTGTATATTTTTTTTTTCAAAAAATACAAAATAAGTAGTTTTTCAATTAATAAGTCACGGAACATCGATAAATAATTAAACTTTAAACCAATGACCACGACAAGTAGTGGTAACATTTTAAAAAACAATATTATAAAATAAATGAGCAAATAAAATATTCCCAACATTTAAATCTTAACTAAGAAAAGAAAAATAAGATGAAAACAACACTTAAAAAATAATTGTAAATATAACCTCTCTTGCAGAGGGATATTAATTGCTAGACAAATTTTGAAGTTTTCACTTAATTTCTTTGGACCTCAAGCTCAATTTTACTAGGCCTTTAAAAATCTCTTGTACTTATCGGATGACGAAATGAAATTGTCAGAATTTATCCGCCTACCATCTAAAAGTCAATAGAAACACAGTTTCCTCTCGTCAAAAAGACTTCGTTTGATAACCTTTCATCTAAAAGCTTTAATTCATTAATTAAGTTAAGTGAAAACAATTCGTAACTATTAAGAGACGTTTATTTGCGTTCTGTTCCAAAAATAACCTAAAAGTTAAGTACCAAGTACAATGAAAATTGAAATGAACCATTCAATTTCCCGAATGGGTAACTAAATATATTTACTATCAAAGTCTAACATCAAAAGCCTTTGAAGATTTTTTCTAAGTTGGACATTGGCATACATACAAACGAACTCTTTTGTATTTTAACTCTTCCGCAAGCTATTTATATCAATTTGAATTTTAGTCGAAAACCCAAATAGCTTTAAATGAAATAAGCCAGATCAACATACAAAAATAAATTAGATGGTGAAACAGTCCGTTGAGGACTATGGCCTATTTTATTTATTTATTTAATTTGCAGTTACTTAACACTTTAAGATACAATATCTTATAAAATAGCGAAAATATAGAAATATTTTTAAAGAATAATTTGATATTTTACTATACTTGTACATGAGAAACAATATTGGCTTACAACTCTGAACTATTCCCGTCAGCGAGTAATTTTGTCAGAAATGCAGGGAACCTACAGTTTTATGACAAGAATTACTCTTGGAGGAGTTGTCGATTTCTCACTCTTGTCTCTTGGCAGAACCCGTGGAAAAAACGACTTTAGATGACACGGCCAGGGATTGAACTCAAGACCTTTGGCATGGCAGTACAACGCACTAACTATCACCCCACGTGTAATAAAACAAACCAATAACCTAAGTTAATTTGGTTCTATCGTTTACGACCATCTATTAAACTATAATTTATAAAACAAATATTGTAAAATTTTGTATGAATTCAAACAATTTACTTTAAGAACGAAGAAAATAAAACATCTATGGCACCATTTTCTTTTTGTTTTTATTTTGAAAAAATAAAAATTTATTCAATCTAGACTAAATAAAAATAATAAAAAAAAAAATTAAAGGACATAAATCGATATCCTTGTTTGTCCTTAAATTTATATTAATATTATTTAAAGGTAAAATATTTACATTTACATTGGTACATTATTATTAATTTATAAAATAATATTATTAATTAATTAAAAAAAAAAACAAACAATCAACAATTAAGTTTGACTCTTGTTTTACATTCATTTAAAAATTTATTTTATTAAAATCATTTATTTTGACTAAAAACTTAATTAAAAAAATAATCTACTTAACTAAATTAATTAAATTTATAGATTTCTGAAGATAATGGTATCTTTTTTGGAAAATAATACAATACAAAATGAAAATACATTGGTAAAAAGTTTAAAATTGGATTCACAAACAAAAAAATGTAGGTATGTTGTTGGAGAATGAGATTGTCTATTATGTTGTATTTAACTAAAATTTAAAAAAATCTAATTACAAATTAAATGTTTTGATATTATTAATTAAGAATAAATAGGAATTAAATATCCATTGAAATGCACATTTCATTATGGATCAAAACAAAATTGCAGTAAAAATTATTATCTTTTTTAACTGACTTATACAGACAGAAATATTGAGGTAAGCGTTTCAAACGCAATAAGGCTAAGGTTCAAATTTTAATCTAACACTTTATACCACTGGCAAGAGGATGTTGTTTATTTTGTCTGTTCTTAAAAATGTACTAGTCTATTGTTTATCAAAAATTGACACTTACTCTTGAAGTTGAACGATGATAAGAGGTTTGATAAAATAATGTTCGATTTTATTGTATGTCACTTATACAAATTATTTATAATATACTGTTGGGTATTTGGTTATGAGGTATAGAGCAGATTAAGATTATTAAATAGAAAAATTAGGCTTTAATGGGGTAAGAGAAAGGTATCTGTGTCATAAACGGTTCACAATTCTACTGTCAATAATCAAACACCAAAGAATTTACTAGCAATACAAAAAATGGAGAGCTTTTTTAATAAGAATTAGACTTAGAATTCAAACGGTTTGAATTTATTTTGTAAGGGTTTTTAAGGACAAAATCTATTACATACTTTTGCGGCAAAAAGATAACATGGATAAATAGTAATTAGATACAAAAAGATCTACCAAATAACATTTCGAGGAATGGTTCTTAATTTTTCAAAAGATTTAGTTCTCATTTTAAATTAATCGAAATCCATATACATACATCGATTGAATTGAATTTTGCAGCCATTCATTAAATATTCCACTCAGAGCTGGAATTTTTGAAACATCTAATTGGAGAACTCAATTTTCATGTTCATTTAAAAAAGCAAAATTTTGTTAAGAGGATCTTGTTCTATTTGAAGGTCAAAGTAAAAATTTCTAACATCTTTGATTTTTACGACATTTTTAATTTTCCAAATGCTCACTCATTCTATAATTATTCTTGATTTTTTCCTGATGCCTGAAGGTTATTTTTCTATTTCAGTTAAAGTTGAAAAAAAAAAAACAAAAAACGCTGTTGGAACGTCCATAAATTAATGATTTTTTTTTTCAAATTTTCCAAGTCTTAAATTTGTATTTTATATTGAATAACTTTAACAACACATAAACTAGCACGTCTCAAAAAATGGCAGTGTCACATATAACTTTGAGAGAAAGTTAAATTTATTATAATTTTTGGCAAACTCAACAAATTATCACATTCAGTCCTATCATGAATTCCATCATAATCGGAAACGTTCGTAGTGAAAAACCTCATACAATTTTAAATTACGAACGAATTTCATAATACAATTTTTCGGAATTTGTAAAAGTTTCCGAATACGATGGAATTCGTGATAGACGTGGCTAATTTAAAGATTAGGACAAGATGATCCAAGAACCTCCCTCAAAACTTTTGACACACATTAACAAACGATTTATTTCACATAATGATGTCCACCTCGAGCTTGAGACTAAGCACTTAAGATAATACACACATTTGATGATGGCTGTTAAAATTCAACTTGAGTATCCTGCACATAAATAAGTATAAGTATCGAGTCTAGATGATAAACACAAACAAAGGCAGTTCCTATTTATTCACTTCAACCGAATCAAGGACATTTTTCTAAGATGAATGAAATATTTGTTCTGGATCTAATCGAATAATTCGCGAATATTAAATTGCAGAAGAGTCTGTGAAAATTGGTGTAATTTAACATAAGTAAAAAGATATTTGGAAAAGAGTTCCTTTGACACATGAGATTCTTTTAAAAAATACTAACACTTGCTAGTGCAATTCAAAATAATTAGAATAACTAAACTTCAAAAACAAATAACATCCTCCAACAAGTGGTAATTGCATTTATCTTAAAGAAGTTTATTTAAGACCTAGACAAATAATATTATTTTTATTCCCGAAATTAAACGAAGAGAGCTAATTTGATTTAAAAAAAAAAGTATTTGTATAGAGTATTTTTACTTTTTGCGAGCTTTTTTTAAAATTATCGTCTTCATTTAACTAAAAAAAAACTTAAAAGATCTAAATATTGAATATTGCATAAGATATCATTCCATTTTAAATATAAAATACAACTCAATAGTAAAAGACTTAAAAAAAAACACAAAATACAATCTTAAAAAATATACATTTACATTATTAAATCTATTTTTTAGTTTCACTAACAAACAAATTAAATTTAATTTAATTAATCTAAATTCATATTAATTGAAAATAAATGAATACAAAAGAAAAAAAGCTCATTTTTGTTTTGTTTTGTTTCAACTAAAGCACAATAAATTTTTATTTAATAAAAGAAAATACAAACGGTTGGTGTATACTGTATACTGGACATTTAAATGAACATAATATTTATGTAGACACGATAAACATAATGACAGTACAAAATAATAATAATAATAACTAAACATTTATCTCAATTGAACACACAAACAACTAGATACATAGAAAATTTAACACAAAAATTATTATTTAAAAAGACAAATTAATATTCAAATAGTAGAGAAAAATAAAAAACTAAAACTAAAACTAAAATTAAGTTTATTATTTTTAAAGTGTTCCTAAAAATCTTCCAGGTTCGGAATTTTAGAATCATCAAAAAGGAATTCAATTGAAATTTGATTATTCTCATAAAGTTTAGTTTTCTTTTTGTTTTGTATTTTTGTTTGTTTCATCATTTATCATGGTTATTTTATTTTTGAGTCATCATCATCATCTTCAAGGCTGTAACACTAGACTCACATACATTTGTTGTGTCTTTTTATTGTTTCTTTTTTTGTTTATAAACATTTACGTTGATATTATTATTTTAATTTGCAGCAATGTTGATGATGATGATAAGTATTTTATAGTTTTAAATTTTAATTTAACATTAATTAAAGTAATAATAGCATTAATAATAATAGTAATTACAATTTGATGATTTGTTGCAGTTGCAGTTTCAGTTGTTGGTGTTCTTGTTGTTATCCTTGTTGATGTTGTTGTTTGTAGTTTTTGTTGATTATTTTTTTTATTTTTAATATTATTTATTATAATTTGTCCGTTTGGTTGTCAAACTTTACTATTGGGAACTCGTGAGGGCGGCGCTTCATATGCCCCTCGTCCTGTGTATGCTTCTGCATAAAGTTCAGGATTGTGCAACGATGGCGGTCGGTTATAATTTACTTGTTGCGGACCGACGGCTAAATGACGATAAAAAAAATAACACAAATAATTTTAATTTATTGTTAGTTTAATTAAAAGAATCAATTTTAACCATGGGACATAGCTACAAGTGAATGATGTGCAAAAAATGGGACGGAAGGGATATGGGTAGGTGGAATTGTTTTATAAATGATGATGATGATGATTTTTGATTTCGTTGTATTATTCTGAGTGAAATTAAAGTAGGATTAAAATTTTGTTTTTTTTTTCATTCACACTTGGATTTAGGATTTACTTTTGTTTTAATTTTAAGAAAACGTTTCATAAAATTTACAATCAAACACTTGATTTTTGTTCCTGTTTCGGGTTGTATACTTCTTTTAGATAAATAGGTATAGATGGAGGCATAGAAGTTAAAAGTGAGTCATCATTAATCCACAATTAATCTACATCTAATATCTTTGAATATTCTTGTAAATAAACATTTTCATAAGGAAATTCATTTATTGAATTGTTAAGTAAGGATATTATGGAATAAGTTTATTAGACGCTTTGGATTCATTAAAGTTATTTTGAACCAGTTTTGTTAAGAACTTATGTCACTGCGTCCAAAAGGAGGATGTAAAAAATTTCCGTACATCCTCATAGTTGTAAGTCCTTACTCCTTACTTGTCTTACATTAACCTTAAAAGAACGCTGAAGCGTTTATGCTTATACGGTATGATATCAATTTCGGATCATAGTCTTAAGGTCAATAACATCAAGTTTTTGGAATATATTGACAAAAAAAATTTAATTATAATGTTCAAAAAGGGTTTTTCTGAATTGTTCGGTGCTTAAATAAATACTCTGCGTTTGAAAAATCTACAAATCAAGGTTTTTCCCTATCGTTAAAAATATCATATTATGTATTTTTTGAATTTTCAGAAAGGTAAACTACAAAAACGTGACCTAATACAGAAATTATAAGGACAAATTCCAATTCAGGACAATAAGCTCCTTTTATTGTTTGTTTGAAGTATTGTGGCAGAAAAAAAGAGATTAAAAAGGTGTTTAAATAAATGTTAACAATTAGTGTGTCATTCGTAATATGTAACGTTTAACGTCACATGTTTTTTAACACGTTACAATTTAGGTTTCACACTTGCCATTTCACTTTGATATTAAATTGTCTTATGCTTGATGTTTAATCGTGTAATTTGTCACGCAAATTCGGCATCAGTGACCAAAACAACATGGTTCCAATTCTCATACACCTATCAATTTCTGTCCTTCCTACTTTAAAAACCTCCCCATCTGATATAAAAGGTCAACCAAATACTAATAATTTTAAACAATATTTAAATCTCTTTATAAGGCCTACGAGACTTTTGATTTCAGAATTACTTAAATCGTTATAGTAAAGTGTAGTATAGATTAAAATTGAGTTCAGAACGATGTAGTGACAACTCTCAGAACAGTCAAGTGAAATTCTGTAACGAAAAATCGAAGGAACTTAAAAAGTATACAAACTAAACGAACGAACTAGCTTTTTATAGAATCTAATCCCTGAAGAAAATAAAATGGAACTGGAGACTGTTGGTTATTGGACCTCCTGCACTATAAAGATATTTTTCAAATAAATTACCCGTTTTCGATATGTGATGCATTGCTTAAAGAGACTGTCCAAAGTATATATGTAAAACGTCATCTAAAACAATTTTGTTTAATAAAAGACTGACTAGTATTAAAAAAAAAGCTCTTAAATTATTTAAAAAAATAGCTAAATAATGTCGTTTGATTTTTTAAATACATTTCTTTACAAATAATATATTTTTAATACAGTGGCGGTTCTACTTGAATATATTTTTAAACCGCTTACTTCGTGAAGGTATTTTATTTTTTTAGAATTTCAGAAGTATTTATATTTGACCCAAATTTTCAAGTCATGCTCGAAAAATGAGGTAATTTATCGTGATATCTATAAGTTGTTTGAAAAATTAGTTTATAACATAATTAATGTTTTTGTTAAGAGGGATAATTTCTCCAATTAACACGTGGTTTTATAAGTGGGAAGTCTAAAACCACGAACTTTGCTATTCTCAGTTACTACGTGATTGGAGCTCTTGAAAAAGCATCTTCAATTCGATGTGATCGATCTTAACATTGCTAAATATCATAGATAATCCTGAGGGGTTTTGTATGAAATTTTTATACTTGCAGTTTAAGGCAGCTGCTTGCCGGATTTACAATTGAAAATTTAGAATGAAACAACAACAACTTGTTTGTGCTACCACCAAGTTCATAGGCTGGAGTTATAGCTATTTCACGGGGGCCAACCCGATCATCAGACTCCTTTAGTGGTGCTTAATCGCTTTATGTTCAATTTAATTTTTTGAAGAACTTTTGCCCGAGCTGGGCTTGAACAAGCGACCTAGCGTGTGAGGAGCTATAACTCCAGCCTATGAACTTGGTGGTAGCACAAACAAGTTGTTGTTGTTTCATTCTAAATTTTCAATTGTAAATCCGGCAAGCAGCTGCCTTAAACTGCAAGTATAAAAATTTCATACAAAACCCCTCAGAATTGTTAAATTAAAATCTTGACCAGCGTCAAACTCTTTCGCCTCATCTCCCTCCTCATACGAATCCAATCGAATTGTTGGCTTATGAAAAAGAGAGGAGATAATAGAAAGAACCTGAATAAAACAACAACAATTACTTGTGTGTACTTAGAAAAATGCTAATCGGTTCAGTATAGTTCGATAGAACGAAAAAACCTGTAATTGGCTTACAACTTTCATGTGGGTGCGGTGGCGTAGTGCGTAGTGCACTAGCTCCTCACACACTAGGTCGCTTGTTCAAGCCCAGCTCGGGCAAAAGTTCTTCAAAAAATTAAATTGAACATAAAGCGATTAAGCACCACTAAAGGAGTCTGATGATCGGGTTGGCCCCCGTGAAATAGCTATAACTCCAGCCTATGAACTTGGTGGTAGCACAAACAAGTTGTTGTTGTTTCATCCTAAATTTTCAATCATAGATAATCTTTTAGTAGAAAGATATCCTCAGTTTTATATGAAAATGAAATTATATTATTTTAAAATCTAACATTCAGTATTCACATCGATTACGTTGGATCTAAGTTCAATTCTATGTTAGGATTTATTTATAGAAATTCGAAAAACTTTATTGATCATTCGCTAAGAATTGAACGTATTCAGAAACGCTTTACCATAATAGCGATAAAAACCTTAAACTGGAATATTGAAATGTCGTATAATGCGAGATGTTTGTTCCTAGGGATTAAACATTTAGAAGTTCGTCGGTCATATTTCGATATAATGCTGTAACTTTATTGTCTCTTGTAAAGTTGTATATATCTGTGCGTGAATTTCGGTCTCGCAATCTTTTTTATGTCCCATTTCACAGGGTCATTTATGGTAATAATGAACCGATAAGCCGCTGCTTAAAACAGGCAAACTCAATACTTAGCGTTCTTGAATTTAATATGTTTTTTAATAGTGACTGTTTTAAAAGTTACCTTGAATTTACATGTGAGCAATGACCGGGTTTATGTCTACAATAATATTCAAATATTCAAACCCTAAAAATTGTTATCTATATTGAATTCGTTGCCTATTTTTAATAAGTTATATCATAGTTACTTATCTACGTAGTCTGTAAATAAATTAAATAACAAAAATAAAACAAAAATAGACTTTGAAAACATTTTTTTAAAAACCCCGTTCTATCTATCTACCTATCAAATAGGTATTGTTAATTACTGGTAGAAAGCAGCCAGCTACTTGGTGAATGGATCTATTGCTGGAGCGAAAACTTGGGATATAAGCATGGATTTTAATGTGAAGGAATTTCAGGTACAAAAGCTACTCAGACTCGAATTTGTGTGTTAAAGAAGTATGAGGGAAAAACATCATACGAGACTAAAAAGGTTGAATCTATTCAGTACTAAGTGTTGCTGATAATGATAACCAACAAAAAACCTTGTCCTTCTGAATGGGACAGAAATATGAACCATGTCAGAAAATAAAATAAATTGGGAGGCGCAACAGTCCATCGAGAACTAGGGCCTAGTGACTTACAACTCTCAACCATTCCTGTGTGCGAGTAAAGTTGTCATGGATGGAGGGGACCTACAGTTTTAAGCCGAATCCCAACGGCTAATTTGAGAAAGCACTTTTCATGACAAGAATTACTCTTGGAGAATTTGTCAAATCCTCGCAAGAGGCAGTACCCGTGAAATAAACTTTAGATGGCATAGACAGGGATCGAACCCCAGACCTCTGGCATGACAGTCCAACGCACTAACCATCATGCCACGGGTACTACGAACAATGTCAGAAGCCGATGAAAAAAAAAATTACTTCGTTGTAATATTAGGAAGGTTATTTTCGGCCTGTACGAATCCAAGGAGTGCAGATTAAGTGATTTATTCTCTCCGTCCAATTAGAATCAACGAAGAAATAGAAGTGAATGTATTTGAATTCTCATAATTTTAAGCTATCGTACTTGAATTCTCATAATTTTAAGCTATCACACATTTCTTACTATCAATTATCCAGAATTGTTTTCTCAAATAATAATTTTGTGTTGTAATAACAATTTCCTTAAAAAAGGAACTTTTAATACCTATTCTGAGTTCTCTTAATTTCATAAATCATTGCTTATTATTTATATATTTTTTATATCGTTTTAAAAAGAGTAAAAAACAAGTATTGGAAATATAAACAAATCCCTAAAATGCATTGTAAGAATTCTGTTTTGGTTGATATATAAACTAAAATACAATAAATAATTCTCAACTTAGAAAATTTTGTATGTAATTCCTTGAAAACTTCATGTCTGACCTAATTTTAGGAATGTTAAAAATCTCTTTTGAATCAGCAATTTTTCGAGAAAGTCTTGACATAGCATTTTATTTGGCACAACACACTCATAACAAAGTAAAGTTCTATTTAGTTTCTAAACTGTATTGCCAAAATTCAATTCAATTTCATACCCAAACCAAAACTTCAAAAGAAAGAACTTCTGTTTATGAAATGAGAACAAATAGATCTCAAGATATTATAATAAAATTCGCTGCACTCGTATGACTCATCAGCATTAATGACAAAATACAAACTTAAAGTTATCTCCCTCCACAACACAAAAGAAGTAAAAACAAAAACAACAAAATAAACTTTTACATTTTGCAAACGCAAACTAATGTGTGTAAACTTAGAGGAAAATTCTCGTAATGCACCCGAGAAAGGATTCACACCCAAAAACAAAGTAAACAAATTCTGTTTTTTTTTTCGAAGGACGATAAAAGCGAATATATAAGACAAGACAAGACAAGACAAGGCAAGACTTAGAAGTTCACACTTTGGGTATTCTATATAAGTATGTCGTAGTCATCGTCGTCGTCGTTTCATTGGAATGTGTCGTTGTCGACACTAAACTTTTTGGATTTTCTTAAAAAAATAAAAAAAAAACATGTACACTTCTCGCAACTATGCCATTGAAGAAGCTATGCAATGAAAGTAATGAAGATGAACTGAACTCCTGGGATGTGTGGAAAAAGGTAATTGGTTAAGACTTCTTTCATCCTTTCGAAAGAAAGAAAATTAAGTATGTTGTGTGTGTTTTACTGTTTGGTTTTGGGGGAACGTGCATGCAAAAATGGAAATTTATGTGAATACAATTTGTTCTTTAAATAAAAATAAAATGGAAAAACAATAATAACTGCATAAAGGTTGGTTCTAAAAGCCATCAAAATAAACAAACGAATTAAAATTAAAATACCGCCAAACAAAAATATTTCGTATCGGGCACATGAATAATATGATTTCATTCACTCGCTCAGCTATCACAGAAAATCAGAGCTTTTTGTAAGAACTCTTAAAATAATCCCAACAAATTGAATTCCACATAACAAATGCACAATTTCTGGGAATTTAACTGGAATTCTTACTTTGTTACAGTGAGATTCTGTCATAGGGATTATGTGAATACTCTTGAAGCTGAATCGACATTTATGATGACAAAGGAAACACATAATTCTCAGTGCTTTAAATGAAAAACTAAAAATAAAGAAAAATTGAGTAATACATTTTTGAATAAAAGTTAAATAATTGCGATTGACTATTTCGGGGGAGAGGCTTATTAGAACACACCTTTCGGCGGATAATACTGTTGTGGCGGTTGGCTTGGGCCTCGCCCATCACCACCGCCAACACCAACACCAACACCACCACCACCTAGATCTGCATACCCGTGTTGTGGTCCTCTTGAACTACTCGCCGGTCGTCCACTATGACGACCACCCGCACTGGGCGCTCCTCCTCGACGGCCGTCATTTCTTGCACCCGGCCGACTGGGATGATGACCTATTGGAACACCTCCAGGTGGTGCACTACGATCTGGATGTTGTCGACGATCCCAATCCGAAGAAGGATGACCTCGAGATCTTTCATGAGCTGGCGGTGGTATGCTTCGAGGACCGGCACTTCGATGTTGTGGATGTCGCTAGAAAGATAAAAAATCATCTCTTAATGAACAGCAAAGGAAAAACAAATATGAATACTTACCATTCGTCGAAGTGTGTTCATTGGGCCACGTAGTGTTTCACTAATTCGTCGCGCAGGCCTCTTTTTGGGATTCGAACTTGGCGTATGGACAGCACAGCATTTTATGAACGCACCCATAACAATGATGAAACCGATAGCCATCAGCACACAAATGTACCAATTTTCTGTGACCCATTGGGCCACCGTCAGCAGAGTTTCCTTGTTCAAAAGGAGATTCTTTAGTCGAACCAATGGTCCATCAGCATCGACGGCTCGGCACTTTAGAAAAACATCACAATAGCCCTGGAAGTTGTCACATGGCGAACCGGGACGCAAATTAATCCCCCCATCGGGCAGGCCATAGAGATGAGCAAACTCACTGGTGCTGCGGCAGGTTGTGGTGTCATTGCCATTTTGGCACGCCAACTCACACAGACGCCTCTTATCTACCGCAGGCGTCAATGTCGACGTCAGGAAGCATTCGGACATATTCCAAAGTAAACAAATCGAACCCGAGCATTCGCCATTGATGCACAACGCTGTGCCGTTATTACATTTGGTCTTATTATCTCTTGGCTTGGGCTCGGGACACTCTGGCGTTGTGCCATTGCACGTACTTGACCAGGAACACTCTGTTTCCTCTTTGCACTTAATATGCTGATGTGCCGGAACAAAAGTACACGAATGACTAAGACAGCATGGTCCTTGGCTAGGACTGCACTGAGTTTTGGTACGGCGAGAACATCCTGTCGCTGAGGCATTAATCGATTTATCATATTCGTTAATTAATCTCGGGTAACAGCATTTATCGTTGCATTCCTCCTCATTAAAGCCACAATCACACTCCTCGCCACTTTCGACGATTTTATTGCCACAGAAAGCACCCTCCGACACCTCGAAACAATCACGTTTCGGATTGCCCACTAGGACGTCGAGGACATTTGATATATTTCTAACGGAACATGGTGAGAATTTACTATTGTTCGGTCGATCACCACTTGTGGCACTCGCAAACATAATATAATTTCCATTTGGACCACCTGGCCTACATCCGTCAGGATAATCGTGCTATAGAAAATAAAAAAAACATTTACATATGTATATGTTGAACTATAAATTGTTGTTATATATCTTACTGGTGATCCAAAATTATGACCAATTTCATGGGCCAACGTTAATTGTGAGACTTTGGGCGGTACCCGACTATTGTAGTTAACAAATGTGATGATCCCTGTGTTGAGGGAACGTTTTGTGCTTTGATATTGGCCACCAACAGTTTCGGTGTAAGTCTTATATTTTTCACATATACCACCGGAAGCACCAGAGGCAGACGCAACCCATGCTAAACCAAGAGTTCCGCCAGTGAAATCTCTGTAATAAAAAATATTTCCATAAGCGGTTTCATGATAACGTTTGTACCTATGTATATATGTATTAGTTTCTTCTTACCTGTAAGTGAACACATAAGCCAGGCAAAAAGTTGAATGATCTTCTAATGAGTGTAGATTAAGGAAGTTAGACACATCCATGTGTTCATTGCAAAATGCATTATGTGGACCATTGTAGAATTGTCTACACGCTGTGTCATCGTCAATCTTAATTCTTTGCACCTAAAAATTAAAATAATCAATTTAAAGTAAAAAGAGAATAATTCATGGAGTTTAAATATTTAATTATGATTTTGTTTTTGAATGAAATAAGTTTTTATTTTTTTTTTTACAATTAAGAAGATGACACTGTGTGTCATATTTCGTGGATAGTTGATATCAAAGACAGGTCAACACTTTATGAAATATAATTTAATTGAATATTAAATTAAAGTACACTGCCATTTGAGTAGCAACTTTTATATGAATATAATAAAATACATCCGTCGACGGTCGTCCACAGATAGACATATTTAAGAGAATATGAATTTAAAATTGTGATTGACAATAAAAATATTAATTGGATTTTAATTTATCCAAAAGTATGATATTGAATAATTTTTTAATTAAATAACAACGAAATTATGAAAGTCCTCAGTAGGGAGACCGCATACATATGTACCGTTATAGATATAGGTATAAAACAAATCAGTATCTTTTGCAAGTGGGCGAGGATATGTAAATTAGTTTGGTTTTTTGATTTGTATTGAAAATAAACTTCGAACCTCAGAGCTGGAAGATTGGAAGGACCGACTTTTTTGTGATGATTAAAAATTCGTTTCAGTTGAGTTGAGTTATTTAATTGTTATCACTTTTTAGCTAAGTGACGTTTAACAATACTGACTTGGATACTTCTTTGCTTGCACCAATTTAACTTTGAGACTTTTTAATAGTTTTAAATGGTTGCATGAAATTGGTTGGAAATTAATATTATGACTACTCAAGGGGATATGAATACCCTCATAATGATTAGACACAGTGCGAGCAATTAGGAAAAAAGGATAGGATAAGAAAGAAGATACCGATACACATTGCAATGAGCGAGAAATATTGAGCCTGGCAAAGCATTCCACATTCTTTTAGTGCGGCTGAAGAAGGTTAGGTTAGGTTAAAGTGGCTGTTGGTTGGGACATCCAACACACTTAGACCAAAGTATGGTCCATTGTGATACCACATGGATCAGTTAATCAGCTTAACTCGTTGAACCAATTGGAGCTTTGAATGAAGCGTAGGAGACAAGTAATGTCTGAATTTTTTAGATCGCTGGTATCGTTAAAGTAGTAGTCTCCAAGGTGGATTCTACGTCTGTGTGATAAGGCAGGGCATGTGCACAGAAGATGAGAGATTAGGCGTGTACCATCAACTGAGCGCTCAATGTCAGATTGACGGAGGCAGAATCGTTTTGTGGGACAAGAATCTCCGTACAAACATATGCTGTAAAAAACATATGTTGTCAATTGTAGTTTTTGATGTGAATTTATTATTTTTTTCTATTGATAATTCTTTGTTACTTTTGGAAAAAAAACTATTAAAATGGATAACAAACAAGAACAAGTTTTGCGTCAAATTTTAAGTAGTTCATCAGATAAAATAAGAAATAAAAAAAGGAATGAGGAGCATGAAAAGATTTTGATGGAACTCCTAATAAGCGATGATAGTGAGGATTATTTAAATTACGCGCCACACCAGACAAATGACAACTGAACAGCTGTTTTGGGTGAGCAAGCAAATTGAGAAATGAATCCATGAATTTTTTGTCTCAGAGATCTCCGCAAAAAATCTCAGTGCTCAGCGGAGATTTTTTGTCTCACTTAAAAAAATAGTTGAGCGCTGGGAGCGCTCAGTTGATGGTACACGCCTATTGTCTCCTCTTCTTCTTCGTCCATGCAACTCCTACAAAAATCATTTGCAGGGGCTCCAAGTCGAATAGCATGCCTTCCTATTAAGCAGTGCCCAGTCAGGACACCTATAACGTAGCTAATGTGCAATCTACTCAGAGAGATTAATTGTTTTGAGCGCTTGGTGCTAAGATTAGGCCAAATTCGTTTAGTCGCTACACAGGTGGTGGTGTTATTCCACCTGAAGTTTGTTTTCTCTATGGTATCTTGCTTTAGCATGAGTTTACATGTAGCTAAGGGGATACCTACGCTAGCATTATGAGCCAGCAGAGGTAAAGTTGTTCCGCTTTTTGCAAGTTCGTCAGCTTTGCAATTTCCTGGAATGTCTCTATGGCCCGGCACCCAGAGAAGGTGAATGTTGAACTGTGTAGCCATCTCCGTAAGAGATGATCGACAATTTAGGGCTGTTAATGAGTTTGTGGAGACAGAGTCTAGGGACTTTAACGCGGCTTGGCTATCCGAGAAGATGCGTATATCATTAGTTGATATAACGTTTCTTCTAAGCCAGGATAGGACTTCTTTTATAGCCAGGATTTCAGCTTGGAACACGCTACAATGATCGGGTAGACGAAAGGAGAGACTTAAGTTTAGTCTATCTGAGTATACGCCTCCACCAACCCCATCCTCCGTTTTTGATCCGTCTGTATAAAAGTTTATAGGACCATTGTTCAAAAATGATGTATTCTCCCAAGAAGACCTGGGAGGTATAGTCACTTTGAAGCTATAGTTATTAAACTGAGGATGGGGTATGGTGTAGTCAATATTACTGTTTATAGTTCTGAACGAGTTTATCTACCTTCAGAGATGTCAATACACGTGCAATTGCAGATGTGTCGACATTGTTAAATGCACCTTCTATATCTAAGAAGGCAACTAAGGTGTACTCTTTATGATGGAGGGAATATTCGATTGTACGTACTATACTGTGTAGAGCCATTTCAACTGATTTCCCTTTGTTGTAGGCGTGTTGAGCCTTTGAAAGGAGGGACTTATCAATACTTGCCCTTAAGTGGATATCGATCAAACGTTCAAAAGTTTTGAGAAGGAATGATGATAAGCTGATAGGTCTTAGGTCTTTAGGGTTAACGTGGCTGGATTTTCCGGCTTTTGGAATAAAAACAACTTTAACTTGTCTCCAAGACATCGGGATGTGTGCCAATTTAAGGCATCCCTTGAAGATGTTTTCTAGGATGGGTAATAGAAAACGGCTGAAGAAAGAATCCCTGTATTTAAAAGCCATTCCGAAATTGGGCTTAAGGGTAAACTGATGAACATTCCTAGAAGGACGGGTACTACAGATGCATTTTTTGAGGGGAGAAATGCAGCTGGATATTCCACTAACGCACTGTTTATGAAAATAGCCATTCAAAAATGATAGGCATGAGACCTTGCAGTCGAATTCAAGAATAGAAAATGTCTCAGTAAGAGAACGATTGCGTCTCATTTTAATTCTATCCAAAAAACTTAAGTACCTACATTATTGGGGTACCAGCCCAAATATGAGAAATTTACTCGATTTTCAGACGAACAAAAGCTTTGTAAATTATAGCCGCACAGAAAAGACACAAAACTTCTAGCATCGTCAGAGAAAACCTAAATACATACTTAGCCGCATTTTTGGCGATTATGTCAAATATGTGATCATTCCATTAAAGATGGGTTGTGATTCACATATCTAGAACCTAAATTGCTACAGTAGACAGCATTGGGCGAAGCATTAAATTCTACAAGGTTCTTGATTTCCCATTGCACAATGCTATCAAGATCAGAATTTAATAAGCCTATCATACACCTGCGTTGTAAGCCCACATTATAGAGACAGGGATGATAATCTAAAAACAAATATGAAAAGCAGAGGGTATACTGTCAATACCACACAATTTAGTAGGTTAGAAGTTTTTCACAAAAGATCATTTATCAAAAATAAGGAAGAGTGTCGGAGACAAAACAGAGCCCTGGGGCACACCAGCGTTTTTACTACTTGATACTTGAACGGTCCGAAAGGTGATTTCTAATCTAATCGATTCTAAAAATCGGAGTCTTCAAACTAATGCAGCCAAAAACTAGCTGTTCTTGGGTGGCCGCACAACATTGGACTCTGCTGGGTCACAGTGATGTATCTAGGAATGAGTAACTCTACCATGAGCACCTCATCATGTGAAGTAAAACAGATCATTGGTATAAAAATACTCAAGGAAACTAATGAACGATGGAAAAGCCTTGGAACCTGCGCCACATCTAGGAAATTATGGTCCAAACTCAAAATTGACAAATGCACAAAAACAAAAATAACCGTCCACAATCTGTTGGGATACCACAGGAAGAAAATGCGGCTTGTTGACGACGACATATGCAAGGGGAGCATCGATAAGGAAGAACACGAGGACACTACTCACTTCCAATGCCAGTGCCTATTATTGTGCCACACAAGACAAAAATTCTTCGTCAGTAGTCTTGAATACTACAGTCTCTTACAGGTTTTAATAAAGACTCTTAGTGGCTGGAAATGGCAACAGCTAAGATTAGAAGCAGGCACTTTTAAGAAGTAAAATCGATACATTACATTACATTTCACACTACTCTGCACATAAATGTACAGAGTAGAGAACACAGCACCTTGAACGACTAGACTATGTAAGGTGATAACAACACAAGACATTAATACAAGACAGAAGGACAGAAGAGAAAGAACAAACAGAAAGAACAACAAAATATAAAATTTGGGTATAGGAGAGATTTAGCTAACGGAACTTTTATGACAAATTGTTAATTGAGTCACGAATATGCGAAAATAAATTGGGTCATAAGATTAGAAGCAGTGAATAAATCAACGCTGTTTTGTCAAGTGCATACATTTTCTTCTTTTATCAGGAAAAATGTTTGACAGTGGAGGAAAGGGCAAGAATAGATTTGTATTGTTCTAAAGGTCTTTCGTGCCATGCTATAGCCCAAAAAAAAGTGGAAGTGATCATTGTGTCTACAATTATTTAAGAAGCATCGCCTTACTCGAAAAGTTATAAAGGAAACACTTCCTCTGCCTTAAAACTTCGCGAAATGCGAAATATCCTTAAAATAGAGTCAAATTCAGTTTTGTCGGCAGCTAAAGAATAAGCTAAAGTTAAGGTCAGCTTATTCACTGTTAAATGCACGATTCGCCATGCTTAGCACTTTAGGCTCTTGAATCTTAAGAAAAATCCATCACTTAATGACGCAAGGAAGAAGCAACGCTTGTGTTTCGCGAAAGATCACATGAGCTGGGATGTGCAAAATGGAATGAAGTAAATGATTGGCGGAAGGTTTTTTTTTCCGACGAAAAAATTTAACCTAGATGGGCCAGATGGTTATAATTATTATTTGCATGACCTGAGGAGAGATTAGTGATTTTTAGACCGTCACCATACCAAAGAAGGAGGCGTTATCATCTGGGGCTCAATTTTATTGCATGGCGCTATAGACTTGGTAGTCCAAGATACCAAATGACTAGGAAAACATACATACAAAGCTTTGTTGGCTAATATTCCCCAATATAAGTAAGCTTTTTGACCCTTTCCATGGATTTTTCAGCAGAAAATCGCTCACATAGGTACATACACACAGCCCGAGAGGTGAAATCCCTAAACATAACGTCCTCTTGCTTTCTTGGCCACCATATTCCTCGTACCTTAACATAATTGAAAATGTGTGGGTTTAGCTTACACGTAAGGTACATGAAGGAGGGAAGCAATACGATGACAAGGAAGCGCTAAATTATGGTTTCAAATTGGACTGGAGTGAGATTTATCTGGTCTACTTGGAATTGCAATCTCTTTATAAATCCTTAAAAGATAGAATTTTTGAAGTTATTTTGAAGGCTGGTAAAAACCTAATGAAAGCTAAAAAAACATATCAAAATATAAACACTTGCATTTTATTTCCATTTATTTGATGGGCTTCTAATCTAATGACCCGATTTATTTTCGCATATTCTTGACTCAATTAACAATTTGTTAAAAATTTCCGTTAGCTAAATCTCTCCTATACCCAAATTTTATATTTTGTTGTTAACAAAATAGTCTCTCATTTACCATAGTTTTTTTTTCTAATCCATCATGTATCGGGAGAAATATCGATTTTACTTCTTAAAAGTGCTTGCTTCTCATCTTATGACCAGCAGTGTACTCGTACACTAACTTTGCACGAAAATTATAAAACTCAGGTCATAACAACAGGGATCTACATACATTGATCTAAGTGTGGTGATAACTAAAACATTTACCAAACTAACCTATAGGAAGCTCACAAAACATATGTAGCATAGACAACGATTTTGAAATTGTCAAAATCTGAGCTTTTGTCTATGTCGCATGTCGGCCGCTGCGGATTTTAATCAAATACAGTTTTTTCCTTCATCATACTATTCATCATATTTCAATTATTTAAAAATAAACATTATCTATTTTCACATAGGAATCTAAAAGCCGAACTTATTTCACATAATAATAATTCCCTTATGAGCTAATAGGTTGGTTCATTATAAACAACATTCAATTAATTTTCAATTTTATAAATATTATTTTTAATATAAAATCGAATGTAATAAAAAATCAAATAAACATACAAATTATACATACAAACATACTACTAGTAAATAAATAAAGTACATTAAAGCATTTTGTTTGTAGCCATTATTGGTTTTCAATTAATTACTAATTTTAATTTATATATTTTTTTATTTTGTCAAAGAAAAATTCTTTTTTTTTTCCAATTAAATTATTATTTTTTTTAGTGTTGATTTGAATCAATGAACAAGATAAATTTTTAAAAATCAATTTTATTGATTTTCTCCCATTTAACTTTTTCCTGATTTTTTAAATATTTAACAGAAGGTCCTTTTTTATTTATTTACAAGGAAATATATATTTGTTGGTTTTTGTTGGAATCAAAGGAACACTCACCTCGAATCGAATGTTTCGGTGCTCTACCTTTCCATCAAACTTGGTATTACGATAGATATAGTTAACGGCAGTGACATGATGTGCAATCAACGACAAAATCTCCTCCCTTGTCTTCTCATCCGTTATCCGTCCCCTGTCATGCTGCAACAAAAAAAAAAACAGAAATAATTTCAAAAACAAATACGGAAACAAAAACAAGACGAAAAAACGTTCAAATATAAACACATTCATTTATTTATCTCGTCTTCGTCTATAAAGGTAGGTACATATTACAGAATCGCAAAACCCAATTGCAATTCCATCAATATTGCGCCACCAACATACAATCCTCTATGGATCCATGAATCCATGGCTCATGGCAGAGAACCAACCGTTCATCCGTTTTATTTAAACTTACATCAGCTATCCCCTCCCGGATGTGTCGCCATATTAATGGATCCGTTTGTATAAACAACGAACAGGTATTCTTTTTATCATCTCGCTGACGTGGAGAGTGTGAATTGGATGAGGAGGCTCGACGCACCCGCTCGTGGACACGCTTGTGCCAATCATCGTTACCGGCTATGGCAGCAGCCGCCCGAGCGTATCCATCGTCCTCGCCGTTTGGCATAAATTTCCAATTCGCCTCCTTCGTATATTTCTGATAAGGATACTTGAAGTCGTCGTCGTTGTTGTTGCTATTTGAATATTTTTTCGGTGGTGGTATTTGTTTTGCATGATGGGTTCCATTATCATCATCAGAGGATGAAGGCGGTGATGTTGATGTGGATTTGGATCTAGATGATGATGATAGGTGGTGACTACTGCTATTACTTCTACTAGGACTAGGATGACTATTCTGGCTCTTGTTTCTTCTTCTTTCATCCGATTGCTTATTCCTGTCATTTTTCTGGGTTCTGATGTTGGCTTTTTGTTGTGATGCTGGTGGAAGAACTATGACTTCATCTGGCTCTTCAACAGCCGAGTTTTGTATATTCTCCATCCATTGGGAGACTTTCTCATTGATACCACAACCAGCTACGTGTCCTGTTTTACAAAAAGAGAGAAAAATAAAAAAAGGAATAAGTATATAGACAGTTTTTGTGATATTAAAAACAAAGATAACAAAAAATGTAAAACAAATATGGAAGTAGATTTGGAATGAATTCTTTTTTCCAAAAACAAGAACAAAATATGCGAAACAGTCGAAAAAAACATAAAACTTATACTTTTTACAAATAAAGTGTCCCTTCAAACAATCTCTTTTCTTTTCAATCCTTTTTGTATTCAAATTTAAAGGGCAGGTAATGGGTTGGTAAATACATTTTGAAAAAAACTTGAATTTTGTTTGTATTGAATCTGTCAAAAGTGACACTTAAAACTCTGAACAACTCACAGATAATAATGAGCCCTGGATCAAGACTCACAATCTTTTATTTTCTCTCATTTTTTAACTACTTTACTTAAGGTTAAGTCAAGGTTTCTATTATTTTTACTTTCAAAAACAAAAAATAAAAACCAATTGGCTAAATGTAACTTTCTGAAGTTTGGATTTATGACGTTTTCGATTTGTGATCTTGACGATGATTTTGGTATGATGCGAACTGACCATTATCGTTGACCATGATGTTATCCAAAGTTTAGCCGAATCATGGTGAAGGCCAACGAGACGTTAGGAAATATTTTTGAAATTGAAAAACGATTTGTGAGCAAAACAATCCGTAAGTTTAACGTATAAAATTTTAATACTTCATCTTGAGGTTTCTGAATTGTGAGAGCCTTTGGACACCTTTTCTTTAAGTCACATTCATTGTGATTGTATTCGATTTGTGGAAGCAATAACCAAATTGAATATTTTCCATGATCAAATTCATATTTTACGTCAAAAATTGATTTTTGTTCGTGGCGAATGGAACATGATTGGAAGTGTTTTTTTTTTGGTTGTCATCGTATTAGTTCAACTTCGTGTACTTGTTAAAGAGCGCGGTAGGGCTTTCATATTTCCAGCTAAACATATTTCTTAATAATTGTATTAGTATCAGAGCAAAGAGGGACAAATCTGCCGAAAAATCAAGATCTGCAGATTCGACCTTAAATCAAAAATAAATCAATTTGGTTTGCCCCATCGAGCGCAAAAACAGGGAAAATTTCTGTTTTGACAGATTTAGATCAAAAATAAATTTATTTATTTTCCTTAGGAAAATCCCCATTAGATTTGAAATGATTTTTTAATTACTCTCACAATATTCAAAACGTCAACAAAAATATATTATCTGTTTTTGGCAAAACAGATTGAAAGAAATAAAGAATAGAGCATCTAAAACAGATTTAACCGACTTAGAATTTTGTATTTTACGGGCATTTTGAGAGTGTAATTACATGAGGCGTTAAAATGAATTAATCAAAATGAGTGAGACGAGAGAAAATATGTGATACCAACAATTCATAAATGTATGATATTAGGTACGTTTTTTGGCAAACATATCAGTAATGAAGTATGATTTTACACGTATTACAAATACAAACACAAAACTGTGAAAACATTGCAGATTAAAAGCAGAAGTAGAATCCAACAGCGGATAAAATTTTGACGTTTGCTCGAGTCTCGAATATAAATGTTGGTACAATTGATAATTCTTGTGTATCTCGAAGGCATGTTCGTAGAGTATGACATGACAAGTAATTTGTTGTTTTGCATTTTTCATTTTTCAGTGAGAGCTTTCGCCATTTACTGATTGCTGCACTTTTTGAGACACCATGTTTTATCTGCAACAAAACTAACGCGAGGAAAAATACTTCAGAATTAAAAACGCTGTCGACAACATTTTCATAAGAAATACATACATTTTGTATTTTGTGTTATGGAAAGCTGTGTAATCTCTCCTAAGCCAATGGATTTTTGAAGCAGCAACAAAAGGACTCTTAGCTGTAAAATTTTAGTAACCCATTGTTTCATGAGGGTTAGCAGCCTATAACGCGACAAAAATGCATATTTATATTTGTGTATATTCCTTCAAAATTTTGTGGCGGATCCGTATCATGTGTAGAACGACTACATTTCAAAACAAAACATAAAATGTCTCTTGGCAAGTCTTCAAAAATAGATAAAGATAAGAAAATTCAAATCATACTCCTCGTTCTGTTTTTCAATGTTGCTTAGCATAAAATTAATCGATTCTCTGCGCGTCGCGTCGTTATAATCTTTTTTTATATTTAATTGTAAGACTGAATAAAATATAAAGTTTTGTTTTTGTAAGCTGACTCCATTAATTTGTTTAATTATACGGAAATAGATATAGCTGTAATATTTCTTTGTCATTTTACAGAAAGTAAGTGTCGACAAATATAGCGCCATCTGTTGCACGCGAATATCTACACTCAGTTAGACCATAATCTGCGAACGCACCCCTTTCCTCCGATTGTTATTTCATTAAACTTCAATTTATAAAATGGAAAACACAATAAAAAAAGAAATCATATATAAATAAATTTTGATATTTTCTTAACACATCGTTTTTAAAATTGATTATTTAAAATAAGTTCTGGTGTAAATTTCGCTTAACAATTTTGTTTTTACAATTTTGTTTTTAGTTATTTTGACAAATGTTGAATTATATCAATTTTAAAAAGCTCACTGAAAATAGATGGAAACTCAAAAAAGAGGATTATTATAATTATAAATAATTCTCTAAAATTAGTTGTATGTATTTGTAACTATTTTTGCATGTAGATTTAGAATCTAGTGACAGTTTATAAAAAGAGTGACGTTTTTGTTATAATATTGGATGTCGAGCCTTTTTTCTATTCGATATTTAAATTGGAATAATTTGTGCATTGTAATCGTTTGATGCAATTTATTTTGACGTAAAGTAAGGAACGGCAAAATAAAATTGGGCAGTTTCAGAGAACAAAAGGGAATACATTTGCAGCCAACTGCATTTTTTGAACATACATTTTTAACAAGGCAACTAGTTAGTTTTTCAAGTGCCATAAACTTCAAACTCGGAACTTGATTTCACTTACCTCTACATTCAATTGATCGTACAAAAACTACGAAAAACATTACTGCCTAAAAAAACTCATCAGGCAAGCTACAAGTCCATCTCGGCTTGTATTTTGCATTTTAAAGAAATATTACATATTTCTTTTCCAATTTGAAAAGGAACCCTTTTATATGAAACATCAAGTGGAATTGTGCAGAAAACAAAAAATAAATCACGAAGTAATAAAGTTCAGCTTTTAGTTGAATGAACTATTATGATTAGCCGTCATTTTGACACAAGTGGAATTGACATCCAGGGTTCAAAACGTCACTTGATTGAAGGATGTAAGTGATGCCAAAATTAATACACATTCCATTGTAAACGTCACTTAAAAATGAATCAATCAACCAAAAGCTTCTTCAACTATAAGAAATAACATTGAAATTATTTTATGTGGCCGAACAAAAATCAAGGCTTACAATTTGTAGTTATGAACCAATGACACATAAGCACTCTACGAACACAAACAAAGTTAGAAAAGACTTTAAATAGTTCTTGTATTAATATTTTCTATTAATATCTATAAACAACCAATAAATCAATAATCACATACAAAAAATAAGTTCAAAATCATAAAAATAGGAACATAATATCGAATAAGCAATAATTTGTTTCCATAATATAAAAGCAAGATAGTGCAACTTAACCTATCAACTTTATGTCATATACAAAAATTTGTTTGTTTATATGAAAACTTTGTATTCTATTTAGGTTTTACAGCTTCAGGGTCTATTTGATATTTGCTGTATAAATAAATATATAAATGTTTATTAGCGCGCATCAAAACTTTGAATAGGTCCACTGAATTTTTTGCAATATCTACATTTGAAATACGAAATTGAATATAAAGGGTGTTTATTATTATGGCGAAGAAACAAGCTTTATTATAAGGACAAGGGTTAGCCATTATGTTTTCAAAATGATTTCGGGCGGCTCGGCTAGCTCGAATAAATTATAGCAGAGAGGACCAATTTTCGAACACTGTGAAGAAATTGGGGCCATATGTCAGCAATATTCTCTTCTAAGAAGAAAAACGTCTCGGGCGGAGATAAAAGACTTCTTATAACCCCAGAACAAATAGTAAAGCGATGTTAAATTTCACGATCTTAAAAGCCACGCCCACTAAACAAGGTAATAAGCTAACCAAACCTTTCCTTCAATAAACTTTTATTTTGGTAATTAATTTACACTATTTTGCAAACAACGTTGTTCAGGAGTAAATCTATTGATTATGAATTGACCAATTGACCAACCAAACTGAGCACAAATCAAGTGACAGCTGTCAAAAAAAAAAACAAACTCCAAAGTGTTGCCAGATTAAAAACTACGTCTAAAAAAACACCCGTTATGTACAACATACGAGCATGACGACGAAGTGAATATCCTGATGCTTCCCATAATACTTTATATACCCCTATCGACAAATATGTACATCCCATTTTCTAAATATTTATATGAATATTATGTAGCCCGTGTGTGAATTGAATTTTATGCTCGCTCAAGTTTCACAAAACCCTAAAACTATGCTACACATATCTCTATTGGCAGCAGAAAAAGAACAATAATAAACAAAAATTATCGGAAATCGAGTTTTTTTTCCCTATTATAGCAACTCGTGTATATCCAAAAATTGATGACGGAAAACGATATTTTATATTTGTTTTTTTTATTTAATAATAATTTCATAGTTTCTATTGAATTTTGTATTTTTTGAAAATATATTTACATGAAAAGTTGGAAAATTTTTAGTTTTAGCACAACGCCACGACTCTACGCTCGCTCGGTCGGTCGGGCGTGGGATAGTCAAAATGGGACATTCATACGGATGAATAGGATTTCATTTTTTTAAAACTTGAATATGGATTTTAAAGGGAGGTATAGCTCAAAGCAGATATTACATTTCTTTGTTTTATACATCGTCATGCATATAGAGGTAGATATAGAGGTTATTGAAAAACTATAAAATACCAATGCTTATATTTGCTATATCATGGTGGTTCCTGTGAAATATTTAAAAAAAAATGTTACAGTTTCACATAAAGTTTAGGTATTTCTTAAAATATGAATACAAAAGAGACTTTAATAGCGTCACACATACATACGTGTTCATATGTATCTGTATCTGGAATGAAATGGTTTAGGTGGTAGCAATACTTTGTATGAATTTATGAAAATTTAATGTGAGTTCCGTAGAATGGAAGTAAATTCTCATAATGGGTTCTTTGGAAAAAAAGGCTCGAAAATGTTTTATGGCAAATCCGTGGAATTTTAATATGAAAAATTGCAAGAATAGGTAGATATTTTTTTTATACCTACTTATAAATAAAAAAAATGTTTCTGGAAGACAAAAAGCAACTAAGAGTCTTTTTATAGCTTTTTAAAGTTTTTTGTTCGCTTTGCCTTAAGTTAAAATTTAAAAAAGCTTTTAAAGAAATTTGTTCGAGGCGTATGAGTGATTTTTTTTACTGACTTTTTGGTTTAGTTTATTTTTTTTGCAGGCAAATTCATAGTCAATGTGGGTTAACTATACTGACATAAAAATAACAGTTTTTGTAATTTGTATGTTTCAGCAGTCGAAATATTCCGAAATGTTTGCATTTAATCATGATGCGTTTCCCGTCTGTCGAAAATGTGGAATTTAAGCATTTAGTGTGATTACAAATTTTTTACTTTAAGGTTAGCTGAATTAAACATCGCCAGAGGCAACCCTAGCTTTTGACACTTAGGGTCTAGGGCCATATCTTTATAATAAGAAAAATCTGACCATAAACAAACGCTGATAACACCTCCCAACAAAAATCACGGTATTTTATTTTACAAGCGTTCTGCGTATAAGTAAAAAGGCCGGTTAAAAATAAGGCGTCGGTATACATAAGTTTTAAATTCTTGAACATTGCAATGAAAGAGAAACACAGAGCATGGTAAGGCATTTTACATTCGCGAAGTACGGCTAAAGAACGAACCTCTGTAATCACAGTACTGCTGAAGTTTGACTAAAGGGTAAACTGTTGAACTGTTTAACGGGACGAATACAACTGTCCGTTAAACTGGGGGTCTAACTGACTCCCGTGTAGATGTAGGGAAGCTATTGTATGCTTGTCTGCAATCTGGGATGAAGAAGTACCTACTTGCACCTCCCCGTGGTGACCTCTGGGCACAAGTAATGAGACTTCAGTGTATATTCATTGATGAGCCGATACTGTACAATTAATTATAATTGATAAAGGCACTCTGAGAATTGCACTGTAAAAAGGTTTCTGCTTGTGAGCGAACGCAAGAAGTTATTGTTTTCTCCCATCTTGAGATTGAAAAATCTTAAGATCGGCGGAACGAGGGACCGTCGTCCTGCCTCAAGGGTTCTGAGGTAGACTTACTGATAAAATTATAAAAAACCACACATACAAATCAGTAAACACGAAAATCGACCTCTTCTTAGTGAAAGTCGATGTTTAAAATAAGTTAAAAGTTCGGAGTGACTCCAGTAACAATCATTTTATAAAAGAATGATGTTAAATGTAGATAAAGCTGGTGGATTGAGGTCCCAATCATGAAGCCGAGCGGTCACTTCTAGGGTTATCTTCCCTAGATCCGTCCTATCAAAGAATCGAAAGATGGTGAGCCGGACCAGGCTATAAACGGTGCCACGGGATATGAAACAGCCCCATGATGCAAGGCGTCATGATCATATATGGGACGGCCCCCGTAGTGGGAGTTTCGTGGTGGCTGTGGTTTATCCTGGTTTGGTTTCTTCGTACCCTAGAAAAATCAAATTATGATAGAAAAAACCATGACCAAAGGTTAACAAATGGGGCGGCATTTGTTAGGTCTTGGAAGCTTAGAAAGAGGAACTCACTCGAAGGAATTTGAAATAGAGAGAGGGGAACTCTTACGAAATCACTTTAAGTGTTTTTCAAAAACTAAGCGACAAAGCAATGTCAAGGGACAGCAAGTTTATGAAAAAGTAAGCTTGCCAGTAAATAAGGGCTAACCGCTAGGCGTTACTGTTGCGGGCTAACCTATCTTAAATCTGTCAGTTAAACTAATGTTAAGAAAGGTGAGGAAAGCAACTTTACGTCGATGTTTGAGTGGCGTAGTAAACGATTTTATTGTCTACAATCATTTTAAAAGCTCTTCTTTGAACACTATCAAAGAGGCTTAAGTATGATTTTAGAGCACAAGTCTATAACTGGAAACTATACTGAAGTTATTTAAATTGTAGCCATATCAGAAGAATAAACAGTTCCTGCATAATATTTGATTGTTTCACTAGAGTTGGTTATTTGTGCAAATACTGAGAATATCGAGATGTAAAGAGTTTTAATGATGTAAGTAATCTCAGCATATAGTTCTTCGGTTATTTTCTAGCCCGAATGGAGAAGCCAGAAACATTTAAATTGCCTGTAATAACGATTTCAGAATGAGGATACAGTGATACAATTCTTTGGATGAAGTCAGACAGACCATTCAATTTCGCAAGAAGTCGAAGCTCTGTCTAAATTTGTACTTTGATAAATAGCAAATTGAGCAAACACCAACAATTTAAGTTTTAAGCTATTTGCTCTTAAACAGCGAGGTTTTCAAAAAATAAAATCAGGACTTACTTATAGATTATTATAATTCCTGTAAAAATTATGATATTAAGTTTTTCGATCGAAGTCTTCAGTTAAGTATTAATGGCACTTGACAGATTGATACTTTCTCACATTTACAAAGCAAAATAATGGGTGGTTGTGTTGCTGTTTTCTTTTTGCAACACTGGTTTTGACAGCTCACGGAAATTTCGTGTTTTGTGTAACTGTCAAACATCTTATAAGAAATTTCATCACGCACTTCTTCCATTTCATTTTATTAAATTCGGTGAACAGATAATTTCAAGTTTGGGGACTAGATTATTGTGGGCCTATGTTAAGGCTTAAATTGACGCACTGGAATCAAATATTGAATCATTTATTTGTGAGATAGCGGTCGTAATGTTAGAAAAATATGCCAAATATGGACTAAGCGAATAGACCATCTGATGCGCAGCCGCGGCCAACATTTACTAGAAATAACCGTACCAAATTTGATGTGATTTTTTTTAAAGAATCACTCTTTATAAGTAATCATAATTTTTTAATAGTTTCAAGAAAATAACGGGACTAGACAACATTCAAAACATTCAGTATGCACATATAAAAGTAGTGCTCATAAAAGAAGAGTTCTTATAAATAATTTGAATATTCTTACCAAAATTCTAAATCGAAGACAGGAACTTTAATAGCGTTTAAGCTCAAAGGGACAGTCGTCCCCTCAAAAGGTCTCAACAAATCGTCTTTGTTTTGCTTAATCGATTAGGCAACTATTCAAAACTATGTGTGTAGGGTTTTTGCTCGAAATTTGAAGTATGTATTTCGAGAGATACAAGAATATTCAGTCGGTCATGCATGGCTCCTGGCGGTTGCGCAAAATAAGAATATGAATCAAGATAACAATTGCAATAAGTCTCTTAAGATAATTATTAGCATTTTTTGTAACTTTTGTTTGAAGGTATATTTGAGTTCGTGTGTCACAGTGTAGATGCTTTTGGAGATCAGTAGTTTTTCAACTTTCAGGACTTACTATTGAGTCATATTTTTACACTTTAAATATAACTAACAAAGTTCTTTACCTATTTTCTTAAACCAAAGTTTTTTTGTATTCAGTATGAAATGCTACTTTATGTGAACTACGGATTTTAAAAAATTCCAATTTTTACTACCATTTTTATCAACAAATAATTCTAAAAAGAGTAATTTTTTTGTAACCATAATTTTTTGTGTAAGTTTTCGGTGTTTTAAATTTGTATAGTTCACATAGATCCCGGCAGTGCCAAAACGCTGTCACAAAACTTGGATTACTCAGCCATTTAAAATTTTTCGGTAATTTTTTTGTTAATAGAGTTTAAAATTTGACTAAGACATACATACATATATTAAAGTTCTTATGTCTCCGAAGCAGGATCATCAACTCTAAGATGGGGGATTTTTGTACGAAAAGGTCTGTCAGTAGAGGCACTCCGCAAGGTGGTGTTCTGTCCCCTCTCGTGTGGAACATAGTGGTTAACGAGCTACTAATATCCCTTGAGAGAGAAGGCTACAGAGTGGTTGCGTATGCCGATGATGTTGCTATCGCCGTCATAGGAGAACATCCTAATACACTGAGAGACCTCCTCCAAAACGCACTCAATATGCTCACTAGATGGGCAGATCACTGCGGACTTAGTATTAATCCTCAAAAGATCCCAGAAATTGTACCTCCCTCAGTAAAATGTGTACCACTAATTTTTACCAATGAGGCCAAATATCTTGGTCTGATATTGGACAAAAAATTAAGTTGGAAACCTAATATTCAGGAAAGAGTTAAAAAAGCTACAGCAGCTCTTTTCCAAGCCATAGGAAACAAATGGGGTTTTCAACCTCGCATAACTTATTGGCTATACACATCGGTCATCCGACCAATACTTATGTACGGGGTTGCAGTGTGGTGGACTGCACTGGAGAAAGTCACATACTACGACAAACTCAGCAGAGTCCAACGCACTGCATGTCTCTGCATTAGAGGGGCTTTGAGAACCACACCCTCAGCAGCGTTGGACACTCTCCTCCATCTGACACCCCTCGACATTTTCAGCAAACAAGTGGCAGCGAATACAGCCATAAGACTTAACGTCTCATCTCAGTGGACCAAAGTACATAGACTACACTATCCCAAAACCCCAATTTGGTAAAAATTTCCAGGTATCCATTCCATCCAGGGATGAATGGGAAGACAAAAACTCCTAGATGACAAAAGCATCCATTTTTACACAGATGGATCCAAGACAAATGAGGGAGTTGGTAGTGGTGTGTACTCAGAAAAGCTTAATCTAAGCATCTCATTCCGCCTCCCTAATCATTGTAGCGTCTTCCAAGCGGAAATTTTAGCGATCAAAGAGGTTCTCTCCTGGCTAAGAGAAAACGTAATATCAACTTCTGATATACGCATCTTCTCTGACTGTCAGGCTGCTATCAAGTCTCTTGACGGCGGCGTCTCAACCAAATCTCTAACGGCCCTCGATTGTCGATCGTCTCTTATGGAGATGGCGCAGCAATTTAACATTCACCTATTCTGCTAAAAGAAAAAGCTTTCGAGATAGCAAACTCTAGGTGGTACAATTTACCAACATGCGCAGCCACAAAACTAATATGGCCTTCATTGGACCTAAAGCGCTCTAAAGACTTGTTATCCCAAAGCAGACTTCATATTAGCTCCCTGCTCCCTAATAGGTGTCCTTACGGGACACTGTCTTATAGGCAGACACGCAATACGACTTGGTGTAGCCTCAAATGACTTCTGCAGGAGCTGCATGGACGAGGAAGAAGAAGAAACAATCTCTCACCTCCTCTGCACCTGCCCTGCTCTTTCACGAAGACGCAAACTTCATCTGGGAGAATACTCTTTTGATGATCCCAGTGAACTAGCTAAAAAGGATATCAGATACCTCCTTCGCTTTATAAAAAGCTCAAAATGGTTCGAGTAGTGGGAAGTAATTCTCTAGATTCATGTGGTATCACAATGGGCCTTTTCTTCTGGCCTAAGTGTGTAGTTTTTGTATCCAAAGCCACTTTAACCTAACATAACCTAACCTAACCTATGTCTCCGATATTTATTTCTATTGTAAGAAAAAATATCACGAAATTACGCCTTTTCGTCGGGCTCTAGAGGGACTGCCGCTTTAATGTGGGTTATACATTTTTACTGCCCAAACGGATTTCATAAAAAAGATTTCACTAATTCGTTTTTTTAAAATGATTTATGTCAGGATTATAATTATTTGTGCCTCAAATAATTATTTGGATTAAATAATTATACGAGTTGTCATCAAATTAAAAGTCAAAAAGAGAGTGAAGTGAGTAAATTTTTGTACGATTATAACAATCGACAAAAACAATATCTATTATGAAAATATTCGTACTATATTGAAAACATTAATTTAGCATGAATTTAAAACAAAAACAAATCCTAAATATTCACCCATTTCCATTAGCAACATTCATCCTCCAAAAATTCAACCAATACCACCACCACCACTACCACAACCATCGTCATTCATTCATTCATTCATTAAAAAAAAAAAAAATAAAAATTATAAAAGCAGTTAAAATTCCATATTTAATTTACGATGCTATTATACCTACAATATACACATATTTATATACATATTTTCTGGTTTTAATTTTAATGTTTTCATAAATTTTAAAAGGGACGAATTAAAAATGTTTTTATTTCTAAATCCTTTAATATTTTAATGTTCACACACATCATAATATTAATAATAATATATTCAAGTGCACGTTTTATTTTGCAGCCTTTTTTTTATTTGATTTTCTTCTGAAAAAATTATATTATTTAAAAGAGAAAACTATGTATTTACATTTTAATCACACTTAACCCTTTTTGTCTTTTCGATGAAAAATTAAATAAGTAAAAAAAGAAAAATATATAAATTTGTGGTAAATTATGTATAGAAAATAGATATAGCATAATATTGATATTGAATTTAAAACAGTGGATACAAATGGTACATAAATTGAAATTTATAAAATCTGAAACTAAACCACTCAATAGGTTCATTACAAATAAGTTTAAACTTCCGAAAAATGTTCATTGAAAGAACCTGTCCTAAGAGCGAGGGTTTTAAAATCCTGCTGATTTTAAATTCTTGAATATTGAAATTATAGAGAAAGACAGAGTATGGTAAGGTATTTCACATTCGCGTAGTACGGCTAAAAACGAATCTCTATATAATTGACAGTACGACTGAATTTGAATTCGAATCTTTAAGGGGAAGAATGCAACTGGCTCTTTAGCTAGAGCATAATACGTTAAAATAAAGGTGTTATAACGGGTGCTTTTTAGATGTGGGAGTTTAAATCTGGCAATGCTTTTTGGTGTCTTTGACATCTGTCACTTGAATTATGCTTAATTTGGTTTCTTACAATTATTTCATAATGAATAGACTTAGTCCTGAACAACGTTTGCAAATCGTGCAAATTTATTACTAAAACAATTGTTCAGTTCGCGCGATAAAATTTTTCTTAGCGCATTATCTGACTTCGAGGGCCGGTGGCGGGCGTGGCCCCCCATATCGTGCAATTTAACACAGCTGCACCTTTTGTATGGGGTTATATGAAGTCGCTTGTGTGCTCAGATAGGCCCAAGACGATTGACGATTGTAGAGAATATTCGGCACGTTATTGATGACATACGGCCCAATTTTTGCTGCAGTGGCCACTCGTGCGCAATGATTTTTAAAAAATAATGGCAAACTCTAACTCCATTATAAAGCTTAATTCTTGGCCATAGCATTTAATTATATGCGTTTAATTGCATGAAATAATCTTCTTGAAAAATACACATCTAAAAACACCCTTCACACACCGAGAACTTCAATTTTGCTTGAGTTTCCTTGATGCAGGTGCAACTCAAGAGTAGTAAAGGTGGTAAAGAAAGCTTCAATTACATCTGTGTACGAAACTCAATTCTACTTGATTTTGTCTCTATTTATCAATTCAATCAAGGTCAAAATTTAATGAGTTCAACATAAATTGTCGTTGAAGATCCACATCCGAAGAAGAGGTATTATTTCCATAAAAAATTAACGATTTAAAAATGCTTATAAAACACCCCTAAGGTCTAAACGAACTTTTCCTTGGGCATTTCAAAAAATTGCTTTCTTTCCAAAGGATGAAATCCTAAAACTAGCCAAGACAGAAAATTTGCAAAGACATTAAATCAGTTTTCATTTTAGTGATGAATCAAGGATACAAGAATGGATGTTTCTGACTAGGGATTTACATTAAAGCACATTTTAAAAATTATGAACAAATTGTATTTTACTCTTTAAGAGCAAATATTATAAATCTCAAATGTGCTTTAGTATAGCTCTAAGTCCTATATCTTTAAACCCATTTTTTTTTAACGAACTAGGCGAACATGATGAGAAGCAGGTCAGGTATTCGTTGAGTATCATAAGCGAAGATCAAAGGAGGGGACAAAAATAAAAATAAACTAATATGTCTAAGAGAGTTCGTCCAGATTCGGGAGAATGTTAGAAGCACTTTATAAATGTACTTTTTAGAACTAAGGAAATTTCGTTTTTACAACTTTATATTAGGAGTCAGGCCTCCGCGGGGGAATGCTTTGGTGTACTGGAAGAGGCACGCTTGTGGTTGCACGGCTCAATACTTTTTTATATAATTAAGGTAAGTGGTAGCTATGTAGAGTGGTGAATTTGTGTTGTAAAGATTCGAATGCGAAAGCAATCGAATCCTGACAAAACAAATTCATCACTTTGCAATGATAATATATTATTATTATTTTATCTACTAATTTTATCTTTTCCTTTCAGAATATAACTAAATCGGAGGTCTATCGACTTCTTTTGTCGATGACCCTGATCAGCCACCGGGATGGATTAGGCCCTCAGCCAAATAACAATTCTTCATCGTTGGAATGGTGGACGGTGTCGTCGCCGTCGCGCAGCCGCGCCACCGCGCCGGCAATAGATATACCTGTGTATATTAATTTATATGGCCACGTAACAATGTGTTAAAGAAAGAAAAATTTGAAATAAAAATTTTTGGTGAGATTAATTTTGAATAATTAAGTCAATTCCAATTGAATCGACGTTATAAGTGACAGCTAATATTTTAAGGGAGTGTTATTGTCAAAAATAAATGCACATTTTATGATTTTTCGTAGTTTAACAAAAACTTGCACACAATTTGACATATTTAAGCCACCAAATGTTATAAATATGTTGAATAAAGATGTTTTCCCATTTAAATTTTATTGTTGTCAATATATAAATATAAAAATTAAAACATAAGACATTCTTCAAAAGATCAACTTCGGTCCAAAAATGACAGTTTCCACAAAGTGATAGTTTTGACGTTTATGCAAATAAAACGAGAGGTACAAAAACTTAATGACAAAGAGAACAAAAATAATATTGGTTTTGAAGGGATTTGATAAAATTCTCTATGAATGATTTGTTTACTATTTTCTTTCTGGCAACATTGATTTTGACAGCTCACGTACGTATCGTGTTTTGTGTCACTGTCAAACATCTTTAGTTTGGTCTATAATTTAATCATGACTAGTCTTAGAGTGTGTCCAGTCCACACTACAGAAACATTTCAGGAAACATCTTTTAAAAAACATTTCTGAAATTTTCCTATTTGTTTAAAAAATATTTCAGAAACATTTCAGAAATGTTTCTCTGTTTCTGAAATGTTACGTAAATGTTTCTGAAATGTGTAAAAAATGTTTCTTTGGTCTGGACACATTATAATAAACGAACAGTGCTTGCAAATTATTGAATTTTATTATCAAAATGCGTGTTATGTCAAAAAAGGTCATCGCACGTTTTTTTTTTCATTTTATGGACAGTTTAATCGACCTACTGAGGTTGCTATTTGGTGGGCTAAATTTTATAAAACGCTCTATGAGATACAATCAGTATAGGTTTAATTTGTTCTATGAAGAGATGTTAGTACCAATTTAAAAGAATGAATACATTTTGCTTTTCTTTAAAAGAAATACACAGCTTCAAATTTAAAATCAATGTTTACTTCAGAAATACACAATTGTAAAAGTGAAAATTGACTTAATTTTACAACCAAATTGATTAAAGTTATTTTATCAACAAAAATTAATTATATTTCTTCATTTGTCCCCATTCATCTAGGTTTACCCTACTTTCTTATCAGTTTAAACGAAAGGTTTTCAACTAGAGACAAAGTTATTATTTTTTTTTTAATTTAAAAATCACACGCAAAATTATTTACTAAATGTAAAATTACAATTTTCCATAAAATAAGAACTCAATTTTTTTTCCATTCACCTCACATATCCAGAGCCACTGTATACGCTTTCAAAAGCAACTCGTTTGTATGTTCTGGTCGGTCTGTGTACACTACAGGCATTTAACATAAAAATCCCACCCATCGCTATTGGCAAAATTTAACAAATTTTAATTAAAATGATTAAGCCACCAACCGCACATTATAACCTCATTTCCGAAAAATGACCCAACCTCAGCCATACCATCATATTGGGCCCAATGCCAACATTATCATCATTATCATCATTATCATCATCATCATCTCATTCCGAACCAATTTGATCCCGAATGGCGGCCAGGACAGGACAGGCCAGTCCATTCATAACCTCGAACAAATCTGTGTGTTCCGCATTTAAAATACACCTACCCTCATATTTATTGTATACGAATTTTCTATTTTACCTCCCTATAATATGCAACATTAATTAGTAACGCATCATAATATTCACGTTGGTTTTTAATTTTTTTTTCTTATTCATCCCGCTTTATTTTTATTTTTATTTTTATATTTTCCGGATCGATTCAGTTAGCCTTCCACAATTTTGTATTAAGGGTGAATGCATTTTTCATATTAAATCAATGGCGGTTCGGTGAGTTGAGTTGTAGGATAACAGCGGACTAGAGTGCGGTATTTGTGGAGAGAGGCTTTTGTCCATCTGCCATCTATCGGTATCAGAAGGAGAGACAAATTGAAGAGATATGTATTTTCACATGTATCTACATAAATGTATGTTTAAAAATAAAACGTAGAAAGAGGAAACGGAAATAATGGAATACAAAATAAACTCTTCATTTAATAACGTTGAATGAAAAGGGAAAGGTAGAAAACTGATTTTCTACGATGATACACCTCAAAACAAGGGTTGTCATTGATGGTTTCAATATTTTGTTTTAACCCAACAAATAAATGTTGCAAGGTTTTAAAATAAAAAGTTGACAAAATTTTAACAAATCCATCAATCAAACTATTACATTTGTTTTTAATAAAATTATTCATTCAAAAGTTACACGCATTTTTGTCATTTTTTGCCATTTTTTAATTTTTATCATGGTGTTGTTTTGGAAAAGCCATCCGTAGTACAGTAGAAATGTTTATACAACATCCACAGTAAAATGTTAAGTGAAATTCTGCTGCAGATAGAGATTTGTTTTTTATTCGAGTATCGAAATCAATTGTCGAGTTTTTCATTTTTAGACGTTGGTACGTTTGATTGCTTTTTGAGTCTCGATGGATGTGTTCGTAGAATAGTGTCCAATATACAAAACACTATGTAGTTAATTTAAAAATCAATGCAAGTTCTGATATTTCGACAAAACTCTTTTTCAAATTATTTTGACTTTTGTGATTTTCTAATGAGTTGACAACTCAACTTTTATTTAATCTTTTTTGTAAATGCATTTTTTCAATGTTTGTATATTTCTTTTAGAATAAAACATGTAAAGTATTTTGGCAAGTCTTCAAAAAAAAAGATAAAGATAAGAAAATTAAAATCTCTCTTCTCATTCTTGTCTTTGTAAGCTGAATCGACTATGGTTTTTATTTTCTACGGAAATAGCTGTAATATTTGTTTGTCAATTTGCAAAACTTAGTTCAACAAATATAGCGCCATCTGTTGCACGGGAAGATCTACACATAGTTATACCACAATCAACGAACGAATCCCTTTCACTTCGTGTCGGTCAATTTTATCGTTTAAATGTGCGTAAAGTCGGAAAAAATGGGCAAACATTTGAGCTAACCGGGTCTATAGAGGATGTAAAAACACGAGTGCATACTCATAGAGCTCGTATTGCAGAAAATATTGCTGGTGTTCACGAAGTGTGGCTGAAGAGCCGTCCACTTCAATACGTCGTCATACCCAACAATAAAGACTTGCATTTGCACGCATACAAAGTGTAATTCACTCAAGCACTAAAACCTTTTCACGATTTTAAACGTCGACAATGGTTAGAATAGTGGCAAGAAAGAAATGAAAATCATCATTTTCAGTGCCCAGTGAATTCGTCAACAAGCAGAATAGACGCATTTGGGCAAATGATAATCCAAAAGTGATTGTCGAAAAACCAATGCACCCATGAAAAATAAGGCCGGTTAGGCAGTTAATGTGAATGGTGTTAGCTGTCTTTAGATAATAACGAACATTTTATGGCCCAAATTGGAAGATATGGATGTTGACGATATCTGGTTTCAACAGGACGGCGCGGCGGCGTCACTTGCTACACAGTTAACGAAACAATGGCTCTTTTGGGCGACAAATTCAATAGCCGTGTTATCTCACGTGGTGGCGATGTCAATTGGCTGCCAAGATCATTTGATTTGACACCGTTGGACTTCTTTCTTTGGGGTTATTTAAAAGAAAAGGTGTACGTCGATAAGCCAGTAACAATTCAAGAGCAACAATTAGCGTCACCGAAAATTTGGACCATCGAATGGAGTTTTACCGCCGCCTTTCTGAACGTTCGCAACAATAGGTCACGTTTTTAAGTACCTTGAGATTTGACAAAGTTAGTTTTTTCTTCTTCTGTGAATCTATCCAGAAGATCGTGGTGTTTACGTAAGCACAAGTCGAACTCAAGAAACATTAAAACCAGAAATACTGAAGTTATGCTTTTGAGATACCGCTTGAAATGTGCGAAAAGGTAGTTGAAAATTCCTCAACAAAATTGCTCTTTCCGAGCGTTCATTTGAATGATATTGTTGTTCACATCTAATGACAAAGTTCAAACTTTATAATGAAGTAAAAATCAAATGCCCATGTTCTGCATTTCACTTATTGTGAATACACTTTGCGAAAGTGAATTTGGGTGTTCAACAATTCGTTATTGTGAATTGGATTTTCGAACATGCTAATGGATGTTCTTTGATAGCTTCCTTCTGCCAGGAATCGGAGGGTTGCAGCAAGTTTTTGAATTGAAGGAATCGATGAAGGTATTATAAAAGGTTCTATAATTACAATGAAAGCTTAAAAGAGGAAATCAAGAATTTACTTTATTTATCAGAACAATTCTACATAATTTTCACACACTTACATTGTGTCAGGTACATAAATCCAATATATTTGATTTGTCTCGCAAAATTCGTCTTCTTATTTTTTCTTTTGAATTCTGCTTCCTCTTTTTACTTAAAATTGCCAATATTATTGCATTCATCTTCAAAACAGCTTCCTTCAGTTCTGACAGTTCGAAGCAATTTCGAAGTTTTCGAAATCGATCGAATTGAAGAACATGCAATTTCATTTCACGTGAAATTGAAAAGTGATTTCAATTCACTTTCGATCGAAATTCGGAACATGGGCGAAAGTAACTCACCCTTTTCTTCTTCAAATTTCAAAAACTGTCTTGTGGTAACCCTGTTTAAAACAATCTAGCTCTAGGTAAGTGCACGGTAGAAGCACACTTTTCAGATGAATTCACCATCAGGACATATCTACATGGAATTGTGAATGCATCGAAAAACAAAATGATAATAATCAACGCATTGCGCAGCAGGTGGATAAAAACAAGAGGCTTCGTTATAACGCTGCCAGCAATAGCACTGTAGGAGGATGGGACTCTGATGAATCCTGCTGCTGCTGCTGCTGCTTTTGCTGTTGTTGATACCTGCGATGATGATACTGTTAATGAATGTCAAGCACATTTCAAAAAAAAAGAACACATCAAAAACAAAAATCCATTGAAAAGCTATTGTTTCCAGTTCAACAGGACAATGAGGTAATTTTGATTATCGTCCTCGTTCCTGGTAATATCCTTGTGTGTATTTATAAGTACTCATAGATATGTAGGTACGAGTATATGCATGGGTATATGCATGCTGGGAACTAGGGAACTCTTTTTCAACTGGTTGGGTCTTTGGCCAGAAATAAAACAATGTTGCAACTATATATGTGCATAGCTCCTATACTTTATAAGCCCATTATTATAGACCCTTTCTACTCTTTTGTCAAAAAAACCTGTCGTTTATTATATCGCATTAAGTGGAGCGGATAAATTTATTTTGTTTTATATCAAAATTATATATGTATATTATATCAATCCTGATACAAAAGGACATCACAACACAGCAGAGTTTGAATGGAGATTGGTTATTGTTTAAAGTTTTTTTCTTTTTCTGTACAGCGCAGGGTATTTGCATTGATTGCTTTTAACCGGGGTAATGGGATATATGTTGCATTTTTTTATTTAAACAATTTTATATGTAACTTTTTATTTGTTAACAAAAACAAAAAGGATTGAAGGCTAATTAATATACCACCAGGTGTTCAATTTTTTTTTACAACATCACTTACTTTGATGATGATGATGGGGGTTAATGTTACGACTCTTTTTTTTTTGTTTTTGATATTTTTACCACTTTGTTGAAATTGACGTAGATGAAAAATTTATGGTAACAAAATTGATTATATTAAAATTGTAATACATATTACAAAATGTACACTTGTGCTCATGCAATTAAGCCACTCTAGTGAAAAAATGTATTTATTCAAAAAAGGGTTCAAGGCATGATCATTTTAAAACTTATTGTATTTATTAAATAAATTTATTTAAAAAAAATCAAAATAATTCATAATTTACATAATTTAAGTCTCTTAAATAACTGTGAGTTCAGATTCTCTGCTCGATAATCAATAATTTAGTCAACACATAATTAAGCCATCTGCAATTAAGAGCTTAAATAACACCATAATCAATGCCAAAGATATGTTTTACCTTTAGTAAAGCTAATATTTCGTTGGATATCCCTTTTGTCGTATAACTTCAGCACATCTGTTGGTCATTGTAACAACTAAAGCCGCACATTGAGAGGGTGTTATTTTATTCCACTCCTGTTGGATAATTTCCCACAAAGAGCTCCTGTTCATGGGTTTTCTTGCTGCCACTGCCCTTTTTATAATACCCCATAGATTTTCTATAGGGTTTAAATCGGGGCTCTGAGCTGGCCATTCCAGAACACTAATAGAATTGGTCTCAAACCAGGATTTAACGACCCGGGAGCAATGCTTCGGGTCGTTATCCTGTTGAAATATCCAGGCAAGTGACAAATTGTCTGCATAGTCTCTATTTAAGTGAGTATCTAAGATGTCCCTGTACATCTCGCCAGTCATTTTTCCACTTATCTGTACAATTGGGCCAACGCCGGATGCAGTGAAACATCCCCAGACCATTACAGAGGAGCCTCCGTGTTTTACGGTTTTTTTTGTGTATTTTGGATCTAATTCCTTTAATGGTGGACGTCTTACATATGGTCTACCATCGTTTCCAAACACATTGAATTTGGATTCATCACTCCAAACTACCAAATTCCAGAATCGAGAACTTTTTTGA
Source organism: Eupeodes latifasciatus (assembly GCA_920104205.1). NCBI lineage: Eukaryota > Metazoa > Arthropoda > Insecta > Diptera > Syrphidae > Eupeodes > Eupeodes latifasciatus. The sequence goes on from OV049924.1 coordinate 148,859,372, forward strand.
AAATGATCTTTGGCAAATTTCAGTCTCCGAGAAATATTCTTTTTCGACAGGTTCGGTTTTCGTCTGGCGATTCGTCCATTCAAGTTTTTTTCTTTGAGGCGTCTTCGGATCGTTTGTGCTGATAGCACGACGTTGTAATTTTCTTCCATTTGTGCTCTCATTTGAGTTGAAGTTAGAAAAGGGTCTTTCTTGCTAAGCCTTACAAGTTGCCTGTCATCAGCAGGAGTGGTTTTTCGTGGTCTTTTTCGGGGTAAATTCTCAAAAGTATTATTTTTTTTGAAATAAGCAAGTGCATTTCTGACTCTGCCCCGAGAAAAACCTAGTGTTTGGGTTACTTTTAAAATATTTTTCTCCTTTTGGAAGCACTCCCAAATTATTTTCCTCTCAGTTGGGTTGGAACTTTTATTTTTACCCATTTTAATAAAAATGTTATGAATTTAAGGTTTAAATGCACTAAAAAAATGAATTTAATTAATTTATGAAAGAAAGTCGATCCAAAAACTATTTTTTACCACAATTCAAAAAAAAGGCTTAATTATATGAGCACTCTAGTCGACTGTTTTTTTACAAATGATTCGAAATAAATGACGAGACCTTGCTTACAACCTAACCTTGTCATGTGATTCTTAAAGTAAGATAACGGAATTTGTTAACTGTTATAGTCCAATCAGTATAAGAGTTGCAGGAAACTAATATTTTTAGTTGCATCGCGTGATTATTGATGTGGCTTAATTGTGTGGGCACAAGTGTATATGAAATGTACAACGTCAAAGTAAAACCACTCGAATTAATCAAGTTGAAATAATTATAAATCTCGAAAATGATGAACCTCTGAAGTTTGATGATGGTGATATGACAAAAAAAAAGAGACCTTTTGATAAAAATTGAAGGTATACATGTATAATTAAATCAAAAACAAACGCTGACAGGGTTTATTTTTGACGTTTTCATCAACAAAAACCAGTTTGAATGACAACCAACTCTTCGAAACGTTTAAAATTGGAGTGGGATATCAGTTCAATAAACAATTAATATGTAAATTTGGTGGCGGCTCTACAGCTCGTAAAAAAAACAGTAAGTTATGTCAGGAATGGAGGGGTTCTATGGTTTTTAAGTCGAATCCGAACGACAAATTTAAGAACCACTTTTCACCGCAAAATTAATCTTATTTAATTGCTCGCAAAATGCAATAATTGTGAAAACAAATTCAAGTTGGCAATGGCAGGAATTGAACGCAGATCTCAGGAATGACTCCCATGAACATCAACTCTATTAACAGTTAACATAATTTTTTATTTGAAAATTGTTGTTTATATCGGGTTTTTGTAATAGGGTCTTGACAACATTGAATTTAATTTGTGAACGCACCCTTTCAATAATCATCGAACTGTCAATGCCAGTAAACTCAATATTTTCATCATTTCATTTTTTATCAAAATTTAAAGTCGGTGCGACCGTAACTTTAAGACCTTTAACTCCAATTTTCTGTAGTAATTCTCGCCCTAGTAGATAGGCAATAACAAGTTCAGTGCAACTAATTGAGTCTACATATTCGTTGTTTGATGTTGATGTGTCAGTAAGACAATGAGTTGGTCGAAGTGTCAAAAATATCGTTGGCGTTCTGGCGTCCGTAACAAACGCCCTAAATCACTCAATTCTGAGGCGTTCTCAAGAATTAGTCATCACTCAGACCATATTATGGGGTGTTTTGCGTAAGGATTTTGGTTAATATTCATATAAGATCAACCCTACATTTCCAAGAATTGTTAACACTTTAATGCACAAAAAGATGAACATTGAAATCTTGTGCACATTTTTGAAACACTTCTTATAAAACAGCAAATACAATAGATAGCTACCGTAATTTATCAAATCTTGGATATTATCAAATATGTCATAAGTCCAACAACAAGATGACAGCTTTATAATGGTTTTTGTGATTGTCAGAACCAAAGAGTTGTGCCCCAGCCTTACAGTTTTAGATGATTGACCTGAAAATGGCTGTTCAATAATTGCTAACTAAATTTTCAGGTTCAAATACTCAATTCACTATGTTTTTAAGTGACCTACAAATTTGGACCATGTGTGTTAAGAAAATGTAACGAATAATTATTATTTGATTTGTTTTTAAGTTTTTTATTTTGTAAATTAAATCTGAATGAAATAAGAACTCAAGGAAAGGGGTTCGTTCGTAGATTATGGTCTAACTATGAGTAGATCATTGCGTGCAACAGATGGCGTTGTATTTGATAACGCTAACTTTTTGCAAAATTTACAAGAAAATATTACAGTTTATGTTTATTTCTGTATAATTAAATAACTTAGTTGAGTTAATTTTTACTTTTATATAGTTTTACAATTAATTATAAAAAAAATACAAACACGCCTAGGGTCACTACCATTAGACCGCTAAGAAAACTTATGTTGTTGCTTCAAAAATGCATTGGCTTAGTAAAGATTAAATAGTTTTCTGTGAGACAAAAACGATGCAAAACGTAGCGTTTTTCTTATAAAAATTCTGTCGACAGCGTTTTTAGTTCTGTAGCGTTTTTGCTTTTACGTTAGTTTTGTTGATTGTTTTTTTTTTTACTGCAGCAAACAGTAAAAGACGTAAGATCTCACTGAAAAATGAAAAATGCTAAACAACAAACCCTACGAACACGCCTTCGAAATACACTCGAGACTCGAGCAAACGTCAAAGTTCTGCATTTTTTAAGGTATATCCACACCGAAGAAACATTTCTGGATACATTGTTTATGAAACATTAAAAAATTTCAGAAACTTTACAGAAACATTTCAGAAATGTTTCTCAAAGGTTGGTATTTATAAATGTGCTGCATTTCTTAAGGTGTGTCAACACCAAATAAACATTTCAGGACACATTATTTATGAAACATATCTGAAATTGTTAAAAAAACATTTCAGATACTTTTACTACATTTCAGGAATGTTTCTGACTAGTTTTTCGATGTCGAAGGTTTAAGAAACATTTCAGAAATGTTTCTCTGTTTCTGAAACGTGTTTGAATTGTTTCAAAAATGTTTCTTTGGTTTGGACGTATAAACTTAAACAGAATAATCTTATACTCAGAAAACTATAAAGTTAAAGGAATATATTTCTTAAAATTAAACAAAAATATATATTCTTATTTTCAAATCCTTGAGGCAGGACCACATCATCCCTAAAAACTTTCAAAATGTACATATGTATCAAAAATTCCAAATTAAATTTCCAACTTCAATTTTTTAATTATAAAGAATATTATATTGAAATAATCTTATATTTTACAATGTAGGTACATAACATATGTATATACAAAACAGAAACACATTAATTATTCAATTCTAAAGGATTTTTTTAAATTCTGAAAATCCTTTAAAACATCACATACATACATACATACATACATATATATATTATATAGGAACTAAGTGCTGCGTAGTGGAAAGGTAAATACTTTTACCTAAGTTTGAAATATTCCCTTATTTTCTTTTTTAAAAATTCAGAGAAATATATATTCAATCGAAGAATTTCATCAGAAAATGTATTTAAGTAGGTGAAACCTTCATTCCCCAAAAAAAACATCATGATAAAAGTTATCATTGTTTTTCAAACGATATCATTTTTCTCTTCAAAGAAGTTCATTTGAAATTCGTTTAGGTATCAAAATTTATTTCTGCATGTCTCAAAGAGAATTCCATCATAAAACGAAACTGAATCTTTTGAAAACTAAAATATTTGAAATTCCAAAAAATGCATCTCCATTTTTCTCGGTCTGCACAAACTAATCTAGATAAATTCTGACTTTAAAAAGGAAACCAATATTTTATATTGGAAACAGCTTTATTAAAATAAATTCCATTTGAAAAACTGCATTTATATGAGATAAGTTTTGGACTTCTAATGTAAATACGCATCTTCACAAGACGAGAAGAAGATCCTCCCAAATGCGATAGAAATATAAAAAAATGATAGATTTTTCCACTTGACCATACACAATATTCTTTATCTTATCTTCTTTCATTGCATCGCACTTATACTTCTTCTTCTTCTTCTTTTCTGGCACTGTGTGCCTAAATCGCAATGCCTTATAGAAAATGGCACAAGATATAATATTCATTTCCACTCGACTGAATTCATATACTCAACTCATACCAATTTATAAATAATGCATTTCACTAAGGTTAAACATTGGTTATGTGCAAAAAGAAAGAAGTTATATATTTTGCCCAAAGAAATAGGAACTCTCAAAAGAAGACAAAAAGGAAAAATATATATTCCCGAAGGGTAAAGACAAAAACAAAGACAAAGCCAGAGAAGGACTCAAGACTCAAGACAAAAAAAGGACCTAAGTAAATATATCAAAATTTACATTTAACATAAAGAACAAAAAATTAGGTAGGTACTGTACAGCTTCTCAAAAAGGAAATGTAGAATAAGTTAGCGCAAGGTAGGTAGGATAGGGAAAAGAACCTACTTTATGGACCAACTTTTGAACTTAGCTTCACTCTTCTTTTACCTATAACCTTCCCTACCGCTTTGCTATTCTACCATCCAAGCGGCACTAAGTCAAAATAAGAACAACTGAAATTGCAAAGGAACAACTATAAGAAAGCTGAAACTTGAAACTTGAAACCTGAAACGAAAAACAATTTCGGCAACAATGTCAATATTTATTCAAAACGGGTCATTGGGTGCACTTTTCGGCTTTTTTGCCTTCAACTTTTGTGGTTATATATCTTGTTTTTGTATTTTTGTTTTTGTTTTTTTGTTTTAAGGCTTTTGCAGCACTCTGAAGATATCCTTACAACAAAATGTTTCACATTTTAAGTAGCAGTAGGTAAGGTACATATACATATACATAGATATAGGTATATCCTTTTCGTTATCCTAAATTTTGTAGCTATGCGATAGGAATACCATAAAACAGGAGGGCTAAAGGAGCCTCGCAGTTTTGTGTTGCTTGCACAGAAGTGAACCATATTTAGTTTTTTTCTTTTTTGTTTCGTTTGCGACTTCTTATATCGAGGAAAAAGTTCTTCGACCCACTTTAACTTTAAGTAGTAGTAACAGCAGAAGCGGGTAGGTGGTAGGTGGTAGAATGGCGATGATGGCAGTTAGGGGTGGGGATACAGAGTTGCCATTGTTTTTATTTCTTTTCTTTCTTAAATGAACAGAAAGTTCGAGAACCTAGAAAAAGAGATTTGGTTGTGGTTGATGATGATGGAATATGATAAGCAGGGGTACCTGATAGACGAAGCCAACAAATTAGTAGATTCAGGAGAAATTTAAGTTTTTTTTCGAAAGTAAACAAGCGTCTGACTCAAATACGAGTATTTGACTGACGGAAGTTGGATTTAGTTGAGGAGAAAAAGAAAATTGTTTGACAGAAAAGGATTAAAAAAAAATATATATATGTAAGACGTCAATGTTTTGTAGAGTCAAATTAGACACAAAATTCATGAAACCTAAGAATAATTAACATGTCAATGAACATTTGAACATACACTGAAGACATCGTTATTAAGAACTGACAAAAAGACCCCAAAAAATCACACGTTCTAGGCTGTAACTTTTAAACAGCAAATGCAACACAAAAGTTTATTGCCTAAACTTTGTAGATCAAATGTTGTACTACAAAATAACTTGAGTAACTTTTTTTCTACGAACAAGCGTTTTGAAGTAAAAAATGTCAAAAGTTGAAAATATCGATTTTTGGTGTATTGTGCTTAAACGGTACTTTGTATCTAAAAGCGTTTTTTAACAGGGATGCTACAAAAGTAGAGCGACAGGGGCAGCAAATGACGCCACAAATTTCTTGCCGCTCTTTTGACATTTCTCTTCAGTAAGGTTTGCCATTTCATGATGGAAAGATATACGAGCCAACACCGAGTCAGTGGCCTCAACGTTAAGAGCGCTACGTCAAATTTATGGTCGTCATAATCGTCCTAGCAGATCAACAATTGAGCGTCTAGTGGAAAAATTTGAATCCACAGTCACAGTACAAAATGTTCCCGTGTCAGTGAGACAAAGAAGTGCCCGTAGTTTTGAGAATATTGTTGCCGCTGAGGCTTCAGTTGCAGGTAAGCCCAAATGTGTCTCTCACACGTCGTTATCAAGCGCCTTGAATTTTACGAAAAGATCTTGGTCTACATCGTTACAAGATGAAATTGACGCAAGAACTGAAGCCGCTTTACCACCAGAAGTTTCGTATGTTCGTGAATTGGGCTGAGTAACAACTTGAAAATGATTCGGATTTTTTCATCGAATTTCATCGAAAAATCATCTTCAGCGATGAGGCTCATTTCTGGCTGAATTGCTTCGTCAATTAACAAAATATGCAGTATGGGTAAGGCAGCAGTCCACACGTACTCCATGAGTACGGGCCGTACTTCTTCCGTGATGATCAAGACCGGCTCTTTACTGTGAATGGGGATCGCTAGCGTTCAATGATAACCGAATATTTTTGGCCCCAATTGGATGATATGGACTTGGAGGACATGTGGTTCCAACAGGACGGCACGTCGCGCCAACAGTCACACAGCGAATGTCACAATCAATTTATTGGAAAACAAGTTTCTGTGGGGTTACGTCAAGTCTATGGTCTATGCCAACAAGCCAGCGACGATTGATGAACTTCGAACGAATATCGAACGTGAAATTGCAGCAGGGCCGATTTATGCTTGAAAATTGGGTTCAGCGTCTGGACTTCTGCGAGCGTGCCCGTGATGGCCATGCAAAAGAAATCGAGTTCCATACATATTGGCATCGAACGTACTTTCACAGGAATAAAGAATTTCATTGATATCCAAAACCGTTTTTGTTTTATTTAAAAACACTTTTGTAGCGCTCTTATTGAAAAACCTGATATAATATGTATTTTTATTGTTTATCTATCAGAAAAAATGTTTTTTTCCTAAGATTATTTTTTAAGTTATAAACTTTTCTTTTAGTCAAAAATATACCTATGTACAATATAAATAAATAATAAATTTGAATTCAATAATTTCTAGCGAGGTTCTAGCAAGGCGTCCCAGTCGGTTTTTTTTTATTCAATAAAATCACTTAAATCAATTGATCAAAATTTAAGTTATCCACATTGTATAATAATACAGAACATTGCAGAAACTAGACGTAACACGAAACCATATCAATATTTTATTAAAAATTAACTTAAACTTTCAATGGTGATCATGGTCACTTCATTTACAGAAAGCAATTAGTATGGTATACTGAGGCGTATACGTACTTTCTTGATTTAAAATAGTTGATCAGACACTGATTTTCGATATTGATATCCTAAACCAAAGGATTAAAATTTAAGTGTTTAGTGAAATTTCATTTAACAAAGCAAAACAATGCAAGGACTTCAAGTAAATGCAAACAATGCATGAAGCCTAAAATGATGGCAATCAATTGATTGCATTTCAATGATTGGAGAAAATATGTTTGTAGTTTTTTTTAAAGCGAAACTATTCGTGATTGAAATATTTGAAATCCCAATCTATATGTGAATTCAAAGAATACAATCATTATATTGAAGTCATAAAAGATTGCATTCCCAAAAGATTGCATTCTTTTATAAGCCTGGTCTCCGATGTCTGTGCTAATTTTAATCGATGATACGCGAATTTTTCCGAGGTTAAATATCTAGTTTGAATAGACTAATTGACCAAGGGCCAAGAGGATTGCCTCCAGAAATTGTCGAATTCTTCAGTAAGGGTAATTCAAAACACGATTTAAATTCGCAAAAATAATGGTAGGCTATAACTTGAACAGAATAGTGGTTGAAAGTTGTAAGTAACCATGTCTTCTAACTATTAAAGTTGTTTGAAAAGGGTTCAAGCGGAGAGGCTGAAAAAAGCATTTGTCCAGCCAGTCCCTAAAAAAGGCGAATCACCCTCCTTCTCCAACTTTCGTCCAATAGCATTCACGTTCCTTATTTCCAAGGCCATGGAAACGCTGATTAATTATCAGCTTAAGAAATATCCGGCAGTATGGCTTTCCTAAATTCCTACAAATATGTCCATCGGTGATTTGATGATTCATCTCATCGACAAGTGGAACAAATCTTTACATCGTTTTAGAGAAAGTAAGATTATTGCACTTGATATTTCAAAGGCATTTGATAGAGTTTGGCACCAAGCTCTCTTATTGAAAATGCGTGCTTTTGGTATTGATGAATCTCTTATTATTTGGATTAGAAACTACCTTTCGGACCGTTCAATACAAGTTGTATTGGATGGTTTCAAATTTCAAACTCATAAAATAAATGCTGGTGTCCCTCAGGGCTCCGTTTTGTCTCCGACTCTTTTCCTCATATTCATAAACGGTCTCTTGTCTGCCACTTCTAATCCATTGAACTGTTTCGCTGATGACAGCACCCTCAGTTTTTTATATTCGTTTATAAATTTACAGCTTTGTCCTTCCGATGTGGAACTTCAACGGCAGGGTATGATAGGGTTATTAAATTCCGATCTCGACAAGATTGTTCAATGGGGAATTAAGAACCGTGGAGAATTTAATGTTTCAAAAACTCAATGCTGTCTACTGTCGTTTAAGCGTAACCCACCCCTGTGGCCGCTATTCATGAGCGAGACTTGCATCCAGGAAACTAATCAACTTTTAGTACTCGGTATGTGTATCACAGATCACCTCTTATGGAATGATTACATATTCGATATTGCCAAAAACGCTGCTAGGTGCTTAAGATTTCTTTGAAGGTGCCAGAAATTTTTCACCCCTTCTGATCTGGCTGTAATTCACAAAACCTTTATTCGTCAAAACTTGAATATAACACATATTTGGGCAGCTATGTAGCCCTAAAACAAATTTAAGTCTTTTAGATAGGATCCGAAAAAGAGATCTGAAAATAATAGGCGAAAAAATATAACCGAAACAATTACGTCACTAGAGACTAAAACACCCCCGCAATGTTTCATGCTTTTCGTTGTTCTACTGGTATTTTTATAAACATTGATCTGTCGAGTTATTCAGTTGCATTCCCCCCCTTAAACAATTCAGCCGGAATACTCGCACCTCTATAGAAATTCTCATCAGTTAAACCTTGAGCTCAATTTTGGATGTATTGTTAAATATAGAGATTCTTTATATTACCACTCATCGAGAATGTGGAATGCTTTACCGAACTTTGTTTTTCCCTCCCATTTTAATATTCAAAATTTTAAGATCAATGTGCACCGGTATATCTTGTCTTAAATCCTTTCCTATTTTCCTAACCCTCGCCCTGTGCTTAAACTTAAATATGTTAAGGGTATTTATGACCCCTTTAGTGCCTGAACATTATAAAACAGTTGTGGATTATCAAAACTCATTTGTCTAAAGCTATTAAATTTCTTATAGTAATAGCTCTTAATTGGGTCAAAAAAAGTCTCGCGTTTTTAAATAGAAAGTGTTTTGTTAATGTTCACATTTTGTAAGCAATAGATTGGAGGAAACTTTCTTAAAAAGAGAATTGCATTGACTAATAGTTTTCAATAGCATTTACTGTTTGAGAGTAATACAAAAAAAAAACCTTTTTTAACCTTGAATAATTCATAATGCATCAATGCCAACATCAGTGGACCTTCCAGCCAGCCTTTATTAGCTTAAAAAATACTATTCCACTTAAAAACCTCCGCGCAAATCGACCTTTTTTGTCTAAAGATTAGGTATAAAAACCCAATCAAGGTTCAAATTAAGAAAGAAAAAGGCAAAATCCCTAAAAGCTAAATTCTTATAATCTTAAAACAAGAAAACTTGTTGATAACAATAGTAAGTATTTTTACTTTAAGGATATAACCCACCTAACAGTTTATTAATGCAAAATAAAAAAATGTCAGTATCGGAGCCATCTTAATAACGTGACATAATGTTCAAAATTTCATCAAACCATAATGCTAGCGGCAAATTTTGAAGACATCTGTTATCCATCATGTGGCGGCATTATTCGACCAAAAAGTATAATGTGCAATGAAGTGAAGAATTTTTGTTCTCCCCGCCGCCGCCGCGCCGCATCAAATAACGGCAACCTTGTTGTCTTTTAAGTGGATTGAATAGGCCACAAGAAAAAACAAAAACTTTAATCTAGAACAACAAGTTCCAAAGAAGATCCGGCTCCATGAGCTATGACAATGGGTGACAATGATGATGACGAAAAAGTCAAACTATAGCGTGATGGAGAAGACTTTTTGTTGTTGTAGTATCCCAATCTGAAACAATGACAAAAACAACAAAAACAAAAAAGTATCGAGTGTCCTTTACATTCTATGATGTTTGGATGTGTGTGTGGTGTGGTTAAATGTAGATATACCTTATGCCACTCTCAAGAAATAAAAACAAAAGCTAAAAAAAAGAAGAAAGAGGATAAACACAAAGCACCAAAGAATAATGAACTATAAAACAAAAGGAAAGTCACAATACAAAACTGACACACAAAAAATATATAGAAACCACCACCACCCCCCGCCTCCACTGGCGCTCCACTGTGTCTTTAGTTCGTTCGGTCGGTCGGTTGTCCTAAAAAGGACTGTTCCCGAGAGCGAAAGCCATGAATGACGACGAGGACGACAAATAACGAAAAAAAAGATGTATTTGTATCCACCAACAGAACGGTACAGATACAGATATTCGTCCCTGGGTCTACCTTAGTTCTTTTGTTCGTCTTTTCCTTCCACCTAAACTTTAGCGAAACTTACAATAAATTCATTTATCTGTTCTTTGGAAAATACACGAGCCATCGCTCCATCTATCTATCTGCATCCATCCATCCGCCCGCCAACCAGTAACCACCCCCAGCACAGCAACCATCCCAGCCCATCACTGGTGTACTCGTAGTAGTACAATTTTGTATTGAACATAAAAGGAAATGCGATGTGGCGCAGAAGGCTAACACAACGAAGAGGATAACAGAAAAACCAGCCAGGAGCAGCATCGCACTACCACCATGCCACCAAGAACAAGACTAGGACCACCATCCTCACCACCATCAGTACCAGCAGCAGACATAATAGGGACAAAGTTAAATAGATTTCACTTCACTTGGTGAAATTTCTTTTCCTTCACTTTTTTTTTCAGTTTTTGTTGCTGAATTCGGAACTCATCTTAAAGCCCAAACTCTAGAGTTTATAGTTGGTTCACCGGAAAAGGAAGACGCAGAAGGACGCGCAGGACAGGATATTTCATTCTATAAAGATGTATATAGATAGATAGGTTAGGTATACATTCTCTCAAACTCACAGAGATAACCAACTCTCTAAGGAGAGTGCGATAGTGAAGAAGATTGCATTCCCCGGGGCGGATTGAGTTGATTTTGAAAAAGGATCCTAACTTTGTTATGACAGTGAATGAACTATACGAGTATAAGCCTGGCTGGGCAAAAAGGGGTTTAAATGAATGACAATTTACCCAGAAAGAATTCTTTGGATTTTTTTCTTAGTTGTACTTTTTCGTTTGTTGATTTTTTTTTTTGCAATGAGCGACATTTTTGCTTTTAAATAAATTAATTATTTTTTATGAAGAAGAAAAATAAATAATAGATAGTTCAGGTTGGGTATCATTAAAGAGGGTATACATCAGTTTAATAGTTTATAACCTTCTTACTTTTATCGGAACCAAGAGCGTCCTAAACTTAACGAAAAACTTGAGTTTGTTGTCATTTGTGTTTGTAACAATTGCCTCCTCCAAAAAAGAGCAAACATTTGACAGTTCATAGTTTAAAGTAACCGATAATGGAGTATTGAAGTGTAAAAATTATGATCATGCTAGGAATATACATTTTGAATGGAATAATTGACAATATTTAAGCCCTAAAAAGTGTCTGTTAATGTCTTACAAGCTTCAAACTTTTAAAATTACAAATTCAATTCAAGTCGGGTAAGCAAAGTTAAATTGTCAGATTTGGAATCCAAACAAAACAATTACAACCATGTTCTTACTTAAAATTTGGATTGAAAAGAGCTTGGAGTAAATTTCGATCCCTATATAAATAAGTATCAAGTTAAAATACTAAATCCCTGCCTCTTTAGATTAGAAATAACAGAGTTATTACTTTGGAGAGATTAACATTTATAATGCTAATTTTTGACAGTTTACAAAAAGAAACTTTGTCTTAATTTTAAACACTTACTTACTTAAGGTGGCGCTACAGTCCGGGGCGGACCTGGGCCTCAACCAACATGCGTCTCCAGCCAGTTCGGTCCCTAGCTAGCTGTCTCCAGTTTTGCACGCCAAGTTGGTTGCGGTCTTCACCCACCTGCGTGCGCCACCTGAGTCGCGGTCTTCCTCTACTGCGACGCCCGGCCGTCCCTCGGGATTGGATTCGAAGATCTTCCGGGCTGGAGCGTTGATGTCCATTCGCTCTACCTGACCTAGCCATCGTTGGACTTTAATTCTGTTAACTAGGTCAGTGTCGCTGTACAGCCCGTACAGTTCGTCGTTATATCTTCTCCTCCATTCTCCATCTATGCATACGGGACCAAAAATCACCCGAAGAATTTTTCTCTCGAAGCATCCTAAGACGCTCTCATCTTTCTTTGACAGGGTCCAGGCCTCAGCACCATAAATGAGAACCGGGATAATGAGTGTCTTATAGATGGTGATTTTAGATGCTCAAGAGAGGACTTTACTACTCAATTGCCTTCAAAGACCAAAAAAGCAGCGATTTGCAATAGTTGTTGGGTCATATGCTAAAAGATGAGAAAGTTCTCAGAGTCAGGGCTGACGAGCTTGAACTCGCATGTGAGATCGATCGAGCAGACTCGGACTCAGTTTTATATGCAAAAAAACGAGTTTACTCTCTACAGTTCTGACTCAGTGATATGAGAACGATCTCAAAGTTCTTTGTATGCACTTGCACTAGTTAAAACAGTAGTTTCTGTGCGGTCAGTCGAGTTAAAAAAATTTAATATGGCATAGGCAGGGATCGAACCCAAGACCTCTTGCATGACAGTCCAACGCACTAACCATCATGCCACGGGTACTAGATTTTTTCTTGATGATACAAAGCACCACCGCGTGTTTCCAGGCTTGCCCAAAAACTCATCTGTCAATAATTGCACATATATTTCACTAAATCTATACGATTTTCGAAAATTTTCACCAATTGGACATCTTCTATTTTTATAAACACGATTTGTAACAAAATTATTCAGAAACTCGGCCATTTTGATAGTTGTTTATCAACTGAGTAAGAGAAAACCCATCCTCAACAATTTGTGAGATCGATCTCATGCAATCGAGCGTTTAGCTCATCTTTTTGCATATCAAAACTAGAACTTTCTTACATAGAGCTTTCGTCGAGAGATCGATCTCAACACTTTGAGTTCGAACTCACAGCTTGAGATCGATCTCGGTCCCTATATTTTTTTTGCATACCACTCTAAGCAAGTTCTCAGAAAAGTGAGTAAAGAGCTTGAATTCATCTTTTTGCATATGACCCATTCTTCGTTTGATTATATAATTTTAAACAATTTCAACAAAAATTAGAAAGTTCGGCTTTATTTTCAACATATGAAACAAATACTTTCGACAATAAATGTTCTTAATTTCACAGAAATTAGTGTCAAACCTAAAGCTTTTAGCTTAACCATTGTGCTGAGGCAACAAGTCTTTCAAATGTAAAATTTTAGTAACATATCAATGTTTATTTATAAAATTTTCAAGTTTTATAATATATAATATTATTCATTTAAATCTATTCATTTCTATTTCACGCAGTTATTACTTCCATTCACGAGGAACCAATCAAAGCTACGAGATTTTCAGATGATAAGACAGTCTTTAACTGTCTAAACAACGAACTAAAAAAAAAGGATCAGTGAGTTCAAAAATGATCACTAATTAAGTTTTTTAAAAGTCTGATGGCAGATGTTTCTAGTAACCCTTATAATTGAAAGCAGCAGAGCGTCTAAAAATTCCCCAGACATTAAACTCGCCAATCAAATCTCAAGATGGCAAATGGATCGGAAATTTGAAAAAAAGCTGATCTGTTTGCGAATGTTTTGAAATCATTCTCAGCAAATATGGCTACAGAAATACATATGTTACTTGAAGAAAAACAAGTATGCCCGGTTATATTCTTAAATGTTGCTCAAACCTTTGCCAAGGTTTGGCACTTGTGACTTACATATGTACAAACTGCATAAAGATCTTCCCGAAATACTGAAATCCTATGTTACGAACAAACTGTTTAGAGTACCGCAAGGAATTATCCTAAGACCAACATTGTTTCTTTTATATACAAAAGTTAGGTTAGGTTAGAATGATGGGCTTGCGATTGATGACGTTATCACCACACTTAGAGCAATATAGATCCATTGTGATACCCATATGTATTGATTTCTCCTAAAGTTGAGTGATTAAACCTTCTTGTTTTAGCCATTAAGAGGCTGTTTCCTGGGACGCAAAAATGGCGTTTCAAACTAAATAAAACAAAAACAATTCATATACAAAGACATACAGAAGTATCTTACTCCAATACTGCCAAATAATTTGCAATGGCTTAACTTGAACTACAGGAGAATGTACTGGTTAATAGGAAAGCACACTGACTTATCTATCCAGAACAAACTAATATTATATAAGCAAGTTCTCAAACCCCTTTGGCCTTAATGCACCCAACTATGAGGCTGTACAACAGTGGCGAGGGGCGACTCATTTCTAAAGGTAAGTCGGAGAAAAATGAGCGACTAGAAAAAATATCAGAAATGTACTTAATGAAATGTACTTGCTGAAAAAGATCTCTCAACTGAAGCAACACTTAAATAAAAAAATTGTGGAAATGTGTCAGGTAACATATCATTCTTAAAATGTTTATGGAGTGCTACAACTTTAAGGTGACGAAGAGATGGAGTTGTATACAAAACTTTAAGTTAATTTTTTAAAGCCGCAAAATCAAAAAAAAATTTTGTCATCTCAAAAATTTTACGAATAAAAAATGATTATATCTCCAAAACAATTTTGTGCAACAAAAAATAACGTTTTTAACATCTGGTAAAATTTTGAGAAAAATCAAATTGACAGTTTTTTTATAAAAAATAAAAACCTAAAAAAAAAACATTACTCAAAGTTGGTAAAAATTGAATTTCGACTCAAATATCTTTTCAAAAACTTGAGATTATGACTTCAAACTTATTTTATCTTAAAATAAATATTATTTTCAACATTCGGAACAATTTTGAGAAACAACGAATTACAGTTTTTTTACTAAAAATAAAAACCTAAAAAAAAATTAATAAAAGTTGGTAAAAATTGATTTTCGACTCAAATATCTTTTCAAAACTTTGAGATATTGGCTTTAAACTCATTTTAGCTTATAAAAGATATTGTTTTCAACATTAGGAAAAACTTTGAGAAAAAACGAATTGACAGTTTTTTTTACAAAAAATAAAAACCTAAAAACAAATTTATAAAAGGTGGTAAAAATTGATTTTCGACTTAAATATCTTTTCGAAAATTTTAGATTATGGCTTCCAACTAATTTTATCTTATAACAAATATTGTTTTCAACATTCGGTGAAATTTTGAGAAAAATCGAATTGACAGCTTTTGTACAAAAAATTAATAACCTAAACAAAATTTAACAAAAGTTGGTAAAAATTGATTTTCGACTCAAATGTCTTTTCAAAGATTTGAGATAATGGCTTCTAACTAATTTTAACTTATAAGAAATATTGTTCTCAACATTCGATAAAATTTTGAGAAAAATCTAATTGACAGTTTTTTTTTACAAAAAATAAAAACTTAAAAAAAAAAACAATACTAAAACTTCGTAAAAATTTACTTTCGACTCAAGTAGCTTTTCAAAAATTACAAATATGGGCTTCAAACTTATTTTATTTCACAGAAAATATTGTTTTCGATATTCAGTAATTTTTTTTATAAAAATCCAACAGTCCGTTTTTTCATAAAAAAATAAAGTCTACAAAAAAATAGTATGCAAATTTGGTAAAAATTGATACATATAGACAAACTTTTAAGCAAGACAAATCGACAGACGGGATGGGAAGTTATCAGTGTGGGTCGCATCCCAGCCTCTTTTTTTTTATAAAAATCCAACATTCCGTTTTTTCATAAAAAAAATAAAATCTACAAAAAATAGTACGCAAATTTGATAAAAATTGATGTTCGGTTCTTGATATCTCTTAAATTAATTTCATTCATCCATTTTGTAAAAATAAAAGAAATGCTACTAAAATTGGTAAACATTTGTTTTCGACTAAAAACTTATTTCACAAAACTATTTCTTTATATGAAAAATATTGTTGGTAATTTTAAAATTTTTAAGAATATGTAATTCAACTGACAACTTTTTTAACATAACGCGAAAACCTACAAAAATCTTTGCTTTCTTATTTAATAGATAAGCTCAATGGAGGGGTAGAGCGTCCTATTTCTATCACTTTTTTTTCTTTAAGAAATTAAGTTTCCCAAAGCCATTATTTTTATCTAACAGCAAATCTATTCCTATAAGAGGCATTGTGAATTTTGAGTAACTAAAATTTAAACAAAATGCAACCACTTTTCACAAATCACTTCCAATTCAAACTTTAATTAACTTTTTACCTTTAATTAATAATTTTGTTGTTCACACTTTTATTCATATCTACACCTTGCACTGCAATCTGCTTGTAAACTGTATTTCAGAACAAAATCTCATTTGCCTAGTTAATTTTGGCTACTTGTGCCAATTAACTAAAATTACAGTAACTTTCTGCCAAAAATTATTCCACTACGCAATTTTCTTTAAGTGGCAACCCCAACTTCATAAACTTTATCCGCCGAGAATGAAGGAAAATATCCAATAAGTCCATAAGAGACGGGTTACGTTTGTCTTGTTTCCTATACAGAATGGTTAAATTAGTGTTTAATCTATGAAAATGAATAACAAGTGTAGTGCGTCAACATATTCCTTTGCTTTGCTAGGCTCAACCTGACCTGACATGCGCAATGCGTATTTCTCCATTTCCAACACTCTTGTTTGTTTTTTGCACAAGCAAGTGAATTTTCAGATACATACAAATTCTTCGGATGAAAGTCGGTGAACATCGGGTTATTTCTATGCTTAAGAAAGCGTTGGTTGAATAAAGAAGCACGCGCCTAGCGAGAAGTAGAAGAAAAAACGGGAGAGAAAACAAATTTTGTTCTATTCAGCGATAAAATAATAACCCGGCATAACTTTAAAGAAGAAAATACATGTTGATTGAATTATTGTAAAGTAATGTCGATGTCACAAGCGTTGCTGTTGTATGATTTGTTTATATACATGTTGCGTGAAGTTTGTTTGTTGATATTGAGATTTACAAAAGGTAAGTCGATGGGAATCGACTTATATGGTGCCATCGCCACTGCTGTACAAAGATAAAAATACTGAGCCTATCCAAAATTTCCAAAACAAAGTCTTTAGTGGAATAAGAAACAGCAATCTACATCGTGTCCTTCAAGTTGAAATGGTTTCAGAAGTGGTTAAAAAACACTCTGTATCACAAAATTGGCGACAGAAAAGTCGTCATAAACAAGAACCAAGTCTCAGTATTACAACTTTAAACTTCCCCTTAAGTGAATGTTTACCGATTGTTTTTTTGATTTTTTGAAGATTTCCATCACCAGAGTTTCCAGAGAAGCAAAGAACGTTGGATTTTTAAAAAGCTAATTCAAATAATACCATTTCTATTTTTGTTTCCAGAGAAAAAACTTTCGTCATAATGCTAATTGGAGTACGAATCCTAAAAATCCCATTTTTCAATACATTTCACATCCGCTTACTTCTTTCAAGCAGATGGAACGCTAGGACTAGGTTAGGTATACGGTATACCCCACATTATGGATTTTTCTATAGTTACCTTTAACTAAACTAACAACAAAAGACGACTAGACTGATAAAAACCAAAGTCGCTTTCTTTTGTTTTAAGTAAACAATATTCCTTTATAGTGAATAAGTTTGTTCCATATAATTTGATAAATGAAAATAGGAACGAAAAGGAAGAGGTTGGCGGTGGCTTTTGGGTGATGGATGTATTTTTCTATATTGTTATTAGAAAGCAACCTATTTAATGCGGATGTAGACCTTAAGTATAATACACAGTTCAAGTAGAAAAAGTCTTGTTTTAAAAAATAAAGACGAAGACGATACAGAAAAGACATCTTTTTTTGTTTTGGAAATGTAAACTTATGTGTTTCTTGTTTTTTCAGTGTGTAACAGCTTTGTTTTGCTGACAGAATTTCCATTAATTTTTATGGAGATGTACAATATGTTTGTATTAATGTTTTAAGGAAATTAGGTTAGCAAAAATTGTCTGGATTTAATGAAAGAAACAGGAAAAGGAAAGAAAAAACATCGTTATAGCATGAATTACAAATTATATTAAAAGCTATTTACATTGAAGACCGAAGCAAGACAAGTGATTGTTTTTAAATGTGTTTTTTAGAAGTTAAATCAAATAACATACATTATTATACATTGCCTTACATTGGTTTAAGGAAATTTACTTAATCTACACCGTATATTAAGTTTCAATAACTACTCAAGACGACCATTATGTCAATACTCTAGATCTGATTTTTAGGTGAAAACTTTAATTTTAAGAAAATATCATTATTATATTGACTATATGTCATTTTTAGTACCCGTGGCATGATGGTTAGTGCGTTGGACTGTCATGCCAGAGGTCTTGGGTTTGATCACTGCCTATGTCATCTAAAGTTTTTGACAAATTCTCCAAAGTAATTCTTGTCATGAAAAGTGCTTTCTCAAATTTGCAGTTCGCGGATTCGGCTTAAAACAGTAGGTCCCCTCCATCCCTGACAATAGCACTCGCACACAGGAATGGTTGAGAGTTGTAAGTCACTAGGCACTGGTTCTCTACGGACTGTTGCGCCACCCAATGTATGTATGTATGTCATTTTAAGTAATTTTACTTTATAAATGACACCTGACTGATCAAAGGCTCCTAAAATTCAATATTTTAATGTTGACAATTTTATCAATGGTTTACCAGCGTGCTCACAGTGAAATTTTAAATTTGAAATTGCATCTTTATAAAGAACATTATCTTATAATTTTCAACCCTTTACTCCCATAGTAGCGGAAAAAGAGTTTAATTTTATGCCAAATCTATCAGGACCCAGATATCATCAAAAGACTCTATAAGCCATAGAAATGTTAACTACCTGAAACAGTTAACTTAACAGAGATTCACGAACCTAGAAGAAATATCACGCGCAGACTACAAAATGGATCATTTATTGCGTGAAAGCAACTGATTACCAAAAAAAAACTTAATTAAGGCGAAAGTTATAGCTATCATTGAAATCGATTTGGAAAATTTTTGAATCGATATTTAACGGTGTTTCTCTTTGATTAGAAATGAAAATTATATACTGATCGATCAGAAATCACACAAAGAATTTTGTTTGAGGAAAAAAATGTAATAATGGCTCATTTATTTTTCTCTAAAAATGTATTTTTCTATTTTCTGGACGAAAATTCATTTTCCTGAACAGCTGATAGTTTTATTTTTTAGTTTTATATGTTTTAGTTATGTATAAAAGTAAAACAAATCGTTTCACTGATTTGTGTTCCAATTTCACACAATTCCAATAACAGATATCTGTCAGTAAACATTTTTCGGTGATTTTTTTCAATGACAAAAATTTTAAATGATAGCTATATACGACCTGTCAAAAAAATTCCAGTTTGTTTTCAACGATGAAAACCAATGATAGCTATAACTGGCTCCTAACTCAAATCGAAGTAAGGGTCACTGCTAAGTAAAAGACCTATGTATGTAAAAAGTCTCAAGGTTAATCAAATGACTTGAGGTTTCGATTTGACTTTCGGGTGACATAATTTACCCGATCTATAAAAAAGAAGAATCGCTCTGAACTGCTCCAATTATAGACCTATTGAATCGGAGTCTACTAAAATTAAATTGGCTTTTAATGAAGGCAAAGCTAAGTATATGCTATGAACGAGAAATAAATCTTAGCATCATGAACTCGGCCAAAGCATCACGATCTACACGATATAATTTTTTAAGCGGTCAAGGACTTTCCCTAATAAGATCAGGCGTAGAATTACTCTTGAGATTTGCTTCTTCTTCGGGTTTAGGAAGCATTTAAGTAATAAAGAACGAAGGAAACCCTAAGAAAGACCTTCACCATCCCATTCCGACTGCAAAAACTTGGGCTCTAAAAGATTCGGATGAAGCTTGCTGATCAAAAAGAAAAAGGACATTGGAGATTTAGTCCTAAGAGTTTTCGAAAAAGTGAGTGACGCAATCTATTAATATAATGAAAATTTTGTTATATAAACATATTATACTAAAGACAAACAGTGACGTAATTTACAAAACCAAGAATTAACGCTAACGCTTAAAAAAGACAAATTCAAATGTAAAAGTTCGAACTGCAAAGAGAACGGTCATAAACTTAGTGAAAGGTCGCGACACATTGGAGTTTTCTAAGCTAATGGGAAGATCTTTAGAGCTACTGCTAATGAAAAATTCATCGGAATTGTTCCCACCACTACCATCGGGAACTTCCTCGCAATTGTTTCCACCACTACTATCGGGAAACGCGAATGCTTCTAGTTTCTAGTTAACTTTTGACGTGTGTTTACGCAAGAAACTCCTGGTTTGATGATCAATACTGACAGGAAAATGCAGTAATAAAACAGGCTGTAACCGCTGTAAGATTTAGCTTCAGTAAAGATTGCCATATTTAAGCTGAAGTCTTACAAGACCTCTGAAGCAGATGGCTTAAGTGCCAATCTTTTCAAAGTAGCTAGAGATAGTTTGGCTAGAAGCATGCACCAATTTATCTGTAAAATATAGTGTTAAAAAAGTATGTTTGATAATTGGAACCTTAGGATTGTTTGCCCGATACTGGAAAAAGGAGACCTTTAAAACTTCACTAACTAAAGATCTCCCTAACATTGCATAAAAAATCTTTTCTGCCGTAAAGCCTAGTACGCTGCTGATGCGAAACGAAATTTTTCGGCAGTCTCCAAGTGCAGAGCGAAATTAAAACGAAAACCACAGCGGACAAATATTTGTGGAGAGTTCTGTCTGGAAGTTGAAGTTCAATTTTAAGCCTAGTACGCTGCTGATGCGAAACGAAAATTCCCATACAAAAATGACATGACGAAATCATAAACGAAAATATTCGAAACATTTTTCAATAAATAAATAAAACTTCAAAATTTCGCAAGCAATTAATATACCGGGCAATTAAATTGAGAACGAAAAGAGTGGAGAATTGTACTACGAAATCTAGTACAGCTATCCACTTAAATGACACATTTCGTCGTTCAGCAGCGTACTGAAAAACGAAAAGCACAGCGAAATTTTTCGTTTATGATTTCGTCATGTAATTTTTGTATAGGAAATTTCGTTTCGCATCAGCAGCGTACTAGGCTTAATATGTGAACGTCTAAAGCCCATCGTCAACAACCTGATAGGTCTTTGTCAGAGTGCCTTTAGACCAGGAAAGTCCAAAGTCGATATTCACATCACGAAAGATGCTGGAAAAAACCCAAGAACATCAAATCGACACCGAATATTTTTTCATCGATTAGGCCACATATGAAAACATCTACAGGGATGAACTGTATATACGAGTAGGTCTAGCTTTGGCATCCCTGCTAAACTCGTCCGTTTGTGCAGAATGACCATGAATAATTCGCCATGCTCCATAAAGGTTGGAAACAACTTAACCGAACTTTGTGATGTTCTGAATGCAGTATTTTTGTCATCAAGAAAGCAGCTACAATACCAACACGTAACATTGAGGTAGTTAAGAACTTGTCAACCTGTGCTCTGTTATGAACGCAGACATCAACACCAGCGCTGAGATCAAACTAAAAATTGGGCTTAGAAAGCAATTAAGTAGTAAAGCCTTCTTTCAAGCAACCAAAGTGTCGCTGCTCCGATCATCCCCACCTGCTTTACGGTGGGACCGACGCACGTGGAAACCGGCCCGGCCCGGAAAGTTTTCAAATTCACGCCCACATGAAAGCGCAGTAGACGAACGCTGGGGATCAGGTGGTGTGCACAAGTGGAAAGTGACCTCACCCAACTTGGAGTGCGCAACTGAATACATCTAGCTAGGGAACGAGCTAAACAGAAAAGTTTGTTGGGTGAGGCCCTAGTTCACACAGGAATATAGCGTAACTTTAAGTAAGATAGCAAGTAAATAAGTAAGTAAGTACGTAACATAATTAAGTAAGTAAGTAAGAGTGTAAGTAAGTAAGTAAGTAAGTAAGTAAGTAAGTAAGTAAGTAAGTAAGTAAGTAAGTAAGTAAGTAAGTAAGTAAGTAAGTAAGTAAGTAAGTAAGTAAGTAAGTAAGTAAGTAAGTAAGTAAGTAAGTAAGTAAGTAAGTAAGTAAGTAAGTAAGTAAGTAAGTAAGTAAGTTAGTAAATAAGTATCTACGTGTACGTGATGAGTAATAAACAAAATTAAATAATTTGATGATGTAATTTTCAAAAATCTACAAATTGCAAACATACTTAGAAAATATGCCTAATCTTTAAGAAATTGATTAAATTCTAAGTCTCCGAAAAATGTACAGCATATTAGTGTTCAGTGAGCTTATAAACAATTAATGCATAAACAAATCATCAACGCTGGCCCCAAATAAAAATTGATTAATAATTGTTCATAATTAAATTAATAGCTGCAATTATCGTTTTATTGAAACAAATTTCCATTTTATCTTTATATAAAAATCTATTTCAAAAAAAAAAAAATCCAAATAGTTTGCATGTTTCACAGACAATTTTATGGAATAAAAATAAAATTATAATATCTAATACCTAGTCATAAATGTTAAGGTAGCGCATGCTTGTTGCATATAAAATAAACTGTATATACTTATGTAGGTATAAAGATAGATAGATATCCTATAAGTGATAACATCAGTGTCCCTTATGAAATTTAATGAGTCCCTCTTGTCTCTAAAGTACCTAACCTATATGACATTCTATCCATATCTATCTACATATAGTTAAGAGTATACATACATAGTATGTCTATATTATATAATTGTTAAAATTCTATTTAATATTCTATCAACGCCAGAATATGAAATAAACATAAAGATAATATATTCTGACTGGGTTCATGCATTTTTCAAATTCATTTCCATTCATTATTATACAAAGGAGCAAAACAAATGTCAATGCTTATGGTTTTCACCTGACTGCAATTTAATTTATCGCAATACTCATATCTCATATCGCACTCTCTTATTTTTCGTTGTTGTTCTTTGGTAACTACCTCCCTATTTTATATGTAAAACTATTAAACTCACTTAAAGCTAATTCATTTCATCACCACATTCCCCCTTCCTTCTCTTGCATACTTCAAAATAAAAATAATAAACAATGAAGAAAAAGTACCCTTGGGACAAAGACAGAGGGACACACTTAACGCTTATTACACATTCAAATCAACCCCATATCTTTCAGAGACCCCTTATAGGGTTGAGATGCATATAAACAGTTACCTAGCTCTATGACAACAAAAACAAAGCAAAAGTAACAGCTACAACGGCGGCGGCGGCGGTGGCAGCGTGGGGCATGCGGCGGCGTTGGCGGTTGGGTATTCCTATCTAGCTTCTATCGCACCATATCAACATTAATATGATGCCCCCTGTTGCAACAAACAAAGAGAACCAGAAAATCAACAACAATTGGTCTCTGTATAGTCCAACTACCTTTACTACAGCTACACCTAGACCTATACGTCCGTCGCTCTTAACGTTTAGACCAGGACAATGACAACAATTGAGTGCACCCCTGCATGTAATTCCATGATTTGTGGTCGGTCTTACGGTAAGTGCTACTACAGCTCTGCTACTATAATAGTTCTAGGTATCCCTTGCAAAAAAGATAGAACAACACATAAAAAGTTCCGTGATGTCGTCTCTAAAACTTCCATCTCTTCGTCTAGACAAATTCATTCAAAAGCTCGAAATCACCAGGCCCGCATCCAGCTGTCATTTTCGATAAAGTGGGAATTGAATGACCAGTTAGGAATTGGTGATTTATGAAAATTTCGTTTCTTTATTAATATAAGCGAATTAGTGACGAATTATCCTTAACCATGCCGTGAACAAGTAACAAATAATATCATTTAAGTACAAAGGATAAAGGATAATTAATGACAAATTAGTCTTGTTAAAATATGAAAACGATGATTTATTTTTAACTACAATTAAGTGACAAATTTATCGTTATAACTTCAACTGACAAAATATTATTAATAAATCTTGAACTTTGTTAATTTTATTCAATTTCAATTTTAAATTTATTTTCCACAATTAATAGCCGTGTTTTCTTGGGATTCCATATAACCTATCCGCAGTAGTCAGATTTGTATGTTTGAAAGTTGATACAATTGACATTTGTCAAAATTACAAAATTGTAAAGAGCAGAGCTAATTTTAACGCAATATTTTAAACAAATATATGGAATAATTCTTATTTAATTTTTTCGTGAATTTTTATTTTATAAATTGAAGTTAAATGGAATAACAACTGAAGAAAAGGGGTTCGTTCGTAGATTATTGTCTGACTGTGTTTAGATCTTCTTTTGCAAACAGATTTCGCTATATTTGTTGACACTAACTTTTTGAAAAATAAGAAACAAATATTACAGCTTATGTCTATTTCCGTATAATTAAAGAACTTAGTTGAGAACAAAACTATATTTTTATTTACAATTACTTAAAAAAAAAAAAATTACAACGGTGCGACGCGGAGAACTCAAAGATCGATCTTATGCCAAGCAACGTTGGACACTAGAATGATAAGTAAATTTTAATTTCCTTATCTTTATCTTCTTTTTTTGAAGACCTTGCAAGATGCTTTTAAGGTTCTATTTTGAAAGGTATTCGGTTTACGGAGTCGCTTCAAAATTGTATAGGACTGTACAAAAATTTAAAGATTAAATAAAAGTTGAGTTGAGAATTAAATAAGCAAACATACGTTAAAATAAATAGAAAAGGAATTATGTCGAAAGATCAGAGTTTATCTTCAGTTATAAAACAACGTCATATTGTTTTGTATGTTGGACTTTACTCCACGAACACATCCATCGAGCCTCAAGAAGCGATCAAACGTACCAACGCCTAAATTTGAAAAACTCGAAAATTACTTTCGATACTCGAATAAATTCAAATTATTGCTATCCGCAGCATAATTTTATTTTACCTTTTATCTGTAGTGTGATTTTAGTGCGGATGTTGTATTTGTTATTCATATAAATTTCTACTGTACTAGGGATGACTTTTCCAAAAAAAAAAAAAAAAAAAAAAAAAAAAAAACACTCCTAATGTTCACTAAACTTCACTGTCACTTAGAAAAATTTTCTTTCAAAAAGATTTTTTCTTAGGTGACTGCTGTCAGTGATCCGCATCGTTACGGCCCTGTTTATCATTCCAGACCTATTACAACCGGAATCAAATAGCCAGTAGCTTCTGCGGCGTGGTGGTGCAGGTGGGATGAAGTAGGAGGTGGCGGTGGCAGAGGTAGTTGTGGGTTATAGTTGGACGAAGAAACAAAGTAGAGATGATGGATAAAACAATAGTGCGTGCAAATGTATGAATATACATACTATCTACCTTCTGCTATTCAAATTCAAACTTCTGTCGTCCACAAGATGGCTGTCAGTGATAACAACACGGCAACGATTATAAGCGGGGAAAGGGGTGTCCTAGGGAAATTGAGTGACAGGAACAAAGGACAGCATAGTTTCTGTCACGCAATCTGACAGATATATAACAGTAGTTTGAGTCTACATATAGTAGGTACCGGAGAAGGAGGGAAAACAGAATAAAAAGAAAAGCAAACACAAACACAAACAAAGAAAAAAAAAAACAAGAGAAGGAAACTAAATTCTATTCTCCGGTCATGGTTTTGACAATCACCAATTAACTACTTCCGGTTTCGTGTTCTACCAGTTAAATTCTATTTTGCAATCAAATTGACATAGACTTTGGGTGCCTTTGTGATTTTTGATGTTTCTGTCCGTCAAACTTTTCCAACCGAGCACCGACTACTGTCAGACCAATATGAGTGGGGTTTGATGGTTGATTGAGTTTGAGTTGAAGTTGAAGTAGGGTTCTGCATTTTTGGATGAGTGATGGAGTGTGTGTGTGTTTTTATGTGGTTTACACACTTGCAATTTTACATAAAAGACATTTTATTATGATGTTACTCGTCTCGTTTAAATGACATAAGGTAAGAGGAGTATGAGTGTCCACATTCACACATACATATGTATGTACAATACATACAAAATTAAATTAAAATTGTATTTTAAACAAAATTGAGAGAATGAAGATTATACCAATCATCAAATATACCCGAAATCTAATTAGTATCCCACTAATGCATTTGTTGCGTGTGTCATAAATGCAACAAATTTGACACATCTGTTGTAGTTTAATGACAGATACACCATCAACTATTTGATGGCTTAATGAATGCATCAATGAATGCTCCATCACGAATGAGTGAGAGTATAGCAGATGTTTTTCATGTCAACGCAATTGCAACTGCAACGGTGGAACGTGTCATTAAACCTTGCATCGTGTCATCGTTGCTTAATACGTACCTACACATAATGGGATTATGACGAATCGATGATAAATAATAGTGTGTCGATATATGTGATTTAGTTCGTTCACTCTTTACCGTGTGAAGGTTGGTGGATTTGGTTGTTTTTATCATGATGCATGAATAGAGAACCGACTGTGGACCGTGTCGACCGTCAACCGAAGAGATGACGACTACGATAAAATTGCAGTTCGGTGAACTATAATGGTCACTTGGTCATCATTATCAACCAAGGGATATAGTGTGAAGGGGTTAATGACAGATGGAAGAGAGAGCTGTTTTGTTAGAAGAGTTATTTTGCAAAAGTTTATAGTTGCTAATTAGGTAAAGTAGTATCTGATAAACACAATTCGAGTTAATTGATATAGGAATAGATGTTAAGTTCAGATTATGCTAAGTTGGTGAGTTGAGTTTTAAAACAAAATATCATGAAATATGTCAGAAAATTGTGCTTTGAAGAAATTATTTACTAATCTATTATTTCCACTACCAGCGTCTCAGAGAGATATGGGGACATTGAAGAAAGAGATTTAACAATATAGGTCTAAAATGGCTTCTCTTCGGGTAATCAGTGATTGATATAGTTGGTTGGAATGTTAATGATTTAAATCCAAAAATATTTTAGTTCGAGTTCGGGAGTTATTTTTTTGGGTGGAAGCTTGTTGTTAAAGATCTTCTGAACTGAAGAAATAAAAGGAGGTTATTATCAATCAGAAGATATAGAGAAATGGCAGAAAAATTTGGGATATTTATGAAACCACGATTTCCTATTGGAAGTTTGAAGATTTCAGGCTGGTTCTTTGGAAAAGAATGTTATATAATAAGCAATTTTGTGACTAAATTCGGCAATGAACGGATCTTACCTACTGTGGGATTTTAGAAACTCATGAATGGGATATTCGCAAAAATAGGAGACATTCTTTTAAAAGTGAATAAATTGTTAAAACTTCAATAATTGAAAATGCGAATGGATATTAAATTTTAATTTTTTTTTTCGAATTACCCAATAACCCATTTTTACAGTTGGTCAATAAATTATTGGAGATATATTTTGCGCGAATATCCTAAAAACTCTGATTTTTCATATCTGATTATCGAGTTTAATCATATTAAAAATTATTGAAAAAAGTTAAAACTAAATTAAGTTTTCAAATGTTTTGGAAATTCTCCAAACAAATAAAGTCTCAAAACTTCTTTTTACTTTGAAAAATGTCATCATTCAATTTATAATGGGCGATTTTGTTGGTATTTTGTTTTTGGCAACACTGGTTTTGACAGCACAGGTACGTGTCACTACAGTTTCGTCTTACAAATGAACGACGCTTGCAAATTATTGAAATCTATTAGTACTGTTAATCGCGCACTTCTTCCATTGTATGGTGACTTTAATCGACCTACTGATCTATTCGACGAGTTGTTGTGACTAAATTTCGCACCAAATTTACATTGTTGGACATTTAACCAATAACACGTTTACGTAGAGTGCGAACTGAGGATAATATCACAGCTGTATCGGAAAGTGTAAGCGATGACCTTGAATTATTGATTTGGCGCCATATGAAGCAATTATGGATACATTACTTTCTTACGTAGAGAATTTTGCGAATCTGAATGACTTATTACAACGCTGTATATGTGGTAAATGGGGTCATGAAAAGTTTGCCGAAGTTTCTCTTTTTTATTGAAAAATAATGTTCAGCGACCAAGCTTATTTCTAGTTGAATGGATACGTGAACTATCAAAACTGCCATATTTAAAGTGAAGAACAGACAGAAACATTGCAAGAGCTGGCAACGCATCCAGAACAAATCAAGGAAGGAGCTTGATTTCTTGAAATTTCATGTCATGGGCTACACAACATGCGTAAAAGTGAAACAATTTAAAAGCGAGTTAGATGAAAAGTTTATTTCAAACTTTTTTTTGTGGGACTCATGTTTATAGTGATAAGCCCGCCACGCCATGCCATCTGCCACACTGACGACTACCATAAAATGTACTACAAAGGACTTTCCGAGTTGGTTAATTTTAGCTCATACGAGCCAGGTATATAACCCACTGGAGTCTACCAAGCTTAGTTTTTGTCATAATAATTGCTTGGAGGTAGATTAACACGAACTTTTAATTTAAAACATTAATGCCCAATTTCATAAACAGCTTTTATACGTTTAACAGGATTTTAAACTGTAAAATGGGATATTTTGGTTTCACCAAGCGTTTTAAAGTAAACAAGCTTTTAAACACCTTTTAAAACTAAATGCCCATTTTTGGCTCATTAAATTTTAAAAGTGTCATTTAAAAATTAATATGAAAGATTGACAGCTGATGTTATGTTTTGTAAAATTTGTGTTCTCAATACTTAGAGATACAGAATGAATAGGTAAACAAATTCAACATTGCATTTACAATATCATTTTTATGATTTTAATTTTTAATTAGAATATTAGATTGGTCATCTTCATCTGAAGAAGATTTTCATATTTTATTTTTGAACGACACACGATTTTTGATTTTGAAGAAGTTTACATTGTTGTATTTTGCGATTCTTGTCATTTATTTCAACATATAATGCTCTCATTTTTTCTCACACAAATCGCTTAATAGACAGAAAAAAGGGGTTTTCTTTTTACAGGGTTGTGAAGAGAACTCTATTTTAACAAAAATATCCCTGAAATTTCCCATTTGAAGCTTGGTGAAACTGAAAAAATTTAAAGGCCTGATAAAATTTAAAAAGCTTTTAGATAAAAGTGCTTTTAGTGTTTGTTTATGAAATCGGACATAAGTTTATTAGTGACGATTTGAAAATGTTTACATTGAGGATATTGGCTGTGAATATGTCAATATCCTATTTTTGTTAACAAACTAAGTTGTTGAACCAACTTTTGATTTCAGTTGACGTTTACGAAAATGGATCGCTTAACTATCGCACAAATTGTTAAAACCTACTACAAAAATGGTGATTCTGCCAAAGCCACATATCGTGCTTTAAGAGGAGATATGTATGTATGTATGTGTAAAAAAGTGGTCGAAAATTACCTCAAAAGAATCGATGCTTGCAATGGATAACGTTTAAAAAAAGTTTATTACACAAAAACCAAGTCCAAAACGAATTGATATGCGCGATTTTCAGCTTAATCTAAAAATCAAAACCAGGGTTATTGAATATCTACCCACTAATTATAACGTTTATTAAATTACCAAACTTATAGAAAGAAGCCTGATAGAAAAACTAAAAGCTGGATAATTAGTATTTCTTTGTTTTGCCCATCTTGTCAACAGAAAAAAAAAACAAAACCATTTGACAACATAAAACTTTTTCAACCTATTTTACTAAAAGCAAAACAACCAACAATACCAAAATTTCTACATAAATTCATTTCCTCTAGAGATCATTCAATATGACTCAACCATTATTTGACCTCAATCTAACTTATAACTTAACCAACTCTTCCTTCGTTCTTCGAGTTGTGAGGTGCGTCTTTAGTGGGAGTGGAAGGAAGGCATTTGAAGTTTCCCTAAAGTAATCAATTGGTCAGCTCATTCCCTTAAATATTATATACTCAATTTCTCCATATCTTAATTTCAATTATCCCAAAACCAACTGATGCCAATATTATTTGTAGCAGTAGGATAGATCTATACTAAAGGACAAAGACAAGACAAGACACAACTCACAAGACAAGAAACATTAAGTGGCATTATTCTCTTGACACCTACATATAAATACATACTCTCACACACACACACAACTTCCAAATCCACACCACACACACACACACACACAAAGCCATACAAACAGATAGCTGTCTTATCTGTCAGTAAAGTCGCCATTAATTAATTCATCTTCTATATCTCTACATAATATTATACAAGTAGGGAGTTGGGAGTAGGGATATCGAAAAAGACACATTGTACAATTCTAATTATTTTATTTTTTGTTGTTGTTGTTGTTGTTATTGGTGGGTTCTTACTTAAATATCCTCATTGTCAATATTAATCCCAACACTCAATAAAATTCGAAACAATTATTTAGTTAAAATATATAGAGGAAAAGGATATAGATGTAATTTCCCAAAAGATAGTCGCTTGATACCCAATTTCCTAATGTGTTTTTTTTTGTTTCTCTCTCACTCTTGTTTGTATATATGTATGTACATAATAATATTGTTAATTCCTTTACCATATATGAAGATATCTATATTCGAAATATTTGCTATACTGCTGCTGTTTGGATGCTTGAAAGCTTTTCTAGAAATGCCATCACTTTAATCTATTAAAACATTTCTCAAATTGCCCACAGGACATGCAGCAACAGCAGTAGAGCAAAAGGCTCTTCGGGTCCTTGCTTCTCTCGTGTGCGTTTGGTTTGGTCATTTTCCGTACCCGCATCAAAAACCCGACAAAAATCCCCCCATACCCCCTTCCCCGTTACCTTCTTAAATCCCATCCAATTCATAATAAGTTCACACCAAAATCCCTCCTGAGATCATCTCTTCTTATTTAACCTATCTCTCTCTTTCTATATATACATATATATCGTTCTATCTTTTGCTCTTTCATATACATATATCTTTTGTTTTCTCTTCCTGTTGGCCATCAGCACATACTCCTCTGATACCATCATCGTCGTTACCAATGCTGCCCTCTTTTGTCCTAATTTCGAAATTAATCTGCTCTCAAGCTTATTCGTATCTCATATCCTCTTTAGCCCAATCTAA
Source organism: Eupeodes latifasciatus (assembly GCA_920104205.1). Taxonomy (NCBI): domain Eukaryota; kingdom Metazoa; phylum Arthropoda; class Insecta; order Diptera; family Syrphidae; genus Eupeodes; species Eupeodes latifasciatus. The sequence goes on from OV049924.1 coordinate 148,890,705, forward strand.
AATATCTCCACATACATATATCTGCGTATAGGTTATAGGTATAGAAAAACAATACATATAAATGTATGTAGGAAAACTGAGAAAACTCATTCGTGTCGGTTTGAAATCCCAATCCAAACGAATAATAGGGAATTTGGTGATGGCCTAGATTTTGAACTTCCGAAATAGGTACACAAACAAATTTAATACACCTCCAAAAAAACCCTTTCTCCTACTCATACTCGTAGATATATCCAGCATCAGTATCCGCCTTCCCAAGTCCCAAATCCCAACACCGACCGTCACGAATACATATACTCATATTCTCTCTCTAACAACTATCCAACCAGCAGATGTGACCCCATTTTCCAAAAATCGCAGTCACATGAGATTTATATTTTGTGCGGTCAGGTTTTGTGGTATGCGGTTTTAGATTGCATATAATAACGGTGATTCGAGTTTCGAGCGAGTTTTTTAGGGGCACAAAAAGGGGGGGTGGTGTAGATTGGAAAACTACTCTCTTTCCATACGTTTACACGATAGAGGCGGATCTCCGTTCAGGGTTGTTTAAAAGTCCTTCCGGTCCAACAATGTCATAGACGACGATGACAACGACAACGACTACGACCAAGAATATTCCTTGTCTCAAATTAAATTTTTCTATATGAAACAAAAACCAAGTATTTTTTGGTCGGCTCGATATTCACGTGAAGTCCGTCCGTTTCGTTTCTAAGTGATAAGTCAACATCACTTTGGGCCTTCACTCTTTACCTACATACATATGTACATAGCTTTTTATACGTTGCAACTCTAAAGGACAGAAACAAAAAACAAGAACGACTGAACAGATTTTGAAAAGAAGATACTTTGTGCTCCTAAATATTCCTATGTCCGTCGTCCATCGTCGTCGTCGTCGTCGTCCTCTGTCCTCCGCCTGATGATAGTGGCCCGAAAACGACATACACCACATTTCTCTACATGCTACATCAGCATAGCACAAGAAGAAGTTCGCCTGCCCTGCCATCATGAACACACAAAGGTACGTTCATAAAACGGACCTACCAACACACATACCTCACCTTCCACCAAAAGAAAGAAGTTTTCGGGTGTCGAGAATTAGGGAAATGTTTTTTGCAGGTCATTTTGCATTCACCCGGCAAACATTTCATTTCTAAAAGTTTAATTGAAGCATTTTATGGACAAAATTTTATGCAAGAACCATAGGTATAGCCAACTTTATGTACTCGTATGTATGTAGGTCTACTCTGGACAGACAAGACTTTGATGATTTAAAGGTTCAAATGGAAAATCCTGGCGACCAAGGAAAGTCAAAATCTCCATATCGATGAGTTTCTTCTTCTGTTTTCTTTTTTGGTTTTTTAATTTGTAAGTATGTTAAGGTATGTGTGGTGTGTATGTATGTATGTAGGTGTATTTTTGTTTGATATCCCAGAACGAGTTAAATGTAGGTTTTAGGTCGTAAAAGGTATAAAAATGAAACAAACTTTGCTTGATTGTATATACATAATTGGATTTGAGAAAATTGATATAACATGGCAAAATAGGTAGGTAAAGAGTCGAGTTAAAAGGTGATATGTTGTGTCAAAATTCTAAAACTATAAGATACTTATTCGTACATGTATGTATCTGTATGTATATTAGGGTACTTTTAAATTTAATTAAGTTAGATAAATAGATAGGTAGTATCTATCTATAGTTAAGAATCAAATGACAACAAGTCTTTAAATCGAGACATAGTTTTTGTTACTACAATGGATCAGAAGTGGGATTGTATTGATATATGGGAATTGTTACACATTCTTCTTTTGTTTGTTACGATGAGAGATGATGGGAAGAGAATGAGAATTAAGGACTTGTCTGTTGTTAAATTTAATAGATGATTTTTGTTTAAGGGAAAATGAGAAAAAGAGTAGATACTCGTATATACATACATAAATGTTTTATGTACCTCTATACAATAAATAGGTAAAATAATTGTGAATAAAATTAAATGGGGTGGATTGAAGTGTGACAAAAGAAAGTACCTATATCTATTTAGACAAATAAAAAGGTATCTTTGTGTATGTATACAAATGAGGTAAATAAGGCATAGAATTGAATATTTATTAGAAAATCAATTAAAATTTAATGACACAAATAAGGAAGAAGAATAATGATATATAAGAATATAAATAGGGGACAAAATGGAAGAATAGCATTTTCTAAGATAAAAATTATACATAGTATCATGGAGCAGAAAACCAAGCTCACTTTAAAGACATAAAGAGGATTTGAGGGTTATGTTACTTAATAAATTGGTCTATACAATTAAAAGGACTTTAAAACCCTTTTTTACGTCTATGGTAAAGGCTTTTTAAAGACCTGATTTATTACAGTCTCATTATTATTATAAGCCCACTCAAAAGTGTGTCACCTTATTTATAGAAACATTATTATAGATAGCTTTACTAAAACAATAAAATCTGTAATAGAACACGTTTGATGGACAAATTAGGGGAAAGTTCTCTATCCTTGAAAATGCGAAATGAAGTTTAAATAGAAAGTACTCGTAGGAAATACATAAGGTCTTCTCTGCCGAAAAAAAGACAATTCGGAAGCCCAAGCACATCAGTTTTGGAACCTGGTCCGAAAACTTAATAGAACAAAATATACTATTAGCCCGGGTCTTAATTCAAATAGACTGCAAACATATTTCGAGCAATTGCTAAACCCAGATGAGCCAAATAAGTTTCTGATTCAGTATGCCAAACCTGGCTTTAAAAATAATATTTTAGATGCAACAATTTCAAAGCAGTGTTTATATCGATAAACAACCAAAAGGATGGAAAGGCTGCGGGCTCAGATGGTATACCCGCAGAATTCTACAGATATGGTACAGATACTCTTGTTGTATCTCTAACAGCAGTATTCAACCAGATCTTAGAAGAAGGAATCATCCCAAATCAGTTCAGTGATGCATTGATTTTCCCAATTCACAAGAAGGGAAGCACTGAAGTTCCGGAAAACTACAGAGGAATCTCGTTATATTTACATCGATTCTGCTCAGTCGTTTAAATGAATGGATACATTCTAATAATCTGCTCTGTGAGTTCCAAGCTGGCTTCAGATCGGGATACTTAACCGTCGATCACATTTTTGTACTCCGCTCGATTGCTGACTCGTTTCTATCGAGAAATAAGAAACTATTTGCATTTTTCGTTGATTTCAAAGCTGCTTTCGACACCGTGGATCGCAATGCCCTATTTTACAAGCTTTTCCAGTTAGGAATAGCGCTTAAGTTCGGTACAGTATTGCAAAATTTATACAAGACTACCAAAGCATCAGTGTGGAATGGCCAATGCTTATCAGAGTGGTTCCAAACGAAATCAGGAGTTAGATAGGGCTGTGCACTCAGTCCAACCTTGTTTGCACTCTTCATTGATGATATCGTCGAAGCATTACCAGCAGGAATCGAGTACGCAGGCGTTAACTTTAAAGCTCTTCTTTTCGCTGACGACATTGTCCTACTCGCGTATACACCGCAGTCCCTTCAGCTAATGATATATAAGCTTGCTGAATATTGTAAAAGGTGGAACCTAGTGGTACATTTAAGTAAATCCAAAGTGATGGTTTTTAAGAATGGCGGAGGAAGATCGGGTGCAAGTGAGCAATGGCACTATAATGGTGAAAGAGTGGAGTTGGTAAAAGAATACAAATATCTAGGAGTCTGCTTTACTAAGAACTTGAGCATGGAAAAACATCTCACTGACAAACTTGTTAAGGCGAAAACAGCTTTAAACGTAGCATGGAAGCAATGCTTTAATAATAAGGAAATTACGCATACCAGTAAATTCAGGGTCTTCGAAACTGTGTCGGAATCAGTTATATTTTATGCAGCGCAAGCTTGAAGAGGTCGGAAATGTGAACAAGTGGAAAAACTGCTCAGATTTTACATTAAACTGATTTTCCACCTTTACAGGTTTATCGCCTTTATTTATAAAAACACTCAAGCTGCAGGTCGATTACATCCTCAAAGCTATGGATATGCCAAGTTATCGTCCCCCAAAGAAAGTAGTTCTTCAAATAATCCAATCCTGAAGTGGATGGTTTAAAGACTGGATAGAACTAGCCGCGCAGGTGGATGTTGACCTAAACTATAGTAACCTTGCCTCTTGGAAACCAACTTTATATCGCCTAATAGCTCGTCTGGATGAAGCCTCACAAGAACAATACACGTAACAAGCCAAAAGCTCACTGCACCGCATGATTTACAGAAGACCAGACTACGATCTAAGGGAAAGAAACTGCTTCCACGACAAATATACCATAGAACAAAATTTCGTTCATGTTCCGGCTAAGAGGAGAACTCCTTAATCTTAACTACATTCCTCATCGCGATGACTTATCGATTTTATGCAACCTGTGCAACTTCAAAGAGCACACATCTAAAATCAAAATCTAATCTAATCATAAGATTTAACTTAACTGACTAAACAGAGTTCCAGATTATTCTCAAAAATTCAGGGACCTCCGCATTGATTTGACTGAGCGGAGAACTTTAAGCTATGCGCAAGAGATTGGCATGGCGGGCGCGGATTTCAAAATACGATTAAATTGTGTCAAGAGCTCAAAGTAAATGAGCTTAGGCTCTTTAGGCTTTGGGGTGCTTTTGAATTTTATTGAAGGATGATTTCGATTGCATATGTCATTACTATGTTTTTAATGAATGATCTGATAGCATTGTCAAATAGATCATGCGATTTAATAATTTTTGAAATATTTTCGTCAAATTTGTCAATCCTCCTTATTAAAATTATTTATAGCAGACCTAGGATCCCTTCCAAAATATTTCCGCATTTGATAAGTGTGAAATGCCAAGCCTAAAAATTGGAAAGTGCTGAAAGATCACAGAACAAATTGTGAAAAATAAAATGTAAAATAAAAAATTCTGGTTGCTAAGTTTTAAATGTCAGCTTAAACCTCATAATGTAAGGGGTGGTTTAATTTTAAGGGCTACGTCAAGTGTTTTTTTGCATTTCATTTGACATTTCTCAATTTCAGAATCATTCAATTTAAACAATGGAAAGATACAAAATTCTAGAGTGACGTTTGGTACATCGGGCCATATTATTTCTAACAAAACAATGGCCCTTTTGCGCGGCAAATTCAATGGCCGTGTTGCTATTTCACGTGGTGGCGATATCAATTGACCGCCAAGATCATTGAGTGACTTGACTATGTTGGACTTCTTTCTTTGGGGTTATTAGAAAGAAAAGGTGTATGTCGATAAGCCAGCAACAACTCAAGAGCTAAAGGATTTGATAATTCGACACATTAACCGCATATAATTTATATTATGCTTCAGTGTCATCGAAAATTTGGACCATCGGATGGAGGAGGCACCGCCGAGGCCGAGGTCGCGGCGGCCATTTGGCCAATATTTTGTTGAACCTTATATTTTTATAATAGTAGGGAAGGACAATATTCTCCTAATTAATTTGTGTTTTATTCAAAATGAACATCGGCCCTTAAAATGTAATCACCCTTTATTAAAAACTGTGATTGCGACAGTTTCAAGTTTAAGTACAAAATTTTGGACAGGCAACGGCCTAGTCACTGATAAAGCTTCAGTTCCCATCGATCACCGAAATCAAGCATCAGTGAACGTGGTTAGTAGAAAGATGGGGACCGTCTCGAAACCTACCGCGTGCTGTTGTCATGTGTTCTTTCTGTCTGTTGTTCTTTCTCCTCTGTCCTTCTGTCTTGTATTAATGTCTTGTGTTGTTATCACCTTAAATAGTCTTAGTCGCTCAAGGTGCTGTGTCTCTACTCTGTACATTTATGTGCTGAGTAGTGTGTAATGTAATGTAATGTAATTTTGGAGGGCTACAGAGTGAAAAATTCAGAAAGAAAATTTCTTGATTATTAGATGGATTGGTTTTATATTTTTTACTATTATATATTTTAGTATTACATATGTCCAAAAATGTATTTAAAAACATTTAGAGCCCCCGCAGACTGCACTTTTTATCGGCCGATAGTTTGGTCGGGTTGGTCTGAAAGTGCGCACACCGACAGATTAGTTTAAATGTAATCGGGTAGCCTATCAAACTTTTTTATCAGCCGATACTGAATCGCTGTAATGTGCGCATATGCATTCCTCTCCATACTGATTAAGAAGCCGACCAAACTATCGGCCGATTAAAAGTCTGCAGTCTGCGGGGGCTCTTACATGACTTCAGGGATTGGTAACTTGTGTGTTTCAGATTGAAAGATGTAGCATTTTTCCATTACAGCAATTCATATCTTGACATCTACCGTCGTTTTATTAAAAGTACGATTGAATAAAACTGTTTTTTCGTTAAAGGTCACATGTGTTAGGTTAGGTTGAATTGGCTGCCCGGGTTGGAGCATCACATTCCCATTTCCAGGAATATGATCAGAAGACAAACGTTGTAGTGTCAATTCCAATAATGCCTTTATTTTAACTTCACATATAAGTTTGACTCTCCTAATCAATTACCAATCTTGATACAAGATTTTCAGTGAAACAAACTAAGGATAGTTAGAGCTTTTTCAGGTGTATAAAGTTAGATTAAATTTTGAGTTTCTGGTTTATCCATCATTTTTAATGTTTTGGGAGAACACTCGACAACCTTTTTTATGACTTCGGCTATAGACCAATTTCTTCGATTCTCTTAAAGTTAGTGGAAATAATTAGAACAAAGTGCAAATTGAAGCAAATCATAAAATTCGTAAGCCGGAAAATTCGTAAAGCCATCAAGCAGAAGAAGTGAAAAGAGGTAACGTGTTTTGAAATGCACAGTGCTGTTCACCATTTGAAATGCAAAAAGAACTTAAATTAAATTATAAAATGCTTTCTTTTAAACCTCAAATTTTGGCTTTTTAAACAATATAATCAAAATCCTTTAGAAATTTAATTCACGATAATAAGGAAAATTTTCGAAATTATTTACGTTAGAAAAATTCACGATAACATTTCATGAGCAAACTTAATTGGAACCATTTGAAATGCATGGAAATTTTAATTAAAATACCAAAAACAAAAGCTGTAATTTCAAATTCAAAATGAAAAAAAAGGACTGTCAAACGGAATTAACTAAATTTGTTATGAAAACTTAATTTTACGTAACATGGGAGATTACTTTAATTCTGTTCAGATACTAAGAGTTTTGATTCTATGCGGAACAAGAAACAAGCTTTAAGTAGAAAATTATGTTGAGAAATTTCGTCCAATTTTAAACAAATTTTCAGTATCACTCGGAACAATTTAAAAAAAAAAACCAATTGAAGTTGAATATTTCCAACAAGTGAACAAAATAAAAATATCTTTCCAAATGCAATGCATATACAAAAATGTTTACTAAAATGTATCCGAACTTGTATACCTACATTGAAACATGCATAACTCTGGTGTTATTGGCAAAATTTCAACATCATTTGTTCAAACGTTCGGCAAAAGGTACCCTTCATATGATCGATATATTTCAAATACCCATCAATTTTGTTTTTTTTTTTTGTCGTTTTATTTCCACAATTGCAATACCTGAAGTATGTTGGGGGTAGGTCTAGGCAGGTATACCTGGTGGCAGGTATTATAAAGCTGAAGCCGAAGCCGACCGACCAACTGATATCACACATAGAGAGAGAGAGCTCAACTTGCAGACAGTTTGGTTTCTCATTTAAATCTGTTCCGCTGGCAAATATGTATAGTAGCATTGTTGGGGGCTGTGGAAGTGGAGGCTTTTGGGGAGGGGTGAAAATATCCCTGTGGGGTGTTTTCATTTTTAATTTTTTTCTTCTCCCATTTCTGTTTTTGTTGCAGGCAAACCATTTACGGATGCGATGCAGAATATTGAGGAGGGTTGGAGTGAAAGAGGGGGGGGGTTTGTTTGGAATGGAAATTTCAAAAAAATTAGGGCACATCCCCTTAAAACATTGTTGTACCTGCAGCAGCATCTGGCTTGGCTATATACATACATACATATATTTATGTTCATATATAGAAAAAGGATGAAGCTCCAAGTTGAAACTGAAACTGATGCCGATGCTGTAGGAGGTGAACCAATACACAAAGTATACATATGTATCTACCTTACCTATGCATGGAGGTATATGGATGAAGCTCCTGCATCATGCATGCATTCTTGCATAGGATATGCAATTGATTTGATCCCGTAGCCCGAAGTCCCACTGCTGGCACTGCTGATGGAACATGAAACAGCAAAAAAGGAAGAAAAATAACAACAACAAAAAGAAACGAGTGCTCCAAAAATGAATTGATGCTTTGGGTTGTTGCCTTGCTGGTCGACAGTAGAGCAGAGCTGAGCAGAGAGCAGAGCAGCGCAACTCAGCGGTTCGAGGTAAGGTGCACTTCGGTGTGGGAAAGGTTCGACTGGATGATGGTTAAGGTGGTAAGTTGGTTAGTTGGTTGGTAGGTATTCGGATTTCGGTTGGTTTTGGTCTGTTCGAATGGGGGTTTAAGAATAGGATGAGTGTTGGATGAGTTTTTGAATTAAAATTAAGTACACAGAAGGTACACAGAGGAAAAGAGGAGAGGAGACCTAAACGACTGATATGCATACATCTACCTATCTAAATTTATACTATACCTACATACATATATAATTCGGTGTTAAAATACGTGTTTTTGCTGTGCAAGGTAGAATTTCTAAATGTATTTGTAAAAAAGGTGAATTGCAGTAATGAAGTGAACAATGTTAGTTTTCTATTAGAAGTTTCGGTCGGAGGGAGATGTTTAAAGGTAGTTGAAGACCCGTATCTGACATTCACCTTTTATATGTACATATTCTACATACATTGTATAGATAGATATATTCAGTATTACGTATGTATGTATATGCAGAATGCTAGAGCTAGAGCAAGCAGCCATGCGATAATTCTTCTTCTAAAATATGTTGCAAATGTTTGCGAATTTTCCTAATTTGAAATCCCTTTAGGATAACAATATGGTTTCGAGAGTTTTTGCTATGTTATGAATTTTTTTTTTGTATTTCTATAAAATTTAAAAATATAATGTTGTAGATGATGTTAAGTTTTTGTATTTCAATATATGTAAATTGTACATAACATAGTACTCGTAAGCATTCTAATGGATTTTAAGAATTTTGTGAATATGTAAATAGTTTTTTTATAAATATATATTTTTGTGAATAATTAGATACCTATAAATTATTACTATGAGGCAAATTTAAGCAACATCAACTATTTTTCCAAAAATCATAACTTCATTATTCCAAATATTTATGCTATCGAAAATTAGTTTTTAGAATTAAATAAAATTTTTCAATTATAATGTGAACAAATTTATAAAACTTTGGAAGAGGCTAACGAGATACAGTGATTCATCACCTTTAGATTTGAAAGATAAGGTAGATATAAATGCTTTAAAATCAATTCAATACCTTTAAGAAGGAATTTGTAAAGTTATCGAGGACATGCATCCCAAAAATATTCTAATTGGCTGTAATAATGTCATAAAAAGGATATGGTGTTGCAACCGTAGTAGTGGCGGCCGTTTAGTTGGTACGTTTTTAAGTGGAATATCTTTTTATTTACAATTAAACAAGCAACTCTTAAAACATAATGGCGCGTATTCATAGAGAATTACTAAAGTCGTGTTTTCTTGATCTATAGTTTAAGGCTTTTTGATTAAATAAACACAGCTCTTATTCATAGTCAATTTTCTTGATGTGTTTAGTAAAACCCCAATTTAAGGTTGTATTCTACTACAATTATACTTCAAATGACAGGTTAAAGCAAAAAAATACTGTTATATTTTCAAACTCGTTATTTTGTGCTGTCATTCCTAGAATTGGATTTCGAAAAAAGTAAGTAAAACAAAACTATTTAATAGAAAATCAAAAAAAAAAAAACAACAACAAAGTTCAATAATATTTTAGATGAAAACCAAGGAAAACTTATCACAGTCAAACAAAGAACTTTGTAGCGAATATTACCAAAAAGAAGAGCTACACCAGCAAGTTTACGTACAATTTATTTGATATGATTTACCTTTTCAGCTTTTCAATTCAGAAACTAAAATCAAATATGACATTTGGCTGTGATAATAACTACTAACACAGCATTTCCTATGTTTATATAGTTAAACCACAGTTTTAGCTCTAAACTTAGGTTTAAATTTATTTATAAATAGCCTAAACTCGCTGGACTTGCTTAGCAACAACTTAGCAAGAGTTTAGCAAACATCTATGAATATGCCCCAATATATTTTTTTTCTTAAATAAAAATTAAACATCTCATTGGAAAACCCTATACTAATTTTAAAATCATGAAACAAGTACATATGTATATGTAATGTACATACATATATACTCATAATTTATTTTTCAATTTTTTTTTAAATGGTTTACTTGGTTAATTTTAAGCAAAGTTTACATTTTTGAGAAGACTAAAAAGTTTAAAAAAATGCCAAATTAAAAATTCTGACATTTGAAGCGGGAGTATTTTTAGACGAGAGGTTTTCAATCTGGCAAAACTTTTTTCTTAGTTGGTCTTTTCTCAGCTCAGTTTGGCTTGACATTTTATATTTAATAGACTTAAACCTGAACAACATTCGTGCAAATTTATTACCAAAATAATGGTTCAGTTCGCGAGTTACGTCAAATATTTGGACGACATGATCGCCCAGCAAAGTCGGCAATTTGAGCAACCATGTTTACTCTACTTGATGATGCGCGTCCTCAGAGAAGAAGTACAGTGCGCTCCAAAGACGCTATATCTGCTGTGGAGCAGAAAGTCAAAGAAGGGGCAAAGGATATTGGTTTGCGGGCTTTCAAAAGCCAACTCAAGCAAGAATTGAAGGTTGTATTGGTCATAGTGTTACAGTGAATAGGTCATGTTTAATGACTTTTTGTGAATGAATGGGAGGATGGTGATAAAGACGACCGTTGGTTCCAACAAACACGGCACGGGCCTTAGCGCGGCACTATATGCCATACTGCCAACGAAACAATCTATATATTGAGGAAATTTTTGGTGTCGTCGTGGGCTTCAAGAAGTGCGATTTAAAACCACTGGACTAATTTTGTGAGGTTATATGAAGTAGCTTGTCTGCCTTGAAACAGAATATTCGGCGCGTTATTGCTGACAATTGCTGCAAAAAGTAGTCGAAAATTGGTCCTCTTGGCCGGGGCCCGAAAGAATTTTTTTTTTTTAATATTGTACGCACTCAAGGGGATATGAATACCCTTATAATGACTTTACACAGTGCGAGTAATAAGGGAGGGAGAATAGGATTTGAAAGGAGATACCGATGAACATTGGTTTTGAATGCCTGCACATTGTAATGAGTGGGAAATATTGAGTCTGGTAAAGCATTCCACATTCGTTTAGTGCAACTAAAAAAAGAATCTGCACTTTACAGTACGACCGAAATTGGGCTCAAGGGTAAACTGATGGGCATTCCTAAAAGAACGAGTTTTACGGTTGAATTGTTTGAGGGGAGGAATGCAACTGGCTATTTCATTAGAGCATTGGAAGTAGCGATAAAATAATGAGAGACATCAAACCTTACGACGGTGCTTGAGAGATGCAAGAGTTTTAGTTAGACAACGATCACCTATCATTTTTAGAGCTCTCTTTAGAATTCTGTCAAACAGACTCAAATGGGTTATAGGAGCACCTGCCCAAATATGGGAATTGTACTCAAGTTTTGGACAAATATAGGCTTTCTAAATTATAGCCAGATCAGAAGGGGTAAAAAACTTCTTCCATCGTCGGAGAAAACCTTAACACTTAGCAGCATTTTTGGCGATGTCAAATATGTGATCACTCTACTCCACAAAAAGTGATTTGTAATGCACATGCCTAGGACTGATAGCTGTTCAGTCTGCTCGATGCAAGTACCTTTCATGGATAGTGGCATTGGGGGAAGGTTGCGCTTTTAAGACATTAGACAGCATTGAATTTTCGAAGCATTAAATTCTACACGGTTTTTGATTCCCCACTGTACAATGCTGTCAAGATAAGAATTTAATGAGCTTATAATACGCTGCCGTTGGTAGTCCACATCCGAAGAACAAGGATGAGAATCTAAAAACGAATATAAAAAGATGAGGGTAATGTCATCAGCGAAACAATTTAGTGGGTTAGAAGTTTCAGACATAAGCTCATTTATAAAAATAAGGAAGAGCGTCGGAGGCAAAACGGAGCCCTGGGGCACACCAGCGTTTATTTTGTGGATATCAGATTTGAACCCGTCCAATACTACTTGAATTGAACGGTCCGAAAGGTAATTTCTAACCCAACGAAGAAGGGATTCATCAATACCAAATGCACGCATTTTCAATAAGGGAGCTTGGTGCCAAACTCTATCAAATGCCTTTGAAATATCAAGTGCAATAATCTTACTTTCTCCAAGACGATGTAAAGGTTTGTTCCACTGTTCGGTGAGATAAACCATGAGATCACTAGTGGACCTATTGCAAAAAAGATTCGTCGCATAGAATCGTTTACGCTTTCAAGTATAGGCGGAGTCATGTCACTCATTGGCAGCATCGAATTAACAGCTGTGCTGCAAGCAAATTGGCTTTATCAATCGAGCTTACATTCGGAGTGTCATTGGAAACGAGCGTTCGAACCGACGAAGACGTAATGTTACGCACATTTTTTACAAATGACCAGACATTTTTGCTACCATTGGGACATTGTAGTATTTTTTGCCGTAATTTCTGGTCATGCAAAAATTTAATGCGTCGTATACGAAGTACCCGGAATGTTTAAATTTCGCGGGTCTGGAGAGTTCGAAGGTCAAAATTTTTTTTTATTGTGTTGGTATATATGCCCCTAAAGTATGATGCAATTTTCAGCTATATTCACTGTTTACTTTGTCTGTGGTAGTTGCTAAGGTTCGACGAGTTTTTATGAGCTGGGCGATTTTTGCTGAAACTGCTGAAATTTGGCAAAAAAAAAACAATCGCATGAACATCGCTCAGGAGCTGTTAAATGACGTCAACGACGATCCAAGTTTGCTTGAAAGGGTCATAACTGGTGATGAAACACGGGTGTACGGTTATGATGACGAAACCAAAGCACAATCGTCCACCTGGAAGCATCCAACGTCACCAAGAGCGAAAAAAGCACGTCAAGTTCGATCAAATGTGAAGGTTTTCCTTACTGTTTTCTTCGATTATAATGGCATAGTGCATCAAGAGTTCTTACCACAAGGTCGTACGGTTAATAAGGAGTATTACCTTGAAGTTATGCCACGTTTGCGAGAAGCAATCCGAAAAAAACGCTCAGATTCATGGAAAAACAATTCATGGCTTTTGAACCACGATAACGCACCTGCTCACTCGTCGTTGCTTGTTCGTAATTTTTTGGCCAAAAACAATACCGTAGTCATGCCCCAACCTCCGTATTCACCAGATATGGCTCCGTGTGACTTTTTCCAAAGTTGAAGAGACCCATGAAAGGACGGCGTTTTTCCTGGATTGAAGAAATAAAGGCAAAATCGCTGAGAATGCTCAAGGACATATCAAGAGTGCTTCGAAGATTGGAAAAAACGCTGGCATAAGTGTATTATATCTGGAGGGGACTACTTTGAAGGGGACCACATAGATGTAAACGAATAAATAAATATTTTTTTGAAAAAACGAAAATTCCGGGTACTTTTTGAACACACTTCGTATGTCCATTACAGGTCCTTCTAGCTTGTTTGAACATAATGAAAACCCCTTACATCTATAATAAAGCAATATTTTGGCCATAACATTAAATGCTATGCGGTTTATTTCTTCTTAAAAACAACACGTCTAAAAAACCACCCTTTATTTTGAAACATTTTGGAAATGAAATACAATCCAAATATACATATATGTCAGCAGTTTCCTCATAACAACTACTTTGAAGTCTGTATATAAATAAACACAGAGAGATATACCATTTGCCATTAATTGTTAAATTAATTGCGTTTGAAAAAGAAAAGTTTTAGAAACTATCATACTCAAAAGTGACATCTAGAACTTAGTTCAACACTGAAAGAAATCGGTGGGTAATAAAGATGAAAAAAATCGTCAATATGATCATCATTTATTTTAGTCTAGAGAACAACAGTTCGGCAATATGATGAAAGTTTTAACTGATAAATTTCGTACATCATTTCCTTTTATCAATATGATGAAAACAGTGTGAACTTAAATTTTCCAAAAATATGCTGAACGTGTTTGAAAACTTTTCTTACAACATTAATGAATTCATTCATTAATATGATGAACAATTTTCAATTTTATGAAATATTCATTAATATGATTAACAAAATTTCTTCAATATTATGATTAAATAACTAATATTGATGAATGCATTAATTAATGTCATAACTATGAAGAACTTTATAAATGTGAAGAAATCATTCATCAACATGATGATTGCATTCGTCATTATGATGACATATCATCAGAAAATTGGGTTCATCATATACGCATATTGAAGAAAAGTAGATCAGGCAGTACTGTATTTCATCCAATTTCTTCATCAATAAGATATGACGACTATCAAAATCTGAAGTAAGCGTCAATACTGTGTTGCATCTTACACATATGAAATTGCAAAGTTAATATATAGTATCTTCTTCTTATGTCTTAACTTAAGTTATAAAACGCTATAAATATATTTAAAATTAGTATGGATATAAAAAAGAATTTTGTTGAAACTTGAAAATTGAACTTTACATAACCCATCTATCACCTGTCAAATATACAATTCCAAAAATGTAGATTTCCTCATGAAATTGAATACCCTTCAAAAGTGACAGCTATTTATTTGTCATTCTTTGAAAGATGTACAAATGATGTAAATATTTTAAAATAAAAGGACAAAAGGTTCTATCAAATATTTCGATCTTTTTTTACCAACATAAAAGTTTCCTTCCGGCACAATTATTTGACATCTGTTCACGCTCGTAACTAATAACAATAAATAAAGTTATTATTCTAAGTCTTTCAAAAAACAAAAACAATCTAACATTTGATATCCATATCTTAAGAAATAAATTGATTGAATCCTCATATAATATCTGAAACATACACAAAAAGGAATCCCTTCACTTTGCACCCTTATAGCATGCCGTATTCGAGTAGGTATAGGAAACAACACCCTATAACCTCCCGAAATGGAGCGGAGGAGCCTACACACATCACAAATACGTACATATATGTACACCAACCCTTATAAGAGGAGCAGGACCACCCAAAATCTATACCTACACAACAACCTGACTCCTTAATTTGGTTTTTACGAGACATTATTACCATTCAACCCCATGTGTGGCACTCTCCTGAAACGTGCAATGGTTACTTTATGTGATTATTTCGTGTTCTAATATTCCCAATCCAATTACGCCAAATGGATAATTAAATTAAATAATATTTATATTTAGCTTAACGCCATACAGTACCCCATATATATGTATATGTATATGTTATAGCCAAAGTAGAAATAGCAACAGTAAATATAAATATACACAAATATCTACTGTACATATAAATACATACACATATATTAAGAACAGGAAGTGGGTAGGGAATGAGCAGCGAGCAATGGACGACCAATGTGAGTAGGAGTAGCCCATCCTGTGTTCCTGATGATTCGACAAGCCAGGTCACCGCAGTAATTACAAAGATTGGCTATAATAATAATGTGCTTTCCTAATGCTATCTTCATGCCTACATCTTCATTTCCTTGCTCTGTACAGTTATACAATGTAAACTGTACATGAATATCACCGACTTCGCCGCGCCGCCGCGCCATCGAGCTAGACAGTAAAATTGTACAAAGAAACCGCAGTCTCTATTTCTCCGCCACACAACTGAGATAGTTATAGAAATTGGAATTTCATTCTTGATTTTGAGTTTAGAGCTAAAAGTGGATCAGATTGAAAATTACCAGAAGATTACCTTGTGATGGTTTTGGAAAATATGTAACTATTCTCAAAATGGATATAATAACACTTTGAAAATACTCTCGAGATTATAAGTAGGAGGTAAGGTTTCAATGAAATAACAAAGACGGTGCGCAGTGCTTTTATAAGAAAGTGATGTTATCAGGAGGGTTAATACCTTCATTAGACTTGCAATGAAAATTTTAAACGATCGATTTGGAAATTTTGGAAGAGTCTACAAAAATATCGATGTGGTTTTGGGTGCTGTTTAACATCAGCTCTCAAAAATCATTGTTTTTTTTGACAAAATAGAATATTTTAAATCAAATATGTATAGTGATGACTGTGAGGCAGGCAATTTGACAGCTGACAGCTGTCAGGATTCATCTTTGTAAGCGACAGTCTGGACAAATGCTGTTTTCTATCCGCTCGGAAAGAGACCTGAAGAGTAGGTTTTGGTAGCGATAAGAACCTCTTCAGAACACTTGGAAGGATACTATTCAGTCCAGCGGATTTATTGATATCAAGGTCTTTCAGTACTCTTGCAACTGGACGAGTACGAAAGAAGACTTGTTCCATAAAATCGTTTAAGCACTCAAGAACAGGAGGACTTATGACTCTCTCTGGTAGCATCGAATTAACAGCAAACTGTGCTTCAACCAAATTGGCTTTATTGATCGAGCTTGCATATAGGAAATATCATAGGGAACAAGCGTTGGAACGTTTCGCAAACTAACTTATAAAAGTCTGTCTAATTATTATTCGTATATGGGAGATGTAAAGGGGTCTTTTGTAAGTGTTGAGGCAGAGGCTCCAAAATGTGTTTAGCGTTTAATGAGGACAAAACAAAGTAAATTCTGTCATCAAGAAAGCACCTACAAAACCAACGCGACGTCTCGGCCAAAACCTCACCATCGAAAGACGGAACTTCGAGGTAATTAAGGACTTTGTCTACCTAGGCTCCGATATGGACACAAAAACCACAACAGCGTTTAGATCAAACGAAGAATTACCCTTGCTAACCGCTGTTTCTTTGGGCTAAGAAAACAATAAAATAGTAAACCCCCCTTTCGAGCAACCAAAGTGTCGTTATATAAGACTCTCATAATTCCAAAAGAAGGACTGTAGCACCACCTAAATTAAGATAGTAAGTAAGGTGCTTCTACCATCTAAAAAAAATATAATGGCATTGCATGTCTGTAATGGCTGTCACAATTCACAATCCTAAATTTCATGGACTCTTAAGTTAAGGTATACAAAAATATAATATATTTAATTTACTCTTTCTCTTGATTTTTTTTCCACAAACGTCATAATCTTAATTTGCGGGAAATGACATTTGTTAACTTAAAGGCATAAAATTCTGTTAAATTAATTGACATTTAAAAATTCAACATGGCGTAACCAGATAGCGTTGTTTTATTTTTTTTTGATAATTCAGGTTCAGCAGCTGTCAAAGTTACAAATGACATCCATATGTCAAAAAATGAAATAAATAAATTTGGCATTTGACAAATAAATTGTGCTTAGTATATTGTATGGATTTTGTTACAGAAAACAACTAATCTGTTACCAATATTACAAAATAAAAACATAAGAAAACATTTCAATAAATGATCTTGTCTTGATTTGCATTTGGATCTGTCAGACAAAATTTAACTGATGACTATAAATTATGGCAGCTGGCAATATATTATTTATATGCTGAAGTCACAGTAAATTTGACAGATGGCATGTGATTTGCAGGTTTTTATAAGAATATATTCTTTTTTACTAAATGCTTTGCATTCTGACACAGCTTTATCAGCTAAAACAATCAATAGCTACCTTTTTTAGTACATTTCTGAATCTCATATAATGACAGTTCTTCTTCTGGATCAAATAAAAAAAAAAATGGTTATGAATTTTAGGAATTCAAACATCATATCGTAACAAAACTCAAATTAAATATAAATAAAATTGATAGTTTATTCACAAAACTACAATATTGTCATTTTGTAGAAACTGACATTTATTTAAAGTACCTACGAAATACTTTTTAAGTAAGTTTTCAAAAACTTTCTTTCTTAAAAGAGATCTTTGGACTTCTTCGGCTTGCTGATGCAGTCCAAGGATTTAACGTAGTTCCAATTCGCACGAAATTGACGGCAAATAGATTGCTCTGTCTTGAGGTAATACGCTTATCAAATTTGATCTGTGATAAATCTATTTTTTGGTGTACTCTGTCACCATTCTTTTGAAACCACATGTCGTCTACGTCTTTATCTTCTTATTTTGATCATAAACATTCGGTAATCATATTGCGATAACACTGGCCATTCACAGAAACGTGACGATTGTTTTCGTCGACGGAAAAGTATGGTCCAATAACGCCGTTCGGCTAGCATGTGGATGAGGTGGTAATTCATGAAGCAAAATTTGCACAGGGCTAGGATTACTACGGAAAATTGGGGTTTATGCTTTAAATGTTGCTCTCACTGACTACGAATTTTGGTAGAAAATTTGTTTATTTTCAGACGTTTCTCGTTTGTGTTCCTTACCATGATAGAAATTTTGAGTTTATTGAATAAATTGACAGTGACAGTTTGATGATTACTTAAAGCATGTGTTCATAAATAAAATTCAAAGTTTTCAAGTCCCTAATTGGAAAAACCGATATTATACTACTTTTCCCTAAGTTTAATCCACGCTTTATGTCAATTTGATTTTAGCAAAATTGAGACAGTTACCTTATGAAAAGAAACTGTCAGAGCAATAATAATCAATCTCTTTATCAAGTGTCAGTTTCACTTAGTACATAAGTGAAAGCGATTTTCCCTCTTTGAAGGGATGAAAAGGACATGCATCCTCGTATATGCAAACAGTAATATTTAACTATTAGGAACAAAACACATGTTTCCCAAAGAGTACATTGGCGCTCATCCAATAATTATGAGTATATTATTTTCCTAATAAATCCCAAATCCAATATTCGGTTCCGCTGTTTAGACACTCTCATCGATAATCATGTCATCTACCTAGAAACTAATCAAACTCATATATTTAAAGCGAAAATTCATTTATATATTTTCTAATTTCTTAATAACTATCTGACCAACCCGACCACTGCTGTATTATTCACTTCTAACTGGAAACAAAAACTCATTTCACTAACAATTGGTTCGTACAAATTTCACAGATTCTTCGAATTTTAAATCAAAATCAATTATTTTCAAAATTATGAATTATGTAAATGTTAAGTTATACCTTCAAAATACCAACAAAAATCCCAAAGCTTTATTTCGTTGATTTCACGTACGCGAGTACCCTATGAGTTCTATAGCTAGCTGGGCTCGTAGGAATCCTTCTAAATATACATAATTTTGTATGTAGGAGGTAATAAGAGTGATAAGGGGTGACAAAATGCGACTACCACACTACCGTCAACTTTTAATGTGATGGATGTGCAATTATAATTGTTGTTCAACCGAACCAATGACAACCTAAACCTAAGCTTTTGTTTCTCTCATGTAGGCTCATACTATGCCCCCCAGTTATACTGTCCGTCGCGAATCGTCGTCGGACCCAGGCGGTAATTGTCACTAACCTAACCTATAGGAGCATAGAACTTTTTTTTTTCAATGTTTGTGTACGTCCGCCGTCGCGTCGACGACATTGGCGTTGTCGAAAGTTTGTACGACTCAGGCTGTAGTTGAAGTGAATTATGTTAAATTTTGTGTTTGAATAGAGGTTGAGGTTTATTCCAGGGAACGACTACGAACAATCCTCGCATTTCAAGCCTGATGCCTGATAAGTATTCCAGCCATGGTACGTGAGCCACATGAAGAGAAAGAGCGACATCACATCATATGAGAGATTTGAAACTGATTTAGATATTAGGCTCAGAGGCAAATGAAATGAGTGATGCATGCAAAGTGATTAGTAATGTTGTTGACCTTATATATGAGTTATTATAACTGACATAGTACACAGTTGGTACACGGAACTCCAAATAATTATATGAAAGACCGAAATGCCAACAGCGACAACGACAACGACAACAACGCCACCTACACACATTTGTAGTTGTAGTAAGTAATATTTATAAAATAATGAAGTGAGAATTTAGGCATAAAATATAATATCTAGCCCAATTATGTAATTGGTGTTAGTTAGATTAAAGATAATGTTTATAGATGTCATCGTCTCGAAACACAGTCAAACCTCTAAAATTCGTTTCTCAAACCTATATATATATAGAGAATGACAAATCTTGAATAGATTAACCTCTGTGTTTTGTTGATAGATGATAAAATCATATTTAGGACTTAAACAACCCTCTGTATAAATCTGAAGTCTTCTTAAGGCTATTTTATCCCTTTATATGGATATGTAGATACACTTTTGTTGATTGATTGATTGAGTGTATGAATATCTTGGAATTTTCTTATTAAATTTCTTACATTAAATTCCAACAGGGTTATGTTGTGTAAATATATACTATAAAGTTCATAAATCACACACAACAAACAAATACATAAATAAACAATTATAAAACTAAACTAACCACAAGTAAGTAATGCAAAATTGATAAACCAACTTCAACATAAATAAATTCCTAAATTCTAAATATCAAATATCACTCAGTATTCTAATACATATTTTCTGTTCATTTCCTATTTCTTCCCTTTCTTCTTTCCTGTTTCTTCCCCCAAAACATCATTTCCATTCTCATTCCTTCATTTCTTCTTTCTTTAAATGAAGGAGAAGAATAACAAAAATGAAGCAACATTCGAAACAATTAAATACACGACAAGATATTTTATTGGATTTCGAACAAGATTACCTAAAAGCAATAAATAGGTGACTCTTTACATCAGGAATTTTTAAACATAAAATATATAAAAGAAACCAATTACACACACACAGCCACACATATTGATTATATACATACATATATATGTACAGAATTGGCCAAAATAATAGGAACAATTCCTAAAAAAATAAAAGTTTTACTTATTAGATGTAAGTTTATGAAAACTTAAAGGAGTATGCAAATTTTCGCAATCCGTTTGCTTTAGGCTTTGCAATAAGCTTGTCATAAAAATAGCAGCATTCAATAAAATTTAACACAAAACAAGACATTTTGATATACCATTGTATTTTTGGTATATTCAAATATTCAATAAAATTTAACACAAAACATGACATTTTGATATACTCGTACCATTGTATTTTTGGTATATTCTTATCAAAGAATCTATACTAATATTATAAATAAAAAATATGGTTTGTTTGTTTGCTTGTTTGTCCCTATTTCACGTCGCAACGGAGCAAAATTTATGACATGAATTTGTATGTGGAGGTAGTTACGAGTCTCATGAGTGTTTTAAGCTACTTTTTACTTCTGTAAAATATCTCATTCACAGCTCATTCCAGCAAATTCGCCTGTTACACTTATAAATAGATATTCAATATTCTTTTTCTAAGAACACTAGTTAGTAGCATATCATTAGGTGCTGCCTGCTGTTGGACCAACCATTATTGCCTATAATTAGGTGTTTCTTATAATGATATTAATGGGCGGTTTAAAAAATTTGTAATTAAGTACAAAGAAGTCCTAAACTTATTGCAAGTGTTAACCCTTATTTACAAAATAACATATCCGACAATCAGTTTTTCTATATCATATATCGATTCTAGCTAGATGTGAGGGAATATTTGTCAGTATACTCGTACAAGTTATGGTCTCAGAAAACAGCCCTCATACCCAGGAGCCTGATTATGAGGTTCGCGGCGGATCGTTTTCAATTCGACCTTTTAAATTCGTCTCGCGTCTTATTACCTTATTAACGAATTCGCAGCGAAGCGAAAATAGTTCTTCCTATATTCCAGTGACTTGAAACTTTTGGTTTGACTTTTTCTTCCTATATTCCAGTGATTTGTCAGCTTTCCACAAATTTTGTTTTGTTTTGATTGAATTTGTGAAATTTGCGGTGATTTATTCAAAATTTTATATTTTATTGTGGATTTTGGATAAATTATGAGAAAATTAAAATAAAGCTAACTCACATTTTTATATTATTACAATCCGCCAAAAAAAAGCTGTCGGATTTAAACTCGCCAACAATCATTATGACATTTCAAATTCGCCTTAGAAATCGTTAATTGGTCGAATTCAAAACGAAGAAGGCGAAAGCAATAATTGAAAAATGGCAAACTCGCTAGCAAAACGATTCGCTGCGAATCCCATAATCAGGCCCCAGTAGAGTTTCTTAACTTACTTGAGCTGCCCGGTGTGCCCTCATATAAGCTGAAATTTAAATGTAATGCTTATGCGAAATTTAAATGCCCCTCAATTTTGTACACAAGCCCCTGGAATATCTCTATGTTATATTTTAATTTTCTTTTACCACGCGGCTAAAAAACTTTTATTTTTAACGTTGCATTCATTCGATTTGGCATAGAGTCAAAAAACTCCTGGCACGTTTCTCGTGGAATCGAATACCAAAATTCATGGACAATTCTCCATAAATCTGCTTTGTTGGAAAGTTTTTTCTCGCTAACCTCAATATTTAGCTCATTCCAAAAGGTTATCAATATGATTTAGATGAGGTGATTGAAAAAGCCACTATATTTAACGTTAAATTTGTTTCGTTGAAACTAAAGCTTTGTTGACTTTGCTGTATTTGCTTAGGGTTGTTGTATTGCTGGAAACGCCATTTAAGTGGTTTATTTTTATCAGCTCATTTATCTACATATAACTTTAATTGGACGCCCCAACGCCCCACCAAGAAAAACACCCTTACAATATTATGCTTCCACCTCCATTTTTGTACGGTTGCTATTGAATACCGCGTATTGTAAGCCTGACACTTTGGGCGACGAACAAACAGTTTACCATTGATTTCGATTAAATTAATTTTTGTTTCGTCGCTGCAAGGCACAGTCCTCTACTTCTTTTTGGCCTGAAGTGGATCGTCTTCTCTTAGATACATTTTGGCAAAGCAGATCCGCTTTTGAGTGTGTATTTTTTTCAGTAAGGGCACATTCCTTGGAGATCATGCGTGAAGGTCAGTATGCTGCAAGATACGACAAACAGTTCTATAACTGACTGGCGTTTCTATTTACCGCTGCTGATCTTTTGAGGACACAAACGGATTCGTTTTAGCTTTTCTCACCAACGAACGTAGCTTTTGTCCCTTGCAAACATAATACACGGATGCAGAGCGTCCAATGAGTTTGCTATCTCTTTTATAGATCTACCACTGTTATGCAAAGCTAAAATGGGTTTGCGTAAGTCTTCAGTGTAGTGCTTTGCTCTTGGAAATGCTTTGTGAATTAACAAAATTTCTCAAAATACCGAAATTAATTTCAAAATCAAAATTCTCACCAAAATCTGGACATTTTTAAGCTAATAACAATTGTTTTGTGCTTTAATTCGAATGTTGATATTTTTTGACCAGCAAATAGTAAATTTTGTAGTTGAAAAATATTACAAAGACCTTTTCGTTACTCAGAAGACTATGTGTTGAATAAATCGAAACTAATTTATTCAGTACTCGAATAACTAAAGTAAAAGTTACAATATTACTCAAAAGTAAGGAGCGTTACTATTATTATGGCCATAGCTGTAGGTATCCGTGTAGCTATAGTAAACTTCCTTTCATGTGTGCATTAACTTAATATCTATAAGTACATTGTAACGTACGTATTATAGATACATTCGTAGATACTTCTTGTATAGATATTAAAAGTTTCAATATAAGAAAGCTCTTAAAATCCTATCAATTTATAAAAAGAGGAAAATAACACATTTTCGAGAGTCAATTTAAATATAATCCACACACCTCTCTTTTTCAATAAATTTATATATGTACATTGTACATTCTATATGTATACTCATATGTAGGTCGAATAAAATACATACATATATTCTCGTTAAATCTGAAATTCGTACACATTTTCATTCTTGGAAGTTTGAAGCATCAGCACAATGTTCTGATACTACTTATGTTTGAAGGTACTTTACCTATAAACAGGGTGTTTCCAGTTGAATATTTTTGTTCTATCGATTAAATTCATATGACAGATGAGTTAAACAGTAAATTTTGCAAATGGCGGCAAATGTAAATTCAACTTTGACGTTTGTCAAGTAAAACAACAATACATTAATCGAAATAATCGATTTTTTTAAAGAATATTAATTCTTGGGTAAGGACAACTTTTGGGCTATCTTGTACTTTAAAACTAAAAGTTTGATATACATAAGTACAATTAGGACAACTTAAGCGCTATCTTGTACTTACAAATAATTAAATTGATCTTAATTAATTTCACAAAAAATGATTTTGAAACTGTCATTTCGACTCGAAATCTAATGGAACCCTGTCAATTCTTTCTTCCGTCTGAAATTTAACCAACAAATAATTCAAATTCCATAAAAAGGCAATGAATTGATTAATTGCCAGTTTATATTAAAAGAGGCTCATATTAATCTAAACTATAAATTAAACAATCAAGATGGCCGTTGGTGGTTTTTTGTCAAAAATATCCTTTGTGAAGTATGATTTTGCATATGGGAACTCTTATCTACAGATAAAAGAAGAAGTAGGATCGAACTGTGAATTAAATTTTGACGTTTATTCGAGTCCCGATTATAAATGTTGGTACAATTGATATCTCTTTTGTATATCGAGGGCATGTTCGTAAAGTATGATAAGTAGTTTGTTGTTTGACATTTTTCATTTTTTTAGTGAGAACTTATGTCTTTTACCGTTTTCTGCACTTTTTAAGATTTCATGTTTTATCTGAGACCAAAATATTGCTAAACAAAAACGCGACAGAATTAAAACAACTGTATTTTAATAAGAAATACGCTGCATTTTGTATCGTGTTGGTGTCACAGAAAACTGTGTAATCTATCCTAAGCCAACGCGTTTTTGAATCAAGAACATATGGCCTCTTAGCTATATAATTTTTCCTGGTTTCATATGTGTTCCCGCACTAAAGCGTTGAAAATGCATGTTTTTATTTTTTTTATCTTAATATGTATATAAAAATCCAGTGTCATATGTATGTTCGCAGTGAACTCTTCACCAAGTTAACCGATTTCGATGAAAGTTGGCATTTTATATGTAATTTGGTCTAACTTGAGATATAAGATAGTTTATATTTCGATTAATGGTCTTAATAATTTATAATTAACAATAAACTAATTGTCAATGTTGATGTTTGTTATTAATCGTAAGTTTCATAAGTATCGAACAGATGGCGGGCGCCTTAAATCAGATTTTTTACAGAAAACTGTCGGATCATCTATCGTGAAATTGTCATAGATGGCGCCACGTTGGAATTCGAAATTTCTTTTTCAACAACACGTGGTGCAATGTGATATTTTGATCGATCTATAACGTAACATCGCTTTTTCTGGATTATTTCTCATTTAATTTTATGTGCTCTATATAATTCTGAATATTTCTTTTCAACTACTAAATTACAGTTTCATTAATACAATCTTAATATATAAAAATCCAGTGTCAGCAAAATTACTGTAAGCAGTTACTAAGACTATCTACACTAATAATAATATTAAAGAGAGTAAAGATTTGTATTTTTGTATGTAACGAATAAACTCAAAAAGTACTTGACCGATTTTAATAATTCTTTTTTCATTAGAAAGCTACATTATCTGTACCTATTTATGTCTACCCGTGAGAAGCCGGGACGGGCCGCTAGTAGTCTTATAAAATTTTGTGATGACTCTGTATAAACTGTAGTACGACTACAATTCAGAATAAAACCCCTGAAGAAGTTGGAAAAATCCAACGAAACGTCGGGAAAAGGATGAAATAAAGTTTGTTTTATTTGCATTCGGAAACCACTGATCTGTAAGCCTGTCAACAAATACATATTCTCAATAAAAAAACCCAAACAGATCACCAAATAAGCTCAAAAAAACCCATATAGTATTTTGGCAAAGTCTTCAAAAAAAAAGGATAAAGATTAGAAAATTCAAATCTTACTTCTAATTATGGTTTTCAACATTGCTAAGAATAAAATCGATAAAATAAAATAAAAATATAGTTTTGTTTTTGTAAGCTTACTCCACTAAGAAATAGACATAAGCTGTAATACTTGTGTGTTATTTTACAAAAAATTAGTGTCAACAAATATAGCGCCCTTTGTTATATGCGAAGATCTACACATACAGTTAGACCATAATCTACGAACGAACTCTTTTCCTTCACAATTGTATAAAAATTATTCTTGATATTTTTTAAACAAATCCTGTTTAAAATTTTCAATTTAATTAAATAAAAATTAGTTCTGGTCTGGATTTCGCTAAATTTCTTACAATTTTGGAATAAATTATCTGGTCAAATGTTGAATTCCATCAACTTTTAGATATAAGAACCGGACTACTGCGAATCTCTGACTGTACTATGTATGGAATCCAAAAAAAACACGGCTGATATGGAGGGAGTTAATAACATGGAACTTAATATGAAACGCTGTTTAAGACCCCTAAATGTTTATCCCTTAAGATACCATTTGTATTCACGAAAGGTTATATTACTAAATCGACATTTTCGAATCCATTGTAAAAAGTTCAGTCACTGATATTTAATCATAACCATCAACGGAAGCGGTCGAAGAAATAACAAATCGACCATCCACAGGTGTCAATTTGGGAAATTGATTGGGGATGACTAGAGCCCGCAGATTTACAAATGTTCCGGGACTTTGTATGTAATGACCAAATTATCTTTTATCGATCGGAATGATCAAATAAGTGATGGCATGTGACAAATGGTTGTTCTGGTTATTTTATACGAGTAGCCAGGTTAATCAGATCTTGGTTTCGATTAAATACTCAAGAAAAATGTTTATCTCTGGGCTGCTGCTCCAAAAACTAACTTAGAACTTTTGGACAGTAATCAAAGAAGAGTGTTAAAAATTGGTGATCGACCGATGCCCTCCAAAATGAAGTAGCCTAGGCCATCGATGAAATTCGATATTCCAAATTCTCTAACATTGCTCCTTGTCAGCTTTGGAGTCAGTGGTTGAGTGCAATGATATTCATTATGGCGTATATTCACTTTTACTTAAAAAGAATGATTTCCATTCAGAGACCTCACTTAACATAAAATTGATGAACGAATAATAAAAGTATCTGTTTCATCTAAATCTTATATCTACTCGATTAAAGTCTTTTAGTCATAACTGAAACACCCTGCATATATACAGAACGTCGTAGAAAATATTTTCCTTTTCATCGTATATTTATTTTAGAAACGAAATTATATTTATAAGTACATAACATATACAAAAAAGAAAATTTAAAAGAAATATGAAAAGTAGAAAAATAAGTAGGTAAGTATAAAATAAAAAAAAAATACTCATACTATTTTTTGACTTACCCTCTTCTCTAACATCCTTATAAGGATCATCCACATGTTTTTCATTATAGATTATCGAATGAAATCCATCTGTTTTGTACGTATGATTTGGGAAATAATGCTTTGCATTTTCCACATAGTATGCATCACGTTCTGTTATAATTTTACCCTCAAATACGCCATCTAATATTGAGCCAAATACAAAACTTTTACGTTCACCTATCACATCGCCCGCATATATGTGTGATGTTGATACATCAATGGGCTCATTTGTTGAACTATGTATCTATATAAAAAATAAATAAATATGTATATGTAAAACTTCAAAAAATATATATTTTTAAACTTACCTCTAACTTATCACTAAATGTATCTAAATCACGTTTTAATCTAAGATGGAATTTTTGTCCATGTGCTGAAAATTTTAAATAAACAAGATGATCTTTGGTCACTGATCGTTTAGCCCTACTGTGACTAGCCTTTGTGTGCTCTTTATCATAGCTAAGGGTTTCATAATGAGATATGTATTCATTGAGGCGTGTGGAACCTGAAATTAAAACAAAAGTGAAAAGAATTTAATTAAAGAAATGTAATTAATTTCAATATAAATTATTATTATTTGTTTTTATAAATATAAATTTAATTAAAGAAAATTAATTGTTGTTAGTTTCCAAATGGACACTGTCGAAAAAAAAACGGTTACCTCGAAATACCCTTCAATGACATTCACTGAAAAATTGAATTCAAATACTTTGCAAAATTTGGTTATGCAATATTTTTATTAGTAAACTTAATTCCACAAAAAGGTTAATGTAGAAAAACGTTACCCCTTTTTAACAAAATCATTTGAAAATAATAAATATTAGGCCTTGTGAGTAACCAAGATAAAGCTATGTAGTTATAGATTTTACTAGTAGCTAAAGCTAGACAGATCTAGCTTAAACATTGTTTTATGTGAATAAAAAAAGATTACGCATATTTCTAGCTGTCATTTGTTTATTCAAAAAAAAATAAATCAAAAATAAGCGAATTCTTGAATTTAGTTTATGAAATCTGTTTACTTACTTTGGTAAGTATTTCTTTTATGTAAAAAGAACATTTCGAGTTTTTAATCTTACTTAACCGATGATTGATGGAGAAGTCCAAAAAAGTTTCTTGTTACACAGTTCTAAAGCTATGTACTGTACATAATTCTCACTGCTCATCGAGCTAGAGTCTATCGGATGAACTGTTAAACTTCAAATTTGGTACGGCTACGGAGCATGTCATTCCCTTCATCTTGTACTGTCTTGCTAGCTTTTCTAGGACGGTTAACTCCAACACAACTAATTTGGTAATTTAATACTTCGTATCTGTAGTGAAATTCTTAAAAGACTACTTCTGAGGTTTTCGTCAAAAAGTTCCAAAAAGAAAATAGAGGTTTTGACAAAATTGGTTTACTTTTGGCTTATTAATTTCTGTGTATTTCATTTCTACGCAGTTGCCCTTGTCTGTGAAGGTTTATTTCTCTTAAGTTATTGCTTTCATTTTTATCTAGCTGTTGGTGTTGTCTGCCTTGCTTGTAGAATATTGAGGTTGAATAAACTAGTCCGGTCGATGTTTTCATCTTAAAGGTTTGAAAATGGCAATATGGATTCCAGGAAACCTGTATTTTTCTGACCATTTTTTGCTACGATTTACCTACGGTTCTACATAAATTTTATATGTGAATATAAGTCTTTTCCATAATTTTGTTAGCCACTTGCTTAATGGTCCTACACAAAACTGAAATCCTGCTTCACTCAGATACTTCAAAAACATCCACATCATTAGCTCAGAAGACATTGCACCTTCTCTGCGTTCCATTGATTCCCCTAAAAAGTTACCAGAAAGCCATTGCATATTCTCTTTTGAAAATCGAAATAAACTATGAAAGCCAACATCAATAATTTCTGAGCATTTTCTATACAACTTGATTATATTCGAACTTCAACTAAAGAGAAATCTTAAAATAAAAACTAGTCAAAGCTTTCCGATCAGGGGTCCAAGAATCTTGAAATATTAGTAGCTTAAACTAAAATATTTTAGTTTAAGCTATTATTAATCCTTTCGGGACGGGAGTGGTACGTTTACATATAAATATTCTTTGTTCTGTCCCACTCTCGTACCGAAAGGGTTAAACCCTTATAACGAGATGCGAATCGAACATTCGACTGAAAGGAAACGTTTTTGAAATCACTCATTTCGTGAATTATTATTATTATAAGCTTTTATTGACTTATCATTTTAAATACATCTATAGATACAATTTTTAATTTTTTTTTTTTTAATTAGAATTTTTACAAACTATTTGATAGAATGATACAAGTTACAAATAAAGAATTATTAATTAGATAATGGAAAAGTAATATAATTGATATATAAAAGTTTGGTTATTTATTTTTTTCAATTTTTATCATTAGTTTTTGGCGTAAGCCTCTCCCAAAGCGGCCCATAGGTCTCGATTTTTCGCCTCACTGTACCAATTTTCGTTTATTTGGCAAAGATCGTCGCTCCATCTCTTGTTCGGTCGGCCTGTTCGTCTCTTGCTTTCCATTCTCCATCTTGTTGCCAACTTTGTCCATCTTTGATCATGTAGTCTTGAAATATGTCCTGCCCAACTCCATTTTTGTCTTTTGGTTCTATCTATCACGTCAATTATTTGAGTACTGTTTCGGATGTCTTCATTTCTTATCCTTTCGCTGGGTCTTATTCTAAGGATTTTTCTTTCCATTTTGGATTGACAGATCCTTAGCTGGTCAAGAGATTTCGTAGTCAAGCTCAGGGTTTGTAGTCCATAAGTAAGCACCGGCAAAATAGCGGAGTCGAAGATATATTTTCGTGTTTCTACACTTTGGTCCAGTTCTAAAATCTGTTTGAGGCTCCATAATTGTTTCCAGCTGTTTGTGATGCGTCTGTTGATTTCTTTTTTCTCTTGGTCCTTAAAAGATTTTAGTTGTCCCAAGTATATGTAGACCTCTATGTATTCTATTTTTTCATGGTCCAGAATTATATCTTCTTTGATGTGGTTTGTCATCACTTTTGTTTTTGACTTGTTGATTTGTAGTCCATCCATAGTTTTTGCACAAGCTAGTAAGTTAGTTCTGTTGTCATTTCTTGTATATGTTTAGCTTTTGTAGATATTAGTACTATATCGTCCGCAAATCTTAGGTTGTTTAGAAGTTGTCCACATATTCTTATACCATATTTTGTCTTCCAGTTCATCTTTTGAAAAATATCCTCTAAGACTGCACTAAATAGTGGTGGTGAAAGCGGGTCTCCTTGTCTAACACCTCTTGTTATTTTAAATTTACGTCCTGTACTCTCTGTTTTTATTTGTGCTACATTATTTTTGTATATGTTTTTGATTTCGTGAATACCATTTCAATATTCACTTCAAAAGACAACTTTTTTGGAAAAAGAGATGTTAAGCCATTTGAACGTTGAAATTCACTCCTCTTAATTTTGCTCAATATTGGATTTCTCAAATCACACCATTTAGAGTTTAAATTGGAAAAACAAGCTAGAGTCACATGAATCTACCTTTTGCTATTTTAAAATAGCTACTACCAGAAAAATCTGTTGCGTTTCTAAAAAAAAACTACCTTTGGCTTATGAATCTAAATCTTAGCTTTAGCTTTTTTTTATTCACAAGAGCCATTATCTATATACATACATACATACGAGTATATGTTAACCTCATTTCCCTCAAAAATACAAAATTTAAGAACATGCAACCTTAGTTTTCCAATATAAAATGTTTACAAAAATGAGTATTTTTTAAGAGTTATAAAAATGGTCATTCATTTACATTCAAATAGGTGTGGTATAACCAATTTTAAAACACATTACAACATTTTGCGAAAAGAAATTGTCGAAATTTCGAAAATTTCGTCATTTCCATGCAACTTCTTAATTGTTTTTCTTCCAAGAGATTTTGTGTGATTAGTTGTTTTAGACAATATTTATTTTTTCAAGTCCACATTCTCCACTTAATCCAAAAATGTAAGTGTTTATCAGATTTTGACAAAAGCCTAGAAAAAGGCTTTTCCATAGACAAAATAATAAAATAAATTAAAAAAACTTGAATAACTCTATGTACTGACTTGGAAATTTTAGGGAGTTTTTATAGTTTTTTTTAAGAATGATGTTTTAAGAATCTGTACCAATTTTTATCAAGGTTGGAATTTTTCTGAGCAAAATTGATATGTATTTTAATTAAATTAAACTTATTGAAAATGTGTCGTATTTTTTGTCATTTAATAAAAAGAGATGCAAGTTGAAATTTCTGAAATTAATTAATTAACAGTACTGTGCAAAACATTTGCAACTAGAACCTCCAACATTTTTCATTAAAAAAAAATTCTTTAGAAAATCAAACAGCAAAATTCTTTCTTTAGTTTTGTAAACTTTTTTGATATTACGTTATAATTGTTGGAAAAAAAATAACACTCTTTAACTAAAAATAACAAAACAAAAAATAAATAACTTAATATTTTAATAGTTGGTAAAATTGCTGTAAAAAACCATTTGCAACTTAGATCTCACAACTAAATTTCAAACTATTTTCTTACTTCAAGGCAAGGAAATGTTAATATTTAATTGCGTACCCTTTATTTTTTTTATAACGGCTGTATATCTTCTGGGCATTGAAGCTATAAGGTTATTAATACCCGATTTTGGAATGTCATTCCACTGCCTCTGAATTCCAGCGAATGCTTAAAAATGTTGCTCCCAATTCTTCTCTTCACAATTTCCCACAGGTTCTCTATTGGGTTTTTCTGTAATCCACTTTGTGTCTAACTTCGACTTGTGTTTGGGATCATTGGCGTGTTGTAACGTCTATTTCTCAATGGGCATAAGGCACCATGGTATTACAAAGGATATCTTCATAGTCTTCATACTTCATTATGCCCTCCACTTGTCGAATTGGGCAGATTCCTTGGCCAGAGAAGCAGCCCAAGACCAAAATTGAACAACCTCCATGTTTGACAGTCCTTTTAGTGTATTTTGGATTTACCTTCTCACGTCTTGGCCTCCTGACATTTTATTTTCCACCCGATCCCTGCATATTGAACTTTGATTGGTCAGAAAACATGACCGTTTCACATTTTTGGGGACTCCAATTGAGATGAGTTTTTGCAAAAGCCAAACGAGCTTTCAATTTTTTTTTTTTAAATAAATGGCTCTTTTGCTATCTGAAAACCACACAATCCGGACTGCAGTGCGTGGCGTCTGACAGTTGATGGGTCAATGGGTAACCTAAGTTCAATTTTTGCTTCCTTGGATGATGCCGTGGGGTTTCTTCGGAAGAAATTTGTTATTTTTAAATCATCTTTTGCTGTGTTCCTTAGAGGCCTTTCTCCTCTACGATGGCATAGCACTTTTGATGATTCTACAAATAGTTGATTCGTGAAATTTATTTTTGTGATGCTCTTTTTTGGAATCACTCAAAATTCTGGATTTTATATCCGATGAATATTTTTTGCCGCCATTTTTAAAACAAAATCTTTTTTTTTTTTAATTTATAAAGAATTTATTTTAAAAAACCGTTTTATCGATCAAAGTCCCGGCTTAAACTCATTAAACAAATCAAGCTACACGTATAAATTTACCAACCTGAAAATAAATCAGTTTAACCGTTATCAAAATGAGACGAAACGAGAAATGGCCACTAGTTGCAAATGTTTTGCTAAAATCATTATTGTTTTTGTAAAAGTAGTACATTTGTAGAATTTGCCTGTGGATCAGTGCTTTAAGATTATGAGCAGTAAGTTGAAACATAAAAAAGTCTAAAACAATACAAATAATTTGATTGGAACAACTTTTATATAAACGAATATTCGTTTTGTTTGATAGGCGGTGATAGTAGCAAAAGTTTTGCACAGTACTGTATAACAAAATCAATTCAGAGCCTAAGATTTTAATGTCACATGAGCTAAAGTAACACAAAAATTAAACAAAAATTAAAAAAGTACGTATACGCCTGAGTATATACCATACTAGGTATTTTCTTTAAATGAAGTGACCATGGCCACCACCAAGTATTGTTTCTTCATTGAATAAACATTGAACAGAAGTAAATACATTAGGGAATTGTAAGTTTTTCTACAAAAACAAAAAATTATTTTCTTGACTAAAAGAATACCAAATTTTTGTAGTACCTTAAATAAGAAATAAAAAATTAAACAAAAAAAAATATCACCTTATGCCGAAACCCGGGATTGAACCGGGGACATTTAGATCTTCAGTCTAACGCTCTCCCAACTGAGCTATTTCGGCAGATAAAATTTTGGTTGCCAAAGAGCGTACATATTGAAAGTGCTTCTAGTTATATGATTCATTTTACTGAAAATTGTTTGCTATTTTCTCTCTGCTTATTCCATTACTTTATTCTTCGTTATTATAAAAGTTGTTTCAATAAAAAACAAAAAACAATTTGACCCTTTGTATAAACAATGGGCTGGACTAGGAGCCTTGACTGTATCATAGAACCATATTGAATATTATATCATGCAAATAAAAACCAAACCCTACAAATGCAAATTGAAACTGTAGGACAATGTTACAGGGTTTTTTTTTTTCAAATTCATTTTTATTACTTCAATCTTAAACCTATCTTAAAGCTAGACAAAAATTCATAAAACTAGCCTAATTAACCATAACTTACAACTAACTTACTGGTCCCATACGGACACTCTAAGTTAAACAATAATACTTAATGCTAATGCCTTTCGGCCCTAAGACAATGTTACAGGGTGCTAACATAGATATGGATACGATTAAAAAAAAATGCACGACAGGGTCGCACGAACTTGCTCCTGTATTCAAAGAGTCTGTTAAAAAAAAGTATCTACCTATATAAAATTTCGAAAATAAGTTTATCTTCAAAGATAAAAATGCCATTTGATTTTTTTCACCAAAAAATTAAGACAGTATTGATATGGGGTAAATTTTTTTCGGGTGCTAAAGCAAATATTGCGCTTATGACGGAGGGAATTTTTTTTTCGAGAATAGAAATTTAGTTTATTTAATCATCATATGTATATATATACATATTATTTCGTTAGCATGTATCCCTTTTACGGCTCTCATACGGAACTAATTTTAACAAATAAGGTGTCCAAACAAAGAGAATTTTCCGTAGACTATGCGAATTGTATTTTATTGAATATTAATTTATAATTTGTTGAAAAAACTTAACTTTTTATTATAATAAAAATATGAAATACTCGGAAAATATTATGTTAAGGGAAATGGTTTGTGTATTTGAATGAACTTATCGAATACACACCATTTTTTGTCGGTAAGCTAGTTTCATCCCAAGACACAACTCATCCTAGGACAACTCATCACGGAAATGGAAAATACTTGTAAGCATACTTAGTGAAAACAATTTTGTGTATTCAACTAGTTCGTTCAAAGCTTTTTCCTTTGGATAGCTTTATTTTAATTTTACATTAGAAGAACCAGGATGGAAAATAAATTATCTGAAGATAAGAAAGAGGAAGAACATGTATGTTTAAATTGTAAAGCGATCGCCTATTGGTTGTGTAGCTAGGTAGGTGTCTAAAACGAATAAAGAATAGTTCATTGGCGTGTTCAGCTTTATGCAGATAGATAGATAAAGACATGTTTATGATGATAATGAAGGAATGCTATTGGTAGACAGAAGGTACTTACTACAATCCAATCACGTTCCTTCTTTCCTACAAGTTTTCAGCGCAAACATGGAGTTATTACGTTCAGTTTATTTTGTTCGTTAAAGTTTAAAAAAAAAAACAAGCATACGAACAGGAAAGAAATTGCTACTCATGTGTTGTTTACAGTCAAGCTCTTGTGCGTTTTGGATTTTAGTTATGAAGTGACACGTAAGCAGTAGTTGTAGAGGTTGTACGTAATACCTATATAGGTATAATGTGTATACTTTGAAAAAGTGATTCTAATAGAAAATACTAAGTACCTATTTATTCTTTTATATAGGCCAAGGTAAGTAAAATATGTGTGAAACAATCTTATTCTTAAAGAATAATATTTTAAAATCATATATACAAAGGTACCAAGATAATACTTCTTGATAGACACTTTAAAATAGATTGCTGATTAAATATATCATATTCGTTAATCCGATGCTGATGCAGTGGCGCCGCTACACGGCCATCGTTGGTATTTACAATAGTTATAGTTATAAAAATACATACATACATATGTACCAAATGCATTAATTTGGATAATAATAATGCGCTCTTTCGGGCTCATGCACAGGATTTGATCTTGCGAGATGGGAGGGGGTTACATTTAATACAGTTAAAATAATTTAAATAAAAACAATTTTAAGATTGAAAATTTTACCTGAAAAATAAGTTTGTCTTCAAAAATTTAAATGCCATTTTATAAATCAAAAAACCTTTGACTTTTCAAATTTTTTTTTCGAAAATCGTTAGAGCGGATTTTTTTAAATTTATTTTTTATATATAAAATTTTTCAATTTTGTTCTAAAAATATTTTTGGTATGCAGTTGTTTAGTGATTGAAAATATACGCTCTACATTTGAATTTTGTAAACAAATTTTGAACCGTTTTTGAGATATAGAATTTTGAAAAAAAAAAATTCAATATTTTTTTAAAAATCCAAACAAAAAAAAATTGCACTTTTCATAATCAAATATTGTTAAGGCAATATAAGAGCTCGTTCAAAAAAAATTATTGAAATCGGTTCATAAGTTGCTGAGAAAATTAAAAAAACAAAATAACGGTTCTATGAGCGGTACCTTTCCGGAGCAATACAGAAATATGTTTTTCTTACTAAAAGAAGCCAAGTTAAAAAAATTAAATTTTAGAGAAAATTAAAAAAAATCTATTGGTTTTTTTTATGAGAAAATTTGAATTTTCGTTTTTTGACCAAAAAAATTGTATGAGACCCACTGTTAGTTTTGATCTTAAAAAAAATGAAAAAAAATGCCTAGGAGCTGTAGAAGCGTGGAAATACAGACAAGCCATACGGGCGGAATCGCGGGACCCACTTTTTTCGACTTCTCTATTGTAATATCATGTTTAATTAAAATCTTGAGTTCGAAATTTTTTACGAATTCAAAATTTGAAATGTATGTAGTTCCTTTATGTCGCAAGTAAAAATCATAGCGCCTTTTTTATAGGAGTTAGAAAAACAAATCTTCCTGCGGCATTAGAAACAAGAAGTATACTCAGGGCGCCATTGCATCGGTCTTAATTTTTTTAATAGAACTCTTAAGAGGAATATAACTTTCTGAAACAAATAATTTAAATTCATCTATTTTAACACATAAAACAAGTTAATCAATATCAATGTCCAAGTTGGAAAAGTTTGATTCCAAAATAATTTTACTACATGTCTGTGAAGCACGAATCGCAACCAACTCTCCTCCACCTCTATCTATAAGTGTCATTAAATTAGAACTATCTTTTCTTAATACATTAAAATAATTGGAGAAGCATTAAGAACTACAATCTTAAACCCCATTTAATTAGACATAATATCAAAGTTGAAAATCCATCAAAAAATAACATCATCAAAAGTTATCGTAATTTAATGATGTTGTTTTTTGAACTGATGACTTAAAGTACCTGCTTTTTAATCCCTTTTCATCATCATCCATTTTGTTGTTTCTTAATTTATCGTCGTCCCTGTTTTTAGTTTTTTTTTTTTTTTTGAAAATGAATGATAGTACACATAATATTACAAAATTAAAATTAACAAACAGAAAATTAAATCCACAAGACCTTTTCTACGACGACGAGCCTGTTAGGAGCTTGTGATTTTTAGTGATTTTATTTTTATTTTTACAAAAATAATAATTACCCACTTGTTATTCATCGACTTCGTCATCATAATCATCATCAAGGACGACAAATTTACCTCAATCATTTCTCGTTCGTCCGTTAATTTGGTTTGTTTTCATTCCTTTGTATTATTCATCTCTCAATTTTTTAATGAAAACAAAGAAAAAAACCTTAAAAACTACCTTCTTAATTATACTTTTTTGGATATAGATAGTAAAGCTAGGCTACATATACACCTATAATCACTCGCCGCCGTCGTTTACGAAGGATCTCTTTTTCCACTTCACTCTTTGGATAATTAATTAAACCCTTTTCTACTTTTTCATACTTTTGTCAACAATAGAGGACGAGAGAATTTAAACTCCCCCATTCCATTCCTCCTCCTCCCCCCATACTTCAAAACCTTTTCACTTAAATACGTTTACTAACTAGGTACTACCACCATCATATGCTTCGCCCTTAGTGACATAGAGCCTTCGTCATCGTAGTTGTTGTTCTCGTTGTCGTCCTCGTTTTTATTTCTCGTCCTCGCATCCTCTTCATCGCCAGCACCATCATCATCATCAGAATCTCATCTACTACTTTTATTTAAAAAAAAAAGTTAAAAACGTAATCCTTAGCCAAGCTCCATTGGTAATTTACACACAGGAAGATGCATAGGGTGCGAAAAAGGACGAACCAACGAATGAACGAACGAAAACAAGGAGTAGGAAAAGAAAGAAAAAAAATCACAATAAAAGATGCTAATTATGGCATTCGCCCGTCGGTCGTCATCCGTCGAAAGTAGAGACAAACAAAGAAGGAAAGAAGAAAAACGAAAAACTGTGTGTAGGCTAAAATGAAAGACGAAAAAAAAGGAATGCAAACTGCTTAAAGGACATTTGGCATTTTGTTTGTATTTTCTTTCGCTATTTCAATTTTAATTTTAATTTTTAACTAATTTGGTGGGTAAGTTTAAGTGTCCTTTATTTTCTGCTATAAGTACACTATCTGGACTTTTGTTTTATTTTCCTCCAAGTTTGTTTCTTTTGTCAAACCCACCTCACCTCTTCGTATACTCTGTTTCAGAAAAAAGAAAAACTATGCTTTTGGCAGTTGGTCTTTATTATTTCGTCCTTCGTTTTTCCTTCCTTAAATATCTTGTTACCTATACATAGTTCAGCTTTGTATATAGTATTTTTAAATATATGTATGGTATGTATATGTGTAGGTATATAAATTTATATCTTAATTAAATCCATAAGCAAACAGAAACATTAAATGAAGGACGACTTTTTCTTTTTCTTCCTCTTTCTTTTATCTATACCTCTCGTCTTGTTCTCTCACTCACTTTGACTATAAAACAGGAAGGTAATTATATCTTATATAGAATTGTAATTAGTAGGCAAGGATATACTACATACATACATATATATTATAATCTGTACTCTTGGATAAAGATAGATAAGAATATAGAATTCCAGAATCGCAGTGGAATATAATAGTGGCACCAGGAACCAGGCACCAGGTAGGCAGATAAATATATAGCTTAATGAGAAATAGCAGTAGGAAAAGGTAGTTTATTAAGGTGCTCCTCCACACAAAAAGCTAAGAATTAAAGAGAAGCAACAAAAGGAAAAACAATTTTTCCGAAGCAATCACCAACAGAAGCGTATGAAAAACAAGAAGAAGCAGTCAGTATACCAGTACTAGTAGCAGTAGCAAAAGCAGACTTTCGTAATTAATTAAAATGAAAGATGAATATATAAAAGATACAAAATAAAACGAAGATGCGAAAAACGAATATAAGCGACGAAGAACGCGAACTAAAAGAAGAGCAGCACATCAGGCAGAAAAATACAGCCTCAAGCAGATAACCAGATAACAGAGCGATCCGTGTTTTGCTATCGTTCGTCGTCGACCGTCGTCGTCGTCCTCATGGTGGTTCGTAAAGGCTTATGGCTGTAAGGATTATCTCAAAATGTAGGTACCTATGTACCT
The DNA here is from genome assembly GCA_920104205.1 of Eupeodes latifasciatus. Taxonomy (NCBI): domain Eukaryota; kingdom Metazoa; phylum Arthropoda; class Insecta; order Diptera; family Syrphidae; genus Eupeodes; species Eupeodes latifasciatus. The sequence goes on from OV049924.1 coordinate 148,929,821, forward strand.
TAGCCTATATATCCTTCGTCGTATTCAAAGTGGATAAAAGTCCCTAAAAGGGTTGTTTGCTCTTTTTTTGTTGTTGTTGTTGTATTATTTTATTTTTTGAAGTAGGTATAGTTTTGTGGTCACAAAGATTTTTCTTTTTTCCGCATTCAAAAAGGAAAAGTTAAGTATATGTATTTGTAAAACCTAACCACCACTGACTGTAGTGAAATTGATCAAAGGGCTCTTTTGTATTTGTGTACCTAGTTGCGAAGTTGTTTTTGACGCTTTTGATTTTAATGTTAGGACTGTATGAGGTATAAAAATAGAAAACAGAAGGGTCTCTGGATGGTTTGTCGTGTGTTTGAGTTTAATATAGAAAAAATAGAACAAGTGGTAAAGATTTTGGAAAATCCTAATTAAATATTGAAATGATTCAAGGATAACAAAATTTAAATTTTAAATTAAGATTCATTCATGCCAATATGAATGGAATAGTACGTTTGTAGGAGCGTGTGTCTGTATGTACGTCTATACCTCAAGAACCAACAAAGTATCGACTTCAAATAGCTGTTGGTGAAATGTGAATTAAAAAGAGTAAATTGTGAGTTTATATTAAACCTTTAACAAAATCGATATAATAATTGATTTCAACTTGAAAATGTTGACAACAACTAAAGCTATAAACCTTTTGTTGAGGGCTTAACAGTTACTTACTAGAAAATTGCTTAAATTAAGCAATTTACTAGCAAATCCAATGTTAAAATGTTCGATTGGGTGCCGTGAAATAAGGTCAAGCGAAATAAGACCAAATTTCAAAACTTGGCCTTAATGCACTTTATAAAAGTGAAGTAAGGCCAATTTTGGTAAGCACTCTGAAAAAGTGAAATAAGGCCAAACTATTTTGAGAAATAAGACCAACTTACTTTTACGGTGAGGTATAAAAACCCCTCTGCTTGGACACACTATAGGATTTGGGGTAGGTGCTAGGTTGAGTATATGCAAAGTTTCTTTGCATTAATGACAAACCACACAGTTGGAAGTGAAATAAGACCAATTTGGCTTTGTTTCACTATTTTGAAGTGTAATAAGACCAACTTTTGAAAATTAGCTTTATTACACATTACAAAAGTGAAATAAGGCCAATTCTTGAAATATGACCTTATTTCGCTTGGCTTCATTTCCCGGCACCTAATCGAACATTTTAAACCTTTCTTTTAATTTTGTTAGTAGATAAATTTGCAATAAGCTTTTATTAAAAAACGGTTATCGGAACAAGTTAAAACAGTCACAGATCGTGAAAATAAAAATCGCAAACAAATTGAAACTGACCTATTTTGCTAAAACGTTAAAAATTTTACTTTAAATTTACTTCAACGTATACACTTTATTGTAGTTAAAGGTATTAAAAGAAATCATGTAAGTGTCGATGGAAACTACGATTTATCGTCAGATCAAACTCCAGTCATTTTATTCCCTAAGCTTGTGAATAAAAGAAGAATTAGAACCAATTTCTCAGATAAACTTAGATCTCCTAAGAAAACAATTAAACAAATTAATAATGAAGTTTAGCAATTTATTGGTGATGTGCAACAAGCTGTGGAAGAAAGTACTCCAACTGTTTAGAACTTTCGAGAAACAGAATTGATATATTCTGTCAAAATAAAGGAGTTGATTTTGGCAAAAAGAAGAAAAGCTCGAAGAAAATGTCAAGGTATGAGATTTCCAGATGATAAGACAGTCTTTAACCGTCTAAGTAACAAACTTAAAAACAAGAATCAGTAAATTTAAAAAAGATTCAATAAGAGTAGATTTCTGAAAAGTCTAGTGACACATGCTTCTATTGAATACTCTTTATGGAAAGCATGGATAGTATCCCTCCTATTGTTCTGAAGAGGTGATCTTCAACGCTGGCAAAACTACTTTGTAAGCTTTTCCATCTTTCCTACTCTACAGATTACTTTCCAAGCGGATGGAAAACAGCAAGAAGGCGAATCCTCCTCCCCCTCTAACTAACGTCTAATAGCACTCTCGTCTCTTTTTTCCAAGGTCATGGAAACGCTGATTAATTGTCAGAAGAAAGAAATATCTCCAAGAACGAAAGCTTCTTAATGACCGACAGTATGGATTTCGTAGCAATAGGTCCACTGGTGAACTTATGGTTTATCTCACTGGACAGTGGAACAAATATTAACATCGTTTTGGAGAAAGTAAAATTATTGCCCTTGATATTTCAAAGACATTTGATAGAGTTTGGCACCAAGCTCTCTTATGGAAAATGCTTGCTTTTGGTATTGATGAATCTCTTCTTCGTTGGATTAAAAACTACCTTTCGAACTGTTCAATACAAGTCATATTGGAGGGTTTCAAATCTGAAACTCATAATAAAATAAATGCTGGTGTTCCTCAGGGCTCCGTTCTATCTCCAACACTCTTTCTCTTTTTTATTAATGATCTCCTGACTGCAATATTCTAATCCAATACATTGTTTCGCTGACGATACTATTCTAAGCTTTTCATATTTGTTTCAGACTCAAAGCCCTCTTCTTCGGATGTGGAACTGTAACGACAAAATATAATAAGCTCATTAAATTCCGACCTAAACAGCATTGTACAATGAGGAATAAAAAAACTGCGTGGAATTTAATGCTTCAAAAACCGAGTGATGTTTTGTATCGTTAAAGCGACCCCCTTGCCATTATACATGGATGGCACTTGCATCAATGAGATTGAGCATATTGATATTCTCGGTATGTGTCACAAACCACCCCTTGTGGAACGATCACAAATTTTGCAAGGTGTTTGTTTTTCCTAAAGTGACCTGATCTAGCTGTTATCTACAAGACTTTTATACGTCTAAAGCTTGAGTATAACTCCCATCTTTGAGATGGTGCTCCTGCAATTTACTAAAGATTCTTGAACGAAGAGTATTTAAATTGATTGGTGATAATATCATCATTAGTTTATTTTTTTCGCTTGAACATCGTCGTAAGGTTTTTTGTCTAACCTTTTATTAATGTTATTTAAATGGTTCATGCTCTAGAGAAATAGCCAGCTGCATTTTTCCCCTTAAACAGTTCAACCGTTATACTCGCCCTTACTTCTAGGAATGCTCATCAGTATACCCTCGAGCCCAACTCCGGTCAGAGAAACGTTCTTTACCCGTACTACGCGAATGTAGAATGCCTTACCTTACTTACTTACTTACTTAAGGTGGCGCTACAGTCCGGGGCGGACCTGGGCCTCAACAAACATGCGTCTCCAGCTAGCTGTCTCCAGTTTCGCACGCCAAGTTGGTTGAGGTCTTCACCCACCTGAGTGCGCCACCTGAGTCGCGGTCTTCCTCTACTGCGCCCGTCCTTCGGGATTGGATTCGAAGACCTTCCGGGCTGGAGCGTTGATGTCCATTCGCTCTACATGACCCAACCATCTAAGCCGTTGGACTTTAAGGGACCAGTTATAGCTATCATTGAAATCGATCCGGAAAAATTTTTGAATCGATATTTGACGGTGTTTTCCTTTGATTAGAAATGAAAATTATATATTGATCGATAGGAAATCACACAAAGAATTTTTTTTGAGAAAAAAAAGTGTAATTACGCATTTATTTTTCTCTAAAAATGTATTTTTCTATTTTCCGGACGGAAATTCATTTTTCTGAACAGCTGATACTTTTATGTCCAAAAGTGAAACGAATCTTTCCACTGATTTGTGTTCCAATTTCGCACAATTTCAATGACAGATTTCTGTCAGTAAAAGTTTTTCGGTGGCTTTCAATCATGAAATTTTATAAACGACCTGGCAAAAAAATTCCAATGTTTGTTTTCAACGATGAAAACCAATGATAGCTATAACTGGCGCCTAATTGTGCTAACTAGGTCAGTGTCGCTGTACAGTTCGTCGTTATATCTTCTCCTCCATTCTCCATCTATACGTACGGGACCAAAAATCACCCGAAGAATTTTTCTCTCGAAGCATCCTAAGGCCTCGGCCACGCAGTAAGCGGCTGAGCGGCTAGCGGCAAGCGGCTGAGCGGCAACTCTAAGCGACGTATGGCCAGGCACTGAGCGACTGCTTTTGAGCGATTAGTAGTTAAAGTCGAGATTGCACACACGAAATTAACAACTCAATGGTTACTTTGACCATCTTTACTTCTTGCCGCTCAGAAAATTAAAACAGGTTTGGTTGCTGAGCAGCGCCGCTTAGCCGCTCAGAATTTTGTTTCGCCGCTCGCTCATTGCGTGGCCGCTTCTATGTAATTTCATATGTTTTATATTTTTTTTCCGCTCAGCCGCTTACTGCGTGGCCGCGGCCTAAGACGTTCTCATCTTTTTTTGACAGGGTCCAGGCCTCAGCGCCATAAATGAGAACCGGGATGATGAGTGTCTTATAGATGGTGATTTTAGATGCTCGAGAGAGGACTTTACTTCTCAATTGCCTTCTAAGTCCAAAGAAGCAGCGATTTGCAAGATTTATTCTTCGCGGTGCCTAGGTAGACAAAGTCCTTAACTACCTCGAAGTTATAGCTGTCCATGGTGACGTTTTGTCCAAGACGTCATGGTTCAATGTCCTTTTTTGATGACAGCATATACTTGGTCTTGCCCTCATTGACCACTAAACCCATCTTCTTCGCTTCCGTCTCAATGCTCAAAAACGCTCCACTGACATCACGCTTTGATCTTCCAATTATGTCAATATCATCTGCGTATCCGAGTAATTGGATGGACCTTTGGAAGATTGTGACTCTAGTGTTGACGGTTGAGTTTTGCACAATTCTTTCCAGAACGATGTTGAAGAAGTCGCATGACAGTGCATAGCCTTTTCTAAAACCTTTTTTGACATCAAATGCATCGGTGATATCTTTTCCGACCTTGATGGAGCAGCGTGCATTCCCCATCGTCATTCTGCACAAACGAATAAGTTTGACAGGGATGCCAAAACTAGACATTGCTCTGTAGAGCTCTTCCCTATGGATGCTGTCATACGCGGCTTTAAAATCGATAAAAAGATGGTGGGTATCGATTTAAAGCTCCTGGGTTTTTTCCAAGATCTGCCGTAGTGTGAATATTTGGTCGATAGTGGACTTTCCTGGTCTGAAGCCACACTGATAAGAACCATCAGGTTGTTGACGAACGGCTTCAGACGTTCACATACATAATACGGCAGAAAGGATCTTATATGCAATGTTAAGGAGACTGATCCCTCTGTAGTTGGCGCAATTTAAAGGGTCTCCTTTTTTATGTATCGGGCAAACTATGCTGAGATTCCACTCATCGGGCAGATGAGTTGGTACATGCTCCCTACCAAGTCATCGCCTGCTGCTTTAAATAGTTCGGCAGCGATGCCGTCAGCTCCAGCAGCTTTGTTTGACTTCAGTTTAGATATAGCTATCTTCACTTCGTCTAGGTCGGGTAGGCGGAATGCCTTACCACGTTCTGTATTTCCCATTCATTGCATTATTCAGGAATTTAAAACCAATCTGCACCGACATCTGCTTTCAAATCCTCTCTCCTTTTCACAGTGCACACTGTGTCTCTGCATAATAAGGGAAGTAATACCCCCTTAAGTGTGCGCTTATTATAAACAAAAAATAAAATTGAATAAATAATGAGTAAATAAATGAATATGTTACTTACTAACTTAATACCATTCATTCATAAAATAGTTTTCCTAAATGTCAGCCTTCCTCTATAAATCAAATACTCTTACCTTCAAAATTCGTCTGAAAGAGCTCCAAAAATGGCTCATAATTGATTTTTATCAATTTTAGCTTCTAAACATTAGAACAGAGGATCTACCTTAAAAAAATAATTTCCTCTTAACACCACCTCAATTGTTTCATTAATGTTATTGAAATATATTTGCTGAATTGACCTAAATATTCAAATCAAGCATTTTAATTATACGCAAAATATCTAAATATTCTACCTACTTCAAATTAAATCAATATAAAAATCGAAACAACCCATAAAAATCAAATATTTGCCACACAAATTTCATTCATTTGTACATACATTTCATCGACACATGCAGATGTACCTATACATATTTATGATATGTTCAGTTCATATAACAAAACAAACACAATATGAGCGCTAATTAACCAATTGTTCAATTTAAATTTGTGTGTTTTTGCAAATGTTTTATTTTCTCTTTTAATAATAATGCAATCTCTATAAAAACCTAACTAAATTAACTCATTGCTGAGTAATAATTGAGAATGTTCTTGTTAACATAGGCAACATTTTATAAATAAATACTGGAACATTGTTTATTGATTCTTTCATTGTGTTTTTTCGCTGCCCGCCGCCGGCGGCATCGGCGTTCATTTTGTTAATTGAAGTATTTTTATTTCGAAAACAACGACAATCATTTATCGCAACTCTTTCGATTTTAGAAATGAAAAATATTACGAGTACAAAATATTCAATAGAGGTATCAATAATTGTATTCATCAAAGCATTAATTTAATTTAAACATAATATCGTTCTGCATATTCATCAATTAATTTTCAGAAAACAAAAGCTTCTAACAATTCTACAGCCCCACCTCCAGCCCAGTTCCAATTCGAAGCTCCAGTGGCTCCAAAACAAATTCATACGCCACAAAATTGTGAATTGTAACCCCATCTGCCGAAATAGCTCAGTTGGGAGAGCGTTAGACTGAAGATCTAAATGTCCCCGGTTCAATACCGGGTTTCGGCATACAGTGATTTTTTTTTAATTTCACAACAGATTGAAATTATTTTTGTTGAACTGAATTGTGTGCACTTTTGGACTAACATGGTTTTGAAATAATGAGATAACAAAAGATAGGATTTTAAAAATAGAATTATATTCCACATACGCCCAAGTGTCCTTTTATTTTCTTGTTCGTCTGATTATATTTTTTTTTTTTATTAGTGCGCATTACACCAGAAAAGGTCATTCAAAGGTAAATACTTTGAATGTTTAACCTTCTAACCCGTCAGAATATCATTTCACTAAATTTCGAATATTATGTAAAAAGAATTTGAGAAAAAAGAATTTCGGAAAAAATATAGCTTTTAGAAAAAAATATGAAAATAATTCACTTCAATGCCGAAACCCGGGATTGAACCGGGGACATTTAGATCTTCAGTCTAACGCTCTCCCAACTGAGCTATTTCGGCAGATGGAGCTTGGAGTCTCCATAGGGGAGCGTATAATTTTGGATCTTTGTATGTCTCCAAAAAAAAAACCAGGCTTGGAGCTTCCCATGCGTTCTATTCTTACTTTTTAAAATAATAAATAGTTGCATTAAGACATTTTTTAGTAATGAACTTCAAAAAGTATGCCATCAATTATTGAAGTCTCGTCATTTGTTTAGGCATTCGGGCGTGAAAGTAGTTTATTGTGGCATTTTTGGAGGGATTTTATTGTATTGTAGAATAAAAACTTTCATTTCAAACTTAATCGAAAGTTAAGGACAACATTTTGTATAAGACTTTTTACTTGCGACGCGACGTGACGTACATATGTACATAGTTTACAACTCGAGATTTTAATCCAACATGACATTACGATGGCAGAGAAGTCGAAAAAAGTAGTTCCCCTGATTCTGCCTGTCTGTCTGTCCTCACCTCTACAGACCAAACTATTGTTCGACCGAAGTTAAGGTTCAAGCAGATTCGCGTAAGGCATTTTTAATTTTTTTTTTTTTAACAATTGCGCCCACACATATTTTTTGGTCAAAAATCGAAAATTCGAATTTTCTCAAAAACGAACCGATGGATTTTTATTAAATTTTCTCTAAAAATTTGTTTCTTAACTAAGCTTAAAAATTATTTTTGTAATTCTCCAGAAGGGTACCCCCATTAAAAGCGTTATTTTTTTTTTAAGTTTTCAATCATATTTTTTTCTGCACAAGCTTCTTTACTATTTTAATAATATTTGATGATCAAACATTTCATTACTTTTTGATTTTATTAAATAAAAATTATTTAATTTTTCTTCACAGTTCGATGTCTCGGAATTCAAATGTAAAACGCATATTAATAAGCTCTTAATAACGAAATACCAACAATATTTTAAACCTTAAATTGAAAAATTATATATATACAAAATCAATTTTAAAAACACTGCTGCACTGAGCGGCATTTAAATTTTTGAAGACAAACTTATTTTATAATTACATTTTTAAATTTACTATATGTCTTTGGATACAGGATTAGGTTCGTGCGACTCCGTCGTGCACTTTTTTTTTCTAAAGTCAAAACCGTTTGGGAATTTTTCCCAAAGAAGATATTAAATATTGGCCAAATACTAAGAAAATGGAAGCAGTCCTCTTTTGCTTAAAAGTTGCATACTGTGCAAAACTGATCGAGGCTCCTGTAATAGGTAATTTAAGATTAAAAGTTCACAACTTATTTTAAAAATAAAAGATATTTCTCGATGGGTAAGTGAATCGTTGAGGTAGTTTCTGTTATTAAGATTATAGTTAAGTTTAAGGGCTTTTTCGATAAATACTTTACGTTTTTAAAAACTTTTTAAATCGATGATTAGTGTTTAACTACAAGTTGTACTAATGCTTTTCCACTTAGTAGTCTTAATTCATTTATTAGTATACAATAATTTTCTAAGTAATTCCGTCATGAGCTAATTTTGTAATAATAAAATCTGCCTGTGCCTTAAGTGTACTTGCTAGAAGCTTAGATATTCATATTTGCAGGAAAATTGCACAATATAGTGTGCTTGGAGGTAAGCTGAAGATTTTTCCAAAAAGTTTCTTTGAAACTGTTAAATGTAATCATAATCACCTGCTTCTCAGATTTGAGAAGCATGACAGAATTGATTTTACAACATACTCACTCATATAGTTTATACTTCGCAGAAAGATTTAAACTGAGAACAAATTTTTCTTAGATATTTTATTTCTTAGGTAAATTCTAGTACCACTTATTAACGTTTTGATTCTGGAATCTTGACCAAAATATGGCCTAATCGATAATTCTCATCGGTTGCAGTGAGTAGCTAACCGATTATTCATAAACTTTAGGTTTTTTGGTGAATCGAATAGTATTACAAGATCATCGGCATGAAATAGAACATTTATTGAAGAATTTGCGATTCTTATTCCTCCTGGTAGATGTTCTACTATGTCATTGATAAGGAGTGAGAACAGTAACGCGCTAAGAGGGCATCCTTGTTTTACTCCAGTGCTGGTTCCAAACCATTCTGAAAAGACTATACCATCCCATCCCATGTCGCTGCTTTTGTTTTCATTTAAATTTTGAAGAGATTCAAAACTGTGATAGCTTAAACAGAAGTGCATTATGATTCACTAGATCAAATGCAGCTTTGAAGTCATCAAAGAATGAGTAGACTTTCTTGTTCTGTACTTGAAAATCTTTAACAATAGACGAAAGTGTAAAAATCTTGTCTGTGTGGAATATTTGTTTTTAAATCCGACTTGAAGATTAGAGAGAATATTTTTGATCTCCACCAAATTAAAAAGCCTTTCCACAAGCAGAATATTTTGGCTAAAGCATTCATAAATGAAATGCTTAGATAGTTTTCAACAATGTCAGGCACCTTTTTTATGAAAAGAGAAGTTTTCAACAATGTCAGGCACCTTTTTTATGAAAAGAGAAAGCTAATGGTATTATTCGTTGGATGCTCGAGGAAAAGAAAAAAGATGTGAGCCTCTTATGAACTTCTTAAAAAACTCAAGCGAGCTAAAATTCAAATGGTCTAGTGTTTTTTTTTATCATAAAGGTTATTTTAACACTGACAGATGTTTCCCTCTCGAAATGATTACATAAATTCAAAACCAAACATTTAGTTTGTAAGACTGCTATGTGCTAATGGACAAGATTTATGATCCTTGTTCGTCATTGGTGCGCACAGCCGAGAAAGTTACTGCTGTAAACGAGAGTGTGAGACTTAGTTCACGAACATCCAACTCGTCATAACTTGCTAATAAAGTTAATTTTATTAAATTTTCAAAAAAACACTTGCATTTGACCCTATCTTTATGCGAAATACCCCACTAGCAGTACTTCTTTTGGAGTTGGTCGTTTTGACAGCTCTTACTTAATTTTCGCCATTTCGTAGTGAATAGTTTGGAAATCGTGCAAATTTATTAAAAAAGTAGTGGATTGGTCCGGTTGAACAATTTTTTGTGGGGATATGTGAAGTTGATTGTCTAAGCAATTAAGCACGAGACGTCTTGGAAGAGAATAATACTGCACGTTATTGCTGACATAATTGGTGCTCTCGGTTGAAATTTATTCGAACCAATCATATGCCGAAATTCTTTTAAAAACATAAGGGTAAACCCTTTTTATCGTAATAACTATATGAAATACTGGGAAAAATGATATAGAAAAGAACATGGTTTGTGCATTTGAACGATCTAATCGAATACACCAACCACCAACCAGCCTTACCTCATGCACAACTCATCCCGGAAACAAAAGCTCATCCCAAGAAAGATTAATGTTAGTGTCTTTCCTGTACTCGTTCGGGGTTGGTATTTTGTGCTTAAATAATGTGTGTAAAGTGTTATATCCAAATTCGAAGCGTTTTGGGAGGGACATGGATGTTCAGCCGTATAAGAGGATGAAAAAGATGGGACTGTTAAAACTTATCAACATTTTTTAAACTTTTTGCATTTCAGAAACGCTGTTCTTTGTTTTCGAAACCTATTCTAAGGTATGTATATGTGGGTTCGTGTGTCAGAGCGTACATGTTTTTGGAGTCTAGTAGGATTTCAACTTTCAGAGCTCTCATGTTCTTAAACTTTGAGGGAGAGATAACTAAAAAAGTTCCTGACCTATACAAGTTTAAAATTTTCTTGAACACATTTTTCTTATTGCTTAATGACTACAAATCTTCACAAACAACTAATATTTGTTAAGTAAGGAACTACCTAAACCAAAGCGACTGTACGCCAAAGGTTTTCAAGGCAGTTTTCGTTAAACAATGTGTGAATTCAAATGGAACTTAAAACCCATAAAATATTTGTCCGGAAGACACAAAGAAGAAGAAAACTATCAAAAAGAAGTACATATTATTATGTATTTCATTTATAAGAAAATTGAAAAAATAAAGAACTTATCTATCTATCTATCTATTATTATGTATTTCACTTCCTCTTCATAATAAAACCATTCACTTATGTGTCATGTTGATGAACAGAATCCAGAAAAACAAAATGACTTAATTTTGACACAATATTATCACAAAATGTCAAGAACAAAACATACACATGTACATTATCATATACAAAAGAAGGTCCTTAATACATTTTCAAAAAAAGCAAGACAAAAAAGATACAAACATTTTTGTAAAGATAACATTTTACCAAGAGGTATATATTACTCTTAATTGACTACTCTTTAATATCATAAAAAAGAACTGACAAGTGCACACACAAACAGGCACTAAAGTTGAAGTGATCAGTGGTATAAGAGATTGTTTTTATTTTTTCACAAACACAAAAAAAGCATTCACACATCACTTGAAATAATATCCTGTCCAACAATAACAACGAAAAGAATAAAGACAAAAAAGAAAAACAAAAGACAATACAACAATCATGTTCATCAGTTGTGAAATTTCCTCGACAATATATCTACCGTTCCTTTATAAACATAGATACGTAAAATAAACAAAACGCACTTCCGAATCTCCAACAGCTTGATAGCATCCTGTCACAGGATATCCAAATAACAAGTCAAGCTGTCAAAAAACCGAAACCATGCTTGCTATTCAGAAATTACATAGGATCTATATCTTACTCTATCTCTTTGTAGTTACATATATGTATGTACATACATATATGCTATGGTTTCATTCCTATAATTGACTTCTGCAGGTCCTTTACAAGACACAATAACAGCATTCATTAACTTAACTCCATCATCATGATTGTTGGTTAGTAAAGAAGACTATAACCTCCCGACCAAAAGTAAGAAGCTCCTCTATGCCCTTATATATAATACATATGTACATACCTACATGTATTCAAAACAGAAAAATGCATAAATCTTATTTTTCTACATCATAGAAGAGAGACGGGTCGAGACATTGGGTTTGTGTGTGTGTGTGTGTTTTAGAAAATTACTTGTCAAAAGTTTTCCTGTTTTCGCATATGTTTTCCAAGGTACTCGCATACCTTCGTTTTCTCATATGCATATAGGAGTCTTTATGGTTGGTCCTTTCATTTGTCCCAACATAATCATGGGCATTAAAAATACTTTTCCACAAAACTCTTACTTCCGACACCTCCCTCCTTGCCCCTCCCATCATTGTCTATCTATAGGACCAATTACAATAACTGGTCAAAAATGTGTCTCTCCTAAGCCTTTGAAGGATGCAAGGATGCACGTACCACGTCGCTCGTTTCAACTATCACCAAATATACAAACACTCTTCAAAATGTCCTCGTCGTCCGTAGTCGTCTACTCAGCAAAGACTTGCAGAACTATGTATGCATTGCATATATTGCATAATATAGATTTGGAATTTTTTTTTGTTTGGGGCAAAATGCCCCTAAGCTTCTCTTTGCTGTGCTCCTGTGAATTCTGCATATACATATGAAGGACGAAGAACAAAAATTCCACATATTTCGAACAAACAAAAGTTTTGCTTTTCCGAATACACAAAAATATATTCATGCGATTACAAATGAAAGGAGCTTAAAAACTTGCAACTATACCCCACACCCACATCCAATATGTGCCCAATTCGTCCTTCCTTATAAAGGACGTGTGTGTCCTTCTCCTCCTCCCAAAATCACACTACTCCTGAGCAGCAGCAGCAGCATCATCATCATCACATTGCATCGCTTGGAAGCGGAGTGGATAGGAGAAAATGTGTCAAGCTTCGCTTTGTCTTGCTCTCTGAACCCCTACTGGCCCCCCTAAAAAATAATAATAACACACACAGCAGGCGAGGCGTTAGTGCAATGCCATACCAAGCATGTTTCCTGTTTCCTTTCTCGCATATGAGATTACCATAATTTTCTTTTTCTAGTTTGTTTTTTAGAAAAGGACCAACTATTTTGAAGGAAAATATTTTCCACACATTTCATATTATAGTTTCTCTTGTTTCTTGATGATGGTGTAATGTGACAGAGGGCGCTGTTCGGTGTCATTTGGTAGTGAAAAGTTTTTCTCGGTTGGTTGGTTAAGGAAACAAACTACTGGGCTCTGGTGGCCTATAAATGTGTGTGTTGTATAGGAGAAGGCCTCGCTTCATATAATTTAAATTTAATTAATTTAATAAATTAAACAGGACAACATTTTCAAGAAAAACTTAATAAAAGGTTAACTTTTATAAGGGGCAAACGTTAATTAGTTCAATGACGAGGTATTACATAGTGCAATAGGGCCATATTTGAAAACATTTCAAGCTCCATTGAAACATTGTCCAGTATTTTAAAATTCACCGTAAAATACTTTATACAGACAAATTTGATTAAACTTATATACAAAATTTGTTTTCGTCCGGAAGATTTTGAAATTTCAGGAGAATACAAATGATAATTATTTTTGCACGAGTTTTGTTTTACACGGCTTAGCTGATTTTTCCTTGGCTATTTTTTTGAAAAACTATTCTTTATAGAATAGAATAGAATAGAATAGAATAGAATAGAATAGAATAGAATAGAATAGAATAGAATAGAATAGAATAGAATAGAATAGAATAGAATAGAATAGAATAGAATAGAATAGAATAGAATAGAATAGAATAGAATAGAATAGAATAGAATAGAATAGAATAGAATAGAATAGAATAGAATAGAATAGAATAGAATAGAATAGAATAGAATAGAATAGAATAGAATAGAATAGAATAGAATAGAATAGAATAGAATAGAATAGAATAGAATAGAATAGAATAGAATAGAATAGAATAGAATAGAATAGAATAGAATAGAATAGAATAGAATAGAATAGAATAGAATAGAATAGAATAGAATAGAATAGAATAGAATAGAATAGAATAGAATAGAATAGAATAGAATAGAATAGAATAGAATAGAATAGAATAGAATAGAATAGAATAGAATAGAATAGAATAGAATAGAATAGAATAGAATAGAATAGAATAGAATAGAATAGAATAGAATAGAATAGAATAGAATAGAATAGAATAGAATAGAATAGAATAGAATAGAATAGAATAGAATAGAATAGAATAGAATAGAATAGAATAGAATAGAATAGAATAGAATAGAATAGAATAGAATAGAATAGAATAGAATAGAATAGAATAGAATAGAATAGAATAGAATAGAATAGAATAGAATAGAATAGAATAGAATAGAATAGAATAGAATAGAATAGAATAGAATAGAATAGAATAGAATAGAATAGAATAGAATAGAATAGAATAGAATAGAATAGAATAGAATAGAATAGAATAGAATAGAATAGAATAGAATAGAATAGAATAGAATAGAATAGAATAGAATAGAATAGAATAGAATAGAATAGAATAGAATAGAATAGAATAGAATAGAATAGAATAGAATAGAATAGAATAGAATAGAATAGAATAGAATAGAATAGAATAGAATAGAATAGAATAGAATAGAATAGAATAGAATAGAATAGAATAGAATAGAATAGAATAGAATAGAATAGAATAGAATAGAATAGAATAGAATAGAATAGAATAGAATAGAATAGAATAGAATAGAATAGAATAGAATAGAATAGAATAGAATAGAATAGAATAGAATAGAATAGAATAGAATAGAATAGAATAGAATAGAATAGAATAGAATAGAATAGAATAGAATAGAATAGAATAGAATAGAATAGAATAGAATAGAATAGAATAGAATAGAATAGAATAGAATAGAATAGAATAGAATAGAATAGAATAGAATAGAATAGAATAGAATAGAATAGAATAGAATAGAATAGAATAGAATAGAATAGAATAGAATAGAATAGAATAGAATAGAATAGAATAGAATAGAATAGAATAGAATAGAATAGAATAGAATAGAATAGAATAGAATAGAATAGAATAGAATAGAATAGAATAGAATAGAATAGAATAGAATAGAATAGAATAGAATAGAATAGAATAGAATAGAATAGAATAGAATAGAATAGAATAGAATAGAATAGAATAGAATAGAATAGAATAGAATAGAATAGAATAGAATAGAATAGAATAGAATAGAATAGAATAGAATAGAATAGAATAGAATAGAATAGAATAGAATAGAATAGAATAGAATAGAATAGAATAGAATAGAATAGAATAGAATAGAATAGAATAGAATAGAATAGAATAGAATAGAATAGAATAGAATAGAATAGAATAGAATAGAATAGAATAGAATAGAATAGAATAGAATAGAATAGAATAGAATAGAATAGAATAGAATAGAATAGAATAGAATAGAATAGAATAGAATAGAATAGAATAGAATAGAATAGAATAGAATAGAATAGAATAGAATAGAATAGAATAGAATAGAATAGAATAGAATAGAATAGAATAGAATAGAATAGAATAGAATAGAATAGAATAGAATAGAATAGAATAGAATAGAATAGAATAGAATAGAATAGAATAGAATAGAATAGAATAGAATAGAATAGAATAGAATAGAATAGAATAGAATAGAATAGAATAGAATAGAATAGAATAGAATAGAATAGAATAGAATAGAATAGAATAGAATAGAATAGAATAGAATAGAATAGAATAGAATAGAATAGAATAGAATAGAATAGAATAGAATAGAATAGAATAGAATAGAATAGAATAGAATAGAATAGAATAGAATAGAATAGAATAGAATAGAATAGAATAGAATAGAATAGAATAGAATAGAATAGAATAGAATAGAATAGAATAGAATAGAATAGAATAGAATAGAATAGAATAGAATAGAATAGAATAGAATAGAATAGAATAGAATAGAATAGAATAGAATAGAATAGAATAGAATAGAATAGAATAGAATAGAATAGAATAGAATAGAATAGAATAGAATAGAATAGAATAGAATAGAATAGAATAGAATAGAATAGAATAGAATAGAATAGAATAGAATAGAATAGAATAGAATAGAATAGAATAGAATAGAATAGAATAGAATAGAATAGAATAGAATAGAATAGAATAGAATAGAATAGAATAGAATAGAATAGAATAGAATAGAATAGAATAGAATAGAATAGAATAGAATAGAATAGAATAGAATAGAATAGAATAGAATAGAATAGAATAGAATAGAATAGAATAGAATAGAATAGAATAGAATAGAATAGAATAGAATAGAATAGAATAGAATAGAATAGAATAGAATAGAATAGAATAGAATAGAATAGAATAGAATAGAATAGAATAGAATAGAATAGAATAGA